>CM077222.1:16677029-17277029 GCA_039654775.1 Spinibarbus caldwelli
AGATATTTCGTTTAAAAAAAAAAAAAAAAATCCCTTTTCAAGAACTACAACGAACGGCTCGTTTGGACTACAAAGTTGTTTTCCTGTATTTGTGACATCACAAAGTGGTCCATTAGAATATCACTAAAATAAATCCCGCCTCCGGAAATTCAAATGCACGTTTGCGGGTGTTTTTATATCACTGTATTTCTGATGGAAACCGACTGTCTTCAGAAAATTTTGGATGTCATTTTCATTTCATCTTGCATGTAATGTCTGATAAAGCAGTGTTTGTGAGCTGAGCGCTGCTTTGTGTACAGCGTTACCAGGAAACCTCGCTCTCTCCCTCCAACAGCGCCTCCCGCTGGCAGAGAGTGAATTTGCTTTTAGTCATTCTGCCTAGCTGTTCGCCAATCACAACGCACTAGGACAGCTAACCAATCACAACACATTTCGTTTTTCGGAAGGCGGGCCTTCATCAAGCCCGGAACTAATCGAGCCGTTTGTGCCAGACTGGGGAGAATGGTATTGTAATAATGTAAATTATGTGAAAAATAATGCGTTTTTTTCGAACCACCAAACATGACAGCATGTTCTAGTACACCCCTAAAACGAAATCAAGACTTTGTAAAAGAGCATAATAGGACCCCTTTAATTGTACCAAGCTAGGTGTTTATAAATTTGTTCAAGCTTGACGATTTTATTTTCTAATATATATTTCTGAAATTCTCACAAGGATTTCAACATCATATCTGAAAAAAAAAACAAAACAAAAAAAAAAAAAACTTGCGTTTACTTGTGTTTAAATTCAAACAACACACTGACTAAACCTGATTGGTTCCAGCGCATTGAACGGCTCTGATTGGTTCGTATGATAATGAGCTTGCATCAGAGAGCTTCGTTTATCAAATATGATGTGCGTGCAAATGTGTCTTGAATGTGAATATAAGTCTAAATTTAAACATTATTATATAGAGCGATCGTGTCACTTTAGGGCTCTTGGAGGAAACCACTCATTTTATATGGATTACTTTGGCGATGTTTTTTGCGATTTCAACTTTTTGAAATGTGAACATCTTTGGTGAATCTTCTTTCATCGGAAGGACATAAATCTCTCAGATTTCATTAAAATATCTCAGTTTTTCTTTCGAAGATGAACGAAAGTCTTAGATGGTTTGAGCATCTTAAGGGTGAGTGGTCACAGAATTCAAATTGTTTTGGGGGAACTATGAAATTAATTCGAAAATATTGCGGTATGTTCTTATTATTTTTCCCAGCTTCTGCAAGCGTGTATAGCTTCTGGCTTTGGAACCTCACTGTGACTGACTTCAGGTAAGTTTTGTATTTAATTAACGTTATTTGTCTGTGCCAGTCGTATTTTTGACACATGCATTGGCAGAAAAAAATAAATAAAATAAAATAAAATTAGTCATTATAACATGTACAACATTAACATTCTTTTATTTGCAAATTAAGTGTATTTATTTCTGATTTCCTGAACAATTTGGCTTCATTGTAATGAGGTTAATGATCTTTGAAAAACCATGATTATGAACATGCAATTACTTTGTCTTGAGCTGATTAGTCAACTGTGGTAGTGTTGGTTGATTGGTCTTTATATTTGTTCAAGCTTGACAACCTTATCAACTTTATTTTCTAATATATATTTTTCATTACAGATAAGAACAAAGATTAAATTGTAAGAAGGGTTGCTTATAAGAGAGCATACAGTATAATGTATTAAAATGTACTTGAGTATGTTTGTAGTAATACAAATATACTATAAACATACTTGTATTTCAAGTGCATTTTAATACATTTAATAGTAGCCTATGTTTTGTTTTGTTTTTCACCAAAGTATATATGCTGCTGTACGTTTTTAATGTACTTGTGAATATTTGTAATGTACACAACAATATATAATACATTAAAGTTTTCTAGATATCAAATTGTGTACGTGTGTGTATATACTTAAAAAAGCAGCTTTATTATATACAAGTAGTGTAATACTAATGCATTTCTAATGAGCTGAAATGCAATTGAAGTACTTGAAGCACATTGAACCGATGCTTCAAATATACTCTAACTGTAGTTCATGATGTATTAAAAGGATATTTTAAATGTATTTTAAGAAATACACTTAAATTGCACTAAATATACTTAAAGTGGTTCCAATTTAGCACAATTTCAATAGATTAAAATCGAACTTAAACATATCTTGAAATACACTTAATATACTTAAAGATGTTTCAAAATAATACATTTAATGTGTACTTAGTATAGTATAATTTAAATATAGTAAGTGTGTCTGAAAAAGCACAATTTAAATATTTCTTTTTCACCTGGGTACAATTAAAGGAAGCTATTAAAAGTAAACTTAATTTTAATACTTTTGTGAATCATAATCATGAACTCTTTGAAAAATTAAATTCTTTACCTCATGAATTATTATCATGAATTTATAATATCTTAGCCTCCAATGAACCCATAAGCTTTTTGCCTATAAACAAATGGAATAATGATCTTCACTGTGAAAATACAGACTTAGACCTCTTAAAACTTTGCAAAGATATTTTTTTCTTCTTTTCTGGTAATACCAGAATAGAATTGATGCAATGCAAAATACTATATCGAGTACATATCACAAAAAGTAAACTGTCTCTCTTGGGCTTTGTCAATATTAATACATACTGCCAAAATAGTTCAGACAATTTTATCAGTTCCTTCTGGAGTTGTATATACATAAAGAAATTCTGGTCAGAAGTTAAATGTAAACTTGAAACGATTCTAGATATTAATCTCCCGCTATCACCCTCAATGTTTCTGTTGGGAGATTTGTCTTCCATTAACTCTTCGCAAGAAACAAAAACATTTATCTTTACCTTATCCATACTAGCAAAAAAAAAAAAAAAATTAATTCTATTAAACTGGAAGAACAGAACTAAAATATCATTGGTTCAAACTATCAATAGACACTTCACGGTCCTCTTTTAAAGTTCCTGGACAGTTGAGTTTGAAAAATGAAACAAGGTATATAATTAAGGTGTGGATAAATTAGATACTTAGTGACTTGCATTTAAGATGTTAAATGAAGTGAGTATAGTGTTAAGTATATGTACTTTTTATGTATGTCTGTCTTTTGTCTTTTTATGTGTGCAGCATCTGTTAGCATATCTATCTCATGCTCATGTTTGTTTGATGTACGATTTATCTGTCTACATTATATGTATTGTATGTATTGTACACTTCAACTAAATAAAAAAAGAAAATAAAACACTTTAGCATACTTTTAAAAAGAGGACTTAAAATAATATACTTTAAAAGAATGTATTTCGGTGCATACTTAATGTTTTCAGAATCTAAATTTGTAAACTGCAGTTAAAAGACAATATGTTATATACAAATATTTTTATATTATAAAATATATTTATTTTTTTTACCCACTTTATGGACTTATGCAAGTATCTTTATACGCTATTTCACAATTTTATTGTCTTTGAAATATGGTTAAAGTGTACTGCCGAATGTACTGACAAGCTTTTCCGGTAAACTAATATATACTTAATGTAATTTCTATTGAAACTTGTTATATTGTATTTAAATATGTAGCAATTTAGTATGTTTAAAATATATTAATTTTAAATGTAATATTGAACTCTAACAGAACACTATAGTTAAAATTAAAATCAAGTACTTTACGCTTTAGTATGTTAGTCAACACATAAAAATTTGTGTTTTTTTAAAGCAAGGCAAGAGATTGTTAAAGTATAAATACACATAGAGTAAGTGTCTTTACTTTAATATTATATTATCTGCAAGTACACTTTTTAAAATACTTTTAAGGTTTGAAGTATAAGTAGACAATAGATACAATTAGGTACACTTCTTTTTCACAAAGAATACTAATGGTAGCTGACCAATATTGTCATTTACTTAAAAAATGCATAAAGAAATTGAAGCATATGGACCACTAAAATGCATTATGACATTATTTTCATGACAAGTTTCACATTTAGATCACAAATTCTCATTCACATAATGTGAGAAAATTTAATTCTTGTTACTGTATTGTGAAAAAAATAATGGTATTTTTTTTGTATATTATAAATAGCTTTATTATTGTTGTTCCTTTTTACATTATGGTAGTATTGGTAGTAAATTAATCATTATGTCTGGACAGGATAAATCAAACAGTAGTTAGAATGACGTTGTATGTTAAGGTTAATGTTAATCAAAAAATATAAGGGAAAATATATATTATGATGCTTTCCATTTCATGTTTTCCACTACTGTTAACTTTTCCTCAGTTCTACAGTACTACAGTGTAATTTATCATTAAAGAAATATTCCATGTAGTCTTTAAATTAAAAAAGAGGTCATAACCATTCATACTCAAATCGCATAGCCTGTGGTCACAATGCTTTATACTGTAAACAGAGCATTGTGCTGGAAGATGATCATTCGCCTGATCCCCCATAAAAATTCACTGCTTTGAATCTGCCCTGTCAATGTGTCCATAAAAGAGATTACACCTAAACCACAAGATAAAATTTACTCAAAGCTCTGTTGTTTCCTGCTCTATTACGATTTGTCATGTTCTATGATTTAAGATCTCCACATTGTTGAGAGAACCGAGAACAGTGTTGTGTGTTCAGCTACTCACCAGCTTTCTGTTGCAAGTCTCTTGTGTTAAAGGAAGCAATGGGAGGTGCTCTATGACCTCTTACTCAGAAAGTGTTTGGTCCAATGTTCATTGCTACAGCAACTGTGCCACACCTGACATAACGTGTAAAGTTATAAATTACAACTGGAGTTATAGATTCACTCTTTAGCTCTGTCGAACAATCTCAGTGCTCAAAAATACACACATACACTACACACATTTAAATCTTCTTTTTTTTTAGTTAAAATCATATAATCATAATTTCATACAAATATTTTAGGACTTAATATAGAAAACATTAACATTATGTACATGAACAGACTTCTGTTAGAAAAAGAAAGGAATCTTGCTGGTGTCTCCACCAGGCTTTTTATCTTGCTTACCCAGAGTCTATTTCCTACATTATTTATTTTGTCCATTTTTGTTACTAACAATGTATAAATAATACAAGAAATTCTGCATTAACACCAGCTGAGTTGCCACGTGAACACAGAAGATCAGAGCAATTGCAAAAAATAAAAATAAATTAATAATAATAATATAAAAAAAATAAATACTCACTAATAAGATTACTGTAAGATTTTCACAAGAACTTTAAGGACGTAAAAGTAGCACTAAAAAAAAAAACAATATTCTGAACTTCTTATGATGTTTGTGATGTATTCATGCAACAAAATTGTATTTTTTTTTCTATCAATTTTCAGTCAAATTTCAATTTTTAAAAATGCTTTTCAAAAAGTGGGATTGCATGTTTTAGCACATATATGTAAAAATAAATCACTCCTTGACAGAATTAAATGTTAAAATGCATTCGATACGCAATCAGTTTTATTTTGGCTCACTAACACACAACTGTATTGCATCTGTTGCAAAAATAAATAACGTTTTAATGACATGCTAAAGTATCACACATCAATTTAGCTTCTACCTAAAGAATCACACTAGAAGTTGTGACCGGACAGACAGTAGTCACACTAGAAATTGTAACTGTATATACAGTAAATATTTACAAACAAGTTATTTTTAGAGTCTAAAGACTTGAACCTATCTGTACTGAAGTATCATTCTTGTATCCATGTCAGTGTTGGAGAGACTATTTGAATAGCAAAGACAGCGGCTACGATTGATTTGCATGGATTCAAAGTCTGTCTTTTATGCCAGTCTGTCTTAATTCATATTTCATTCAAATCTTATAATCTTAAATGTAAATGTAATACCAGATATTCACTAAGACGGCCACATGAAGTGTCAGTGATAAAATATAGCCATTTACCTGATACTACAGATTTAAGGTTTGACTTTGGGTGGATTTTGTTTACTGGGAAGTTTAGTAATAGGATATGGATGGGAAGTTGGCAGGGCTGGGAAACATAATTTAATAATAACAATTGAATTGGTTTTTGCATTGTTATACAATATTTGATACATTTTATTCTATTCTATTGTGGGCCTATAAAGCATAATCTGGGTTTTAATATGATTAGAAAAATTCCCTCATGAAGAAAAAAAAGCCCCTGAAAATTAATTCCAGAGGATAAATATTGTCCCTAATAACAAAGTTAAATGGACAATTCACTCCAAAATGAAAATTCTGCTATCATTTGCTCACTCTCATATTTTTACAAACCTGTATGACTTTCTCTCCTCTGCAAAACGCAAAATTAGATATTTCTTTTTGGGAGACAATCCTTTTAATATCCGCCAATGCAGGTAGGCTACATGCTAAATTCACAGAATGCACTTTGCCATAATCCCAGTACTCACACACAGATCACATTAATATTTTCACAGAATCAGAGGTCAATGTAGCCATATATGTAAAAGTACATTTGTCGTTTAACCCAAGTTAAAGTCGGACAGGTTGTTCCGCAGAATGGTGTCCTTCACAGCCGCAAAAACAAAGCGGATATTTTCAGTGTCGGTTGCACAGGTGAAATGTGCATAGATGCTTTTATGTGAGTCCAAGTTCTGCTCCTCATACATACTCAAGATGAACTTCATTGCAGCATCTGCGTCATTTTTAGGGCCTGTGGAATGAGCAGATAACATAGATTTCATCATTTCAGTGGAGTTCAGTAGTAAGCAAAAAACAATGTAGCAGTGCTGGGGAGAAACTACTACTTGCATTTTTTTCTTTTCTTTTTTATTTATTTATTTATTTATTTTTTTGATGTGTGAAACTTTTGGTTGGGTGGACTTTTCATGGATGAACAAAAATGATGAAAGAATATGAAACATTTTTAATTTGTGATGAACCAAATTCTTATGGGTTTGCGACGACATGTGGGTGAGGAAATGATGACAGGATTTTCATTTTGGGGTGAACTAACAAATATTCATTATAATTTCTAATATTTATTCATGGCTTTAAAATGGCTTCCCCAACACAGCACTGTAGTATGTTTACTGCAATAAATGACATGTATTAATATTTTTTAATCAGTAAACAGCATAAAATACAATTAGTCAGAGAGTGTGGCTTTTTCATACAACAGCACTGTCTCACTGTACTGATTGTTTCAGTTTTTAATGTTTTTATATCTGAAACAAGTGATAAATCTGCCAGTTTGATAAGACAAATTATCTATGAAAACAAGCCTTATGCTGTGTTGCTTCTCATGTAAATGTATGTTGTTTCAATGAAAAACAAGACAAAACTGCTTAAGCTGTGTTTTTGGCACTCCAACCTTTGTATTGTGGAAAATAGTCTACAAGATGTGACTTTGAGATCTTCTCTTTCAGGATATCGGTTTTATTGAGGAAGAGGATGATAGAGGTCTCCTGGAACCAGGGGTAGGAGATGATTGTCTTAAAAAGTGCCTTACTCTCCTCCATACGGTTCTGATATAAAATCACATCAACAGAATGAACAACTGTTAATCATCTACAGTGTAATGATGCTAGATCTCACTAACCCAGAAAAGCTACTAAGACAATGCAAGGAGTGACTAACCTCATTTGCACACTCATATAGGACCTGGTCGTACTCGCTCAGAGCCACCAGAAAGATGATGGAAGTAACGTTTTCAAAACAATGGATCCACTTCCGTCTTTCTGACTTTTGGCCTCCAACATCAACCATTCTACAAAAACAAGAGGTTTTGAATTATAAAATGGGTCACAGTCAGTCATCCATCTTCACACCACCATATAATTAAGAGTTACCTGAATATGACTGTCTGGAGGTCAAAGATGTACTCAATGATGCCTGTGGTTGGAATCCGGACTCTCAGAATATCCTGAACATTCGGCAAGTAAAAGGATGCAGATATTCTGTCAATGTCATCGAGGTAACTAGTAAACAGAAAAAAAATAAAACAGACTTTGAGAAACCACGAAAATTCCTTTTTAGTTATTTGTCCAAAACCCTAAATGGCCACCAAAATTCACAAAACACAAAATAAAGGAAAGTTTCAGTTTCACATGATAAAGCTATACATATTTTTAATTAACATATCATGCAATATGTCATAAATATTTTTATTTTCTGAAGTAAAATGCTTGATTGTGTGCTGAGGTAAAAAGAGTCTATCAGTTCATGAATTCCCTGAATCAAACCAATGACCAGGGATTGGCACTAAAGTCTGAGCTACAGCTACTTTTTTCTTCTAAATTACAGTTTACTTCTAAATTGAAAGTAGAGCTCTTAGAAAAAAAAGCACTATTACACAGTGACAGTATAAGTTGGTAATAAAATGTTTATATATATATACACACACTGCCGTTCAAAAGTTTGGGATCAGTAAGATTTGCAATGTTTTTTAAAGAAGTTTCTTACGCTCATCATGGCTGTATCTATTTGATCAAAAAATACAGATAGATGTAATTTTGTGAAATATTATTGCAATTTAAAATAACAATTTTAATACACTTTAATATATATATATATATATATATATATATATATATATATATATATTCCTGTGTAGCAAAGCTGAATTTTCAGCATGATTACTTTAGTCTTCAGTGTCACGTGATCCTTCAGAAATCATTCTAATATGCTGATTTATAATCAGTGTTGGAAACAGTTGTGCTGCTTAATATTTTAGAACCTGTGATACTTTTTTCAGGATTCTTTGATAAGTAAAAAGTTAAAGCACACCATTTATTCAAAATAGAAATTTTGTGTTACAATGTACACTACTATTCAAAAGTTTGGGGTCAGTAAATGTTTTCTTTCTTTCTTTCTTTCTTTCTTTCAAGATATTAATACTATACTAATACTTATACTATACTTTTATTCAGCAAGGATGTGTTAAATGGATAAAAAAAGTGATAGTAAAGACTTAGAAAAGGTTTCTATTTTGAATAAATGCTGTTCTTTTTAACTTTTTATTCATCAAAGAATCAAAGAAAAAAGTATCACAGATTCCAAAAACAATATTAAGCAGCACAACAGTTTCAACACTGATAATAAATCAGCATTTTAGAATGATTTATGAAGGATTATGTGACACTGAAGACTGGAGTAATGAACCGATGAAACATACCAATTTGCAAAACTAACAGAATGTATAGTTGATATCAAAAACTGGATAACTAGCAATTTCTTACTGCTAAATTCTGAAAAAGCAGAGGTGTTAATTATTGGACCAAAAACTTTTGCATGTAATAACCTAGTCTCATACTTGTTGGCAGCTCTGTAATTTCTTCGTCATCAGTTAGGAACCTAGGCTTACTTTTTGGTCATGTTTCTAGTATATGCAAAACTGCATTTTTTAATCTTAAAAATATATCTAAATTACGACCTATGCTCTCAATGTTAAATGCAGAAACATTAATTCATGCATTCATGACCTCGAGGCTAGATTATTGTAATGCTTTATTGGGTGGTTGCTCTGCACGTTTAATAAACAAACTCCAGCTGGTTCAAAATGCAGCAGCTAGAGTTCTTACTAGAACCAGGAAGTATGACCACATTAGCCCGGTTCTGTCAACACTGCACTGGCTCCCTATTAAACATCGTATACATTTTAAGATCTTGCTAATTACCTATAAGGCCCTGAATGGTTTGGCACCTCAGTATTTGAGTGAGCTCTTATCACATTATAGTCCTTCACGTCCGCTGCGATCTCAGAACTCTGGCCATTTGATAATACCTAGAATATCAAAATCAACTGTGGGCGGGAGATCGTTTTCCTATTTAGCGCCCAAACTCTGGAACAATCTACCTAACACTGTTCGGGAAGCAGACACACTCTGTCAGTTTTTAAATCTAGATTAAAGACCCATCTCTTTAACCTGGGTTACACATAATATACTATCGCATTTCTATAATTCAAATCCGTTAAAGGATTGTTAGGCTGCATTAATTAGGTCAACTGGAACCGGGAACACTTCCCAAAACACCCGATGTACTTGTTACATCGTTAGAAGAATGGCATCTACGCTAATATTAGTCTGTTTCTTTCTTATTACGAGGTCACCGTAGCCACCCAGATCCAGACTGTATCCAGATCAGATGGTCACTGCAGCCACCTGGATCCAGTCCGTATCCAGATCAGATGGTGGATCAGCACCTAGAGATGACCTCTACAGCCCTGAACGTCAGCGGAGACCAGGACAACTAGATGAGCCCCAGAGACAGATCCCCAGTGAAGACCTAGACGTCTCCTAGACGGCCAACGGGACAAGACCACAGGAACCAGATGAGTCCTCTGCACAATCTGACTCTGCTGCAGCCTAGATTTAAACTGCTGATTTTGTCTGGCCAGAGGAGAATGACACTATTTCGACACACCATTTCCCCGTCTAAATACTGTAAAGCTGATGTAAAGCCACCCAGCTTTATATCAAGTTGATGTACAGCTGCTTTGACACAATTTGCATTGTTAAAAGCGCTATACAAATAATAGCAACTTGACTTGACTTGACTTGACATTATATATATATATATATATATATATATATATATATATATATATATATATATATATATATGCATATATGCATATATATATATATATATATATATATATGCATATATATATATATATATATATATATATATATATATATATATATATATATATATATATATAGAGTCATGTGACCATTCCATGGTTTTCTGTATCAGGACAAAATTATCTGGTCCTTTAGTTGGCAGGTCTTAAAATTTGGAAAATTTATTTTAAAAAGTTATTTATTTATTTAACAAAAATTAAGCCAAAATGGAAAAAACCATGTGTGACAAAGTTAGGACACCCTATCATTCAACTGCCTGTAGATCCACTTTTAGCAGCAATAACTTGAATTAATTATTTTCTGTATGACTTAATCAGTCTCTCACATAGTTCTGGAGGAATTTCATCCTACTTTTCTTTACAATGTTCACCAAACGTGGCATTGTGCGTTATGGCCAAACATCTCCACTTTGGTCACATCTGTTCACAGGACATTGTTCTAGAAGTCTTATGGTTTGTTTAGATGCAACTTAGCAAATCTAAACTGTGCTGCCATGGTTTTTTTAGATAAAAGAGGCTTTTTTTCTGGCAAGCCTTCCAAACATGCCATACTTGTCCCATATTTTTCTAATTGTACTGCCATGAACTTTATCATTTCACATGTTAACTGAGGCCTGTAGAGTCTGCGGAGGAGTTCTTGGGTTGTCTGTCATTTCTCTGAGCGTTACACAGTCTGATCTTGGGGTGAATTTGCTGAGAAGTTCACTCCTGGGAGGATTGGTGTCTGTCACTAGTGAATAATCATCCTCACGGTAGAATGATGGACTTCACATTGTTTGGAAATGGCTGTGTCACTCTTCCCTGATTGATGCCAGCAACAATTGCTTCTCTAAGATCATTGCTGATGTCTTACCTCCTTGACATTGTGTTAACAGTTAACACACACCTGAAGACTCCAGACCAGCAAACTGCCAAAACTTCTGCTTTTATAGAGGTTCTCACACTTTCTGATGATCAGTTAATCAAAAGCATTTGATTAGCAGTGCCTGACTGTTACTTACCCTCTTAATTCCTATAGTAAGGGTGTCCTAACTTTGTCACACATGGCTTTTCCATTTTGGCTTTATTTTTGTTAAATAAATAATGGCAAGGTGCAATATGTCATGTGTTGTTGTTCATCTGAGGTTTAATTTTCCAAATTCTAAGACCTGCCAAGGACCAGATATTTTCTTAATTATGTCCTGATACAGAAAACTATGGAATTCAATATGGTGACCTAACTTTTTCACATGACTTAATATATGAAGAGTTCATTTGCAAAAACCGTGTAACTCCATTTTTATTTTCAGAAATCACTTTTTTTTTTTGTTGTTGTTGTTTTTTTGTTTTAATCGTGCATTCCAAGTAATATCAATCAAACTGATGGGTTGTTTTGATTAAGTAATAATAACTTAAACAAATACAGGTAATTTACAAAATTAATGTTCATTGAAAGTATTATTATTATTATTATTATATTATATATTAATTAATTAGTTAGTTAGTTAGTTAGTTAGTTAGTTAATTAATTAATTACATATTAAAAGTTTGTTTTATAGCTAAAGCAGATAACTCCAACAGTCGTTTTTTTGGCAAATGCAGATAACTCCACATTTCATGTTTTAGAGTTTAAAAAAAAAACACTCTTAATCTTTGTAATCTCCTCAGATGACAATGTAGATGCCTGACAAATGGTGCTGTTGGGATCATAAACTCTATGGATGTAATTACACGCAATACACGGAGCTTTTCCCTCGCCATTGTAACGCGCTGCTTTTGCAAGGCTCCGTGAAAACGTTTCAGCTTTTATTTTTATTTTTCTCCCTGAAGAAGATATCACCGTTTCAAGTTCGTCAAATTATGCATCCTCGATCACTTTTAGTTAGCTTTGACGAAACTCCTCTCAGGTAGCACGTCTTTTCTAAGTTAAAGTAGCCTTGTCACCTGACCTGAATACAGCGCGCTGATTCGCTGAAATGGACTTATCGGCTTCTGTTCAAAAACAACAAGGGCGTTTGTCGGCTTCTGCATTAAAACATGAACTCGCGATGCCTTGAAAATGGACAATACCGGCTTTCTTGACAAAGATCGCGCTATATGTGGAGAATAATGCACGAAAAACAGCTCTCTTTTTTTGTTTTTTTTTTAAGTGGCGTTTATCGGTTTTTGCAAATGAACTCTTCATATATATATATATATATATATATATATATATATATATATATATAATGTACTGTATATGTGTGACACTAAACCACAAAACCAGACATAAGTAGCATGGGTATATTTGTAGCAATAGCCAAAAATAAATTAAATATCGATATTTCTTTTATGCCAAATATCATTAGGAAATTAAGTAAAGATCATGTTCCATGAAGATATTTTGAAAATTTCCTACCGTAAATATATCATAACTTAATTTTTGATTTTCTCAATATTTAGATTTTTTTTGCACTCTCATATTCCAGATTTTCAAATAGTTGTATCTTGGCCAAATATTGTCTTATCATAACAAACCATACATCAATGATGTGTTACATGTATGCCTTGTTTTCTGTTTTCTCCGTTGTGACCTAGTTTTCTTGAGTTGCCTGATTATGTCATTCAGTTCACTTGTTGTCCGTTAATCATCTCATTAGTTCCCTTTGTTTGGTTCATGCTTATAAGTCCTCAGTTCTCCCTTAGTCTTTGTCCGTTCTCCGTCTATCTTAAGTTGGTTTACTTGCCTTGTCTCATGGATTTATCTAATTAAAAGACTTTTCTGTTGATCTCCATCGTCACCGTGCGTTTGTATATCACCAACATGTGACAGAAGAATAGACCATTACAGTTTTGTTTTTTTTTTTGTTTTTTTGCGGCATTTTGTTTCCTTTTTCCTCACTCCTCTGTCACCATGAACATTCCTGCGGTTGCCTTGCTATGCCTGGAGCAGGTGATCGTCCGCTGGAAGACCACACACGGGACTTTTTACATCTCGCGTGCCTGACTCATTAACCTGATCGCTCGCTCTGTGTTTTTTACTACGCCAGCCTGAGCAAGCGGTCAAAGGCACACATTCCAGGGACAATTTCGCCGCATTTGTGGAGTGGGTGCTGGAGAATAATGTACTGTATTTCTCCGTCTGCCCAGATGATGAGGACATCTCCAGCCCAACTCCCAAACCAGAGACCAGCCAGCCGTCATCTCGATGCATGGAGGTATCACCCGAGCCTGCCGCGACATGTGAGCCAGCGCAGAAACCCGTGACTGAGCAGATCATCGCCCCTGAGCCTCGAGAGTCGTCTGACCATGGGTGTGAGCCGTCAACACCGCACGTGCCTGAGGGAATGCTCGTGGAGCTTGAGGGCTTGGAGGGAAGCCCCGCCCACACTCCCGCCGCTGAGGGTGAGCTGCAGTTGGCCTCTGGACAATATTATGATGAACTTTTGGACATTTTTCAAATGGATTTAATAGACTGGTTTGGAGAGGTGGTTCCCAGTTCCCCTGAACCTGGGTCTCCACTGGTTCCGTCCAGCTCTCCTGCGTCTCCTAAGCTCCCTGTGACTCCTAAGCTCCCACCCAGCCTCCCTCTCGCGCCTCCTCTCTTAAAACCAGCTAGTCCCTCAGGCCTATCTCCACTGGTGCCTGTCAGTTCCTCATCTCACCCTCAGTCAGCGCCATCTGGGCGCTCTGATCCGCCTCGGGACTTCCAGCCTCCAGCTCCGCCTTGGCGTGAGGATCCCCTGTCTCCACTTCTAGTCTCTGAGTCCTTGACTCCACCTCGGTCCTTCCAGCTTCGCCTAGCTCCATCGTCTCCGCTGTAGCCCATCATCCCACTGGCTCCGCCGGACTCCCTCATCCCTCCTGCTCCACCTTGGTCAGTCGTCGAATATCCGCCGCCTCGGGACTCCACTCCTCCAGTTTCGCTTCGTCACTCTGTCCCTCTGGCTCCTCCTTCCCTCCGGCTCCACCTTCGTCCTCAGTCGCTCCACGGTCTTCCGGATCCCCACCTCTGCCTTGGTCGCATGAGCCATCAGCTCCGCCTTGGCCCTCCGGATCCTCGGTGTCACCCTGGCTCTCCTGACTTGACCCCAAAGATCTAGTTAATTACAGACCGATCTCAAATCTCCCTTTTCTGTCAAAGATACTAGAAAAGGTAGTATCCTCACAATTATATTCCTTCTTAGAGAAAAATGGTATCTGTGAGGAATTCCAGTCAGGATTTAGACCGTATCATAGTACTGAGACTGCTCTCATTAGAGTTACAAATGACCTGCTTCTATCATCTGATCGTGGTTGTATCTCTTTATTAGTTCTACTGGATCTTAGCGCTGCATTCGACACTATCGACCACAACATTCTTTTGAATAGACTAGAAAACTTTGTTGGCATTAGTGGAAGTGCCTATCATATCGATCGTCAGCGGAGGCCGGACACCTGGATGAGCCCCGGGGACATATCCCCAGTGAAGACCTCGACTTAAATACAATAGAACTTAAAATTAAACAAAATAACTATAAATATAATAAAATACCTAACTACATAATACTATTATTGTTAGAAATTGCAACAATATAAAAATAGAAATATAATACATTTATACATTTAACATTTAATTAAAACAATAAGTAAAAAAATAAATAATAATATCCTGGCCAGAGGAGAACTGGCCCCCCGACTGAGCCTGGTTTCTCCCAAGGTTTTTTTCTCCATTCTGTCACAGAGGGAGTTTTGGTTCCTTGCCGCTGTCGCCTCTGGCTTGCTCAGTTGGGGACACTTAATTTTTTACGATTAACGTCAATTTTATTTCATAGATACTATTTAAACTAAACTGAGCTAGACAATGACATCTCTGAATTCAATAATGAAATGCCTTTAACTGAAAATTGAGTGTTTAATCTTATTATTATACATTACTGACACTCTATCCTCCAATTTGATACTGTTAAGTGCTTTGACACAATCTGTATTGTTAAAAGCGCTATATAAATAAAGGTGACTTGACTTGACTTGACTCTGTCTGCACGGCTCCATCTGGATCTCCACCTCCAGTGGCTCCGTCTCAATGCGTTCGTCCCCAGGGTGTGGTCAAGGCCTTCTCCAACATGGCTCCTTCCTCCTTCGACTCCACCCTTCGTCCTGGCTGGTCTCTGGACCAACATCTGGCTCCTCCTGCTCCTGGCTTCCCCTTGGCTCCTCCCACCCTCCACTCCCCCTTGGACTCTTTTGGACTATTTTTGTTTCTGCCTTTCTCCTGCTCCACGCCCTCCTCCAGAGCCCCCACCCTCCCTCCTCAGCTGGACTTTGTTACAGTGCAGGGATGCGCCTTCCCGGGAGGGGGCGAACTGTTACATGTATGCCTTATTTTCTGTTCTCTCTTTTGTGAACTTGTTTTCTTGAGTTGCCTGATTATGTAATTCAGTTCACCTGTTGTCTGTTAATCATCTCATTAGTTTCCTCTGTTTGGTTCAAGCTTATAAGTCCTCAGTTCTCCCTTAGTCTTCGTCCGTTCTCCATCTATGTTAAGTTGGTTTACTTGCGTTGTCTCATGGATTTATCTAATTAAAGGACCTTTCTGTTGATCTCCATCATCACCATGTGTTTGTATATCACCAACCTGTGACATGGTTGGTCCCAATTTAAAAAAAAAAATGACCCTTATAACTGGTTTTTGTGGTCCATGGTCTCACTCACTCACACACACACACACACACAACCATACATACATACATACACATATATGTATATATACACACACACACACAAGTCATGTGCAAAATATTGTTATAGGGTCACATAAGTTTTAACTTAACAAAAATACTAATTACCACTTTCTGGCACTGATGGATTATTTATTTTTTATTTATTTAAATGACAACACAATGTGTATGCCAAGTATGGTAACCTATACTTGGAATTTGTGCTCTGCATTAATTTAACCAATCCAAGTGCAAACGCAGTAGTGAGAAGTGAACACACACACACACCCGGAGCAGTGCAGCGGTGCCTGGGAGCGATTGGGGGTTCGATGCCTTGCTCATGGGCACCTAAGTCATGGGTACGGAGTATGGATGATAGTGCTGTTCATTCACTCCCCATATTCACATGCCATAGTATGCAATGATAACCATGCTCAGATACAACCGTATTAACGGGGTATTCCAAAGAATACAAAGAACACACACACACACATTGCATTATCATGGTGCCCTGTCGAAAATGTGGTATATAATCCAATAGTACTTTTTGTCAGTGTGAAAAATTAAATCTTCACTGCACTTACTATTTGGTCGAGTCTGATAACTGGAACTCTCTCCTGCGTTCAAAGCATTTCTGCAGACCTTGGTCTTTCCACACACTCTTGATGGCTTCAGCATGTTTAGGCTCCAGTGACTGTACTGTTTCGGGGATCACACTGTTAAGCATTGCAGCATGTGTCTACAACACACAGATTAGATTTTAGTTTTGAGGAGAAAGCTAAGATATTTAACATGTCTAATAAAATATATGCTTTGTCACAGAATTCATGGTGCATACTTTGTTTTTTCCATCAAAAAAAGGAATGTTTAGGTGCTCCATGGCTTGAAGCAGGTTGTGAATGGAAACAAATATATTCTGGAACACCAGCTTGGCATAGGCCCTTCTGTCTTCCTCTGTGTAGCCCCTGCCATGAATGATTCTCATCTGCTTGATGAAAGTACTCTTCCCGCTCTCCCCTGTGCCTGACGAAGGACATGGAAAGTTTTTGCTGTGAGATATCATGCATTACTGTGTGGCTAAATGAAAAGTTTCATTTGAGAGGTCTTGCCATTAGTGCTGAGACCAAAAATGAACCAAAAATGAAAATTTACTTGCACTCCTGTAAGTAACTTGCTTAAACCTTACTCACTTGAACCTTCTTTTACAGCTTTGTCTCGTCACAATCCAGTTTCATTGTATTGAAAAGAATAGCCTGGACTAAGTGTCTCTTTTTTGCGTTTCTTTGCATTTCGTATGTGTTCCAAATAGCATTAGGGTGAGTAAATAATGACAGATTCTTATATTTTGCATAAATATTCACTTTAATACCAAAGGTAAAGCTTCAAAAACCACTGCAGTATTGCTGCTGCATTTTTTCCATCAACTTGGCCTTATAAGGACTGATTACACTAATCTGACATTTTTTTTTTTTCATACGTCCTTCATGTAGACAATATTCCTGTTCTGGAGGAACCTGAAGGTGCTGTATATGTTATTGAGCTGAAAAATTACAGGCCTACTGGAGCTACATTTGAATTAGTCTCATAATTCCTGAAGTATGCATTATTGATTCTGATCTGATTATAATAATCATCTCTCAGCCACAGTTTTCGTATCTCATGTGCACTTCTACATATTCAAATTTGGTATGGCATGAAAACCAGCTTGGTCATTCATCTCCATTTTTTGTTACACAGAACAAAGCAAGTCTGTAACAAACATAAGGATGAATACATGACACAATTTTCTTTTTTGGGTGAACTATTTCTTAATAATGTGAGTGTTCAAACTGTTATTTTGCTGATATTCCTTCAACAACAGAGATTCTCTTGCAAAAATATGTTGGGAAATGATCTATTCACTCGTGCTTATTTTTAGAAACAAACAGAAACCTGACAAAGACACCTAGTATGGATTTTCTAATTTGCATGTTTGCTGAACATTGTGATTGTGTGATCAGAATGGTCTGCCAGTAAGGTGTGAATGGTTTGAATATGATTTGTTTTAATATGAAACCATAGTTAAACAACTATATTTATAAACTATCGTTTAACAAAATAGTCACACTACGACACACTACAATAAAATAACTTAATTAAAACCTTGTAAATGATTGTGATAAGTATTGCTGATTATTGATAAATGTTTTATTTTTGTGTCTCTCTTTTTCAAGTCAAGTCACCTTTATTTATATAGCGCTTTTAACAATACAGATTGTGTCAAAGCAGCTTTACAGCATTAAATAGGAAAATAGTGTGTCGATAATGCAAAGAGACAACAGTAAACAGTCAAATTATTAGTTAATGTCAGTTCATCATTGATTCAGTGACGTCATCGTCCAGCTCATTTCAGTTCAGTTCAAATAATATCTGTTCAAACAAGTTGACCATCATCAAAAGTGCATTTTGCTTCAAAACTAAATAGTAGAGAAAACCACCCAGAACACTAAACTCAGTCTCTTGTGTGTGATAACACATAGCCAAGTATGATGCCACATGCACACACACAAAAAAAAAATCTGACATTGCAGTGCTTTTTGTGAATGATTGTATCTATACAGTACATGCCAGACAGGTCTGACAATCTGGAGTTTTGCTAAAAGAGTGGAGATTTTTATCATGGATAAGCACTGGATAAGCTCAGTCATCTGTTCTTCTATTAAACCGGCATTGACTCAGCTGATTAGAAACAAACTTAACCAAAAATATAGTGTAAAATGCATGAGTACATATCAAGGAAAACATAAATGAACTGAAACATAAATAACTGCTTATGTTCCATATGATTCAAGTACATGTATAGTATGTGATGGAGCTGATCCTATCAGTAGATCCTATGTTAGGAATTCACACGTTCTTCCTGTTTGCATGCTTTTTGCAAATATCTTGACATGCTTACTTGCATATTACTTTCAATAAGAACATAAAAATAATGCTGTGCTGTATGAGACTGAATGACTTTCCATTGACATCCTTTTGCATATATTTGCATGTGACCACTAACAGTCAGAGGAAATATGTCATCTAAACATTTGAAGTGTGAATTTTGTGAGCCTTATAAGTATTGTATAAAAGCTTTAGTACATATCATCTAGCAAATGAATTGTTTTATAATTTAATGTCAATAAATGATTGATGCTGAAGCTGCTGAACAACTCAAATTATTTACAGTGACCATTACAAATTTTCAGGTGTCATTAGAAATTTACATACCTTAAATAAAACAAACAAACAAACAAAAATGAAAAGTACATACCTAAAAGCAAAAGTTTCAGTTGTCGGGATGAATCCCGCTTATCCATCTTAAGCTGTCTCTCAATTTCTTGGTGAATCCTGATGCTTTCTCTGTCTTCACCCGACAAGCAGCAGTCCCCCATCCTGAACAGCTTGAACCTTCTCCAGTACTTTGCAGTTAACACATTCATCAATCACTCACCAGTGTTAAAAACCTGTCTTCAAGAAAGGCTATTGAAACACGCCTACCTCAGGACTAGCTTGATGTACTGTAATTTACAGGTATAGTTTCTTCCTTGTTCAATGGATGGGGTGGGTTGTGGCACATAAGGCATTAGTTTCCTTTTTCCTCTGCACCAGTCTCAATTGCTCTCTATTAAAACAAACTGGAAAAAAATCATGAACAGAGGAACTGAAGAATGCCATTTTAAAATTGTAAATTGTGTAACATTCTCCTGCGGAACACAAAATTTATGAAGAATGTTTAATCCAACAGTTTTGGTACCCATTGACTTCCACTGTATTGGCGAACAAACAAACAAACAATTAAGAAAGAAATAATCGATCTTTAAAAATCCCTCTCTTTTTTATGTTCCACAGAAGAAAGAATGTTGTACAGGTTTGGCATGGCACGAGGATGAGTAAATTATTTAACCTGTAATGGGGTTTTTTTCTTCTTCTTGTGCACCTTGTCCAAGACTGGAGATCATGTTGCATACAAGGAACTAGTTGTAGCATTACACCTCTTGCTCAAAATGCCACTAAACAAAACTGGTTTGTTGACTGATTTTAGAGGGGTTTGGGGCACTTTTCAGATGGTCAGATTAGGAGCCCAGCTAAACACCAGCTTGGCCAGGCTGGGAGATCAGCCTAAACCAACTAAGACCAGCAGCCTAGACTGGTTTAAGAAGGGTTTTTTTTTCAGCAGGACAAAAATGAGGCAAAATTAACATTTTAAGAACTTTTATCACACTTGAAACTGCCAGAGGCAGAGAAGATACTATAGCATACCAGACTGGCCAAGGATGTGCAAATGTCACCCAGACAATCAGCTTGCATAATGATGATCCAAATGTAGGGATGTAAAACTGCATCAGTGTGATAATGATATTAAAAGACTGATTATGAAATTTAGCAATTGATTATAAAGCATTAATTATGCCCAAAGTGTTAACAGACATTACATGTGCTCTAGCAACACAATAAGATCTGTGGAAACAAGTGTGCTCTTTATTAAGAAGGTTAACACACAATAACTTTGTTATTTTTAAATCTTGTTTTAAACAGCTTTTTCATCTTTTTTTTTAAAGAAATATCTAAGGTAGTGAAACTTGCTGGAAATCAACATCCTGGACAGGGCAAAAATATGCAATATGCTAAATGCATAAAAAAAGGCATTTTAAAAAAAGTAATATATATCAAACCTGCAGCTGAACTTTTTTTAAAAAACTGTTTAGTATTACATATTACATTTGTTTCATTCAACCATATTTTGAAAAATAACAATGATATCTACCAAAAATAATCAAATTATAAAAGAATGAATAAATGAATATAAATACATTTATGAATAAATATTAAACATATACATTAGCAGACCTTCTTTTGATAAAAGAGGCATTAATTTGTTTAGTTACGTCATTACAGCTAAAATAGCTTTAAATACTTTTCGTCGGTTAACTGCATGTCACTTTATTATGCTTCAGTCAGGCTTGGAATGACATGAGGTTGAGTACAGTAACAAAGACAAAAAAATTAAAATGTAAACTTTTTGAATAAACAAGTTTGTTGCAGTAGCACAGAATTCCATGCTACGTTACACACGCGGAATATTTCTCTCGTTACATCCCCCAAAATAAAAATATGAGGAACAAAATGGATGTGCATGTGATTATGTTTTCAGATAGAAACATACTGGCTTGTCTAGTATACAATGTTTACGAGTGACTTAATGACGCTGTTTGCCACAAACAATGTCAAGGTCAGCAGGAAGGGACCCAAATGCAGAGTGAGTGATTTGAATATTTATTGAAAGCACAAGTTCAGGGGGTGCACAGGGGTGAACAATCTTGAGACAACTCCAACCAGCGGGAAAAGCACTAAGCCTCCAGAGGTAGATGGTCTGGGTAACAGTCCCTGTCGGTGGTCAAACCAGGCAGACGATTGGGGAGAAGGTCAGAGCAGAGAACAGTAGAGCGTGCAATCAGAATGAAGGGACTTAAAGCAGGCCAGTCTCAGAGAGAGATTCTCAGCACCAGGCCTGGTTGGCAGACTGTCTTGGGGAACCGACTGGCAGGGAGTCTCAGGCTGGTAGAGCAGGACTGGAGGGAACACACAAGACAGCACTCAAAACCACACAGCAACAACACTACTCAGCAACAAGGGGAGAAACAACATGAAACGGAAAAATAACAAGAAAATAAACAAAAGTAAAAAGTAAAACAAAAACAAAAAAAAGTAAAAGGAAATATCTACATTTAGACTAATGAAAAACTAAAAGTATAAAATCTGAGTAGTTCAAGACTAGAAACAAGACTGAAGAACAACTAAAGATGAAATTACAAGTAAATATAAGCAAGATTACTGAGGAACAAAACCAAAAAAATCAGAAGATAGAAAAATCAAGAGCAAAATTGCAGTATGGATACACAATGACAGGGCAAGACTGGAATATAGAGCAGCAAGTCAGTAACTGTCTCTATGGCACAAGATGAACCCGCAAACACAAGAGCCCACATAGCAAACGGACTTGGCCCAAATGTGGCCTCAAGTTGGCACTGCTGGCCTCCTGTCGGCAATGGCATTCAGCCAGAGCTGGGCCATGTGTGGCAATGATGGCACGGCGTGGATCACGGCAAACAATATGAGGGCCGATTGTTGGTGGGAGGAGTGTGGCCCAGATCAGTCCGGTGATCATGTGGGCCAGATCAGGCAGTGACCTGACAGCATATTATGTGACCCGTGAATAACGAGATAAATAAAATATGATAAAATGATCACAGAAATTTTAATTAAGTGTAGTATTGTTTAAATTTAATCTTTGAAATAGCAAGTCAAAACAGCAACATAGTGTTGGCCCAGATCAGGCCCACATCTGGCCCGTGTGAAATCCATGCTGGCCAGATGTGGGCTGGATCTGGGTCAACACTGCTTGCTGTCAACATGATCATTTCAAAATAAAACAAATCAGTAAATCAGTCAACTGCATTAAACTGCACTTAATTATAATTTGATTATATATTATTATTCTCAGTACAAATAATCAAATAAGAATCTTTACATAAAGAGAGAGAGAGAGAGAGAGAGAGAGAGAGAGAGAGAGAGAGAGAGAGAGATCATTTAATCATTATCATGTAATATTTATTTGGTGTACCATGGGGCACATCATTTTATTAATATGCTGTCATGCACAAGCATTAAATAAAATGATCATATATATGTATATATATATATATATATATATATATATATATATATATATATATATATATATATATATATATATTTTTTTTTTTTTTTTTTTTTTCAAATCCTCAATATCCATGTGATGATTTGTGTGAGGAACAGATCCAAATTCAAACCATTCATCGGCAATATGTATCTTATTTCTCTGTAGTGTTTTGAATAAGAAACACGCGCCCTCACAGAGTTGATCGGGATAGTATTTTCTGCATTTAACAACTTAAATTATGCCCTTCTCCTCACACTAAACTAATATATTCCGCCAGAGAGGACCGCGACTGCAACACATTGTCATTTGGACTACTGTGGATCTGCTCTTTGACATTTCTGCAATAAATTCTTGTGATTACAAGTGTCTGTCTGTTACGTTTTTCTTATAGACTGTATACTTTATACACTCACTCTATTTTAGTTGATTTGTTCTTCATAAAAAATAAAACATTTTCAGTGCAATATGTTTTTTATTGCACAGTTACATGACTTGTGAATTTTAAGGCTGATTTTCTATTCAGTTTAATGTACTTTAGTGACATAATTTGTGTGTAACGTTACATTACCAAAACATTTCACAAAATGAATAATGGCGATTATAGTAAATGCAATAATATCAAATATAAGATTCTGTAATGGATCTGGGCTATATAAGGCTCAGGTGTGGCTCAGATTTGGGGATTCTGGTTTACTTAAGGCTGAGAATTGGCACCAATAATAAAACCTGTTTTGGCCCAGTTCAGGGCCAGTTAAGGGTGAATACTGGCTGAGATTCGGGCCGGTTATGGCCCATGTGTGGCCCTTGTCTTTAATCCAGTTCAGGGCCACTTCAGGGCCGTCATTCTTTGCGGTACTTGGGCCGAGGGAAAAGTGATTGTCTGGCCCCGGAGCTGGGCCAGAAAACATTTGCTATGTGTGACACAGATCAGGTACATGCAATTAAGGTAAAGAGTTTGACTTTTTTAACTTTCAGACTCAGATATTTCATATTTCAGGGTTTACGTGTTTACTTACATTTAAATGTAATGTTTTTAAAAGTTTTCAACAATACAATCTACCATTTTATTTTCCTTTTGTAAAATGTTTTGCTGAAAATCTTTCTTAAAAACAATTGCCACTTGGTTTGATATTTTGTTTATTGCAGTGACATTTATGCAATTTTAAGTTGCATAAGTGTCCAAATACTTTTTTGGCTCACTGTACAAGTTTCATGATTTTTACATTTGGACAGCAAATATGTGACCCTGGACCACAAAACCAGTCATAAGGATCAATTTTTTGAAATTGAGATTTATACATCATCTGAAAGCTGAATAAATCATTTTCTATTGATTTATGGTTTGTTTGGATAGGACAATATTTGGCTGAGATACAACTATTTGAAAATCTGGAATATGAGGGTGCAAAAAAAATCTAAATATTGAGAAAATTGGCTTTAAAGTTGTCCAAATGAAGTTCTTAGCAATGCATATTACTAATCAAAAATTAAGTTTTGATATATTTAAGGTAGGAAATTTACAAAATATCTTCATGAAACATGATCTTTATTTAATGTCCTAATGATTTTTGACATTAAAAAAAATCTATAATATTGACCCATACAATGTATTGTTGGCTATTGCTATGAATGGTTTTGTGGTCCAGGGTCACATATTATACACTTCTAAAACAGCAGCAAATATTATATACTGCTCTCTAAAATAGCAGATTTTATTGCAAAAAAAAGACCCCTTTCCAGTGATAACCCTGAATTCAGCACTGTCCACACTATGTAAACCATGTCAGCTTCACCCCCCAAAAAAGTTTCTGAGGATCACAACAGAAGTTTAGTCCTTTAATCTTGGCTCAACATAAAACATTCATTTGTTTGACACACATCTAATCACATGAAACTCTTTACAAATCTTTAAAAACAACTGCAGATGTTGACCAAAGCTTTATTACACCACACTAACCACACTGTCAAGTCAGTACAACACCAGTAAGAGCATCATTGCCTCACTTAGAACATCTGTTGGGTAATTTATTACAAAAAAAAATCTAAAAGTATGCAAGTGTTACAGAAAACCTCTGAATGGCACATTTATAGTTTAAGATAAGGATGCACAGGAATCGGCTCTCTTGGCACATCATTCAGGCTTGATGTAACAGAACACTGGTGATCTTAATGGATCAGGTCATGAACAGCAGATGTACAATAATCTGTTCCAAGAACACGACAAGAAAAAATACAAAGAGAAACAAATGATACTGGCAAGGGAAACTTATTTCCTGTGGTATGATTATTAGTTTGGCAATATATAAAACAATCACATTTGAAGAACTTTGGCACTTTTAATGTAAATGTTGATGTAAACTAGCAGTTATCTATTCTTCATCAATGCACGTGCCTTGGAAATGAGAAAAACCCTTATCTACTAAGCTTGCTCTGACTCTTAAAAAAATACCATGTTACAATACCACACAAGCACTTTTCATTGCTTTCTAAAGACCTCACCACACAGAATAATTAATATGTCCAAGTTGCAGAAATCTACATAACATTTATAGCAAACAGCTCAATGAATACAACATGAAAACCAAAAAGAACCTGCTACAGAATAAACCTTAATAAAAAGTTCAATAACAATGCATTTCATTAAAATGGAATAATAACATTCAAGTTGAACCCTGTGAAGTAGCTCTGGGGTGCAAATAAATAATGACGAAGCAGTGAGCAGCTTGTGTTATAGATAAAAAAAAAAAAAATGTGTGTGTCCAATTTCAGAGCAGAATCAGCGGACTGCTCGAACAGTTAAAGCAGACTTTAGTGGATCACAGCATTACGGCAGACTTTAGCTGCAAACGAGTCTTTTAACTGGGCAAGAAAATGACAAAACCATAACCGGCCGTTGTTTAGACTAGATTGTATTCCTTCAGTGTGAGCTGCAAGATGGTGTCCTTGACAGCTGCGAACACGAATCGGATGTTTTCTGTGTCAGTGGCGCAGGTGAAATGAGAGTAAATGATTTTTTCGGAGTCTGGATTCAGGTCGACAAACATCTTCAGGATGAATTCCCGTGCGGCTTGAGCGTCTCTCTGGGGTCCTAAGAGAGAAAAATAGATCGATTATGGTTTGCTTGGTCGTCCTGAAACTAATCTTTTACTTTAACTTAGAACCTGAAGTATGAACAATAATACAGCGATGCTTTAGCAGCACCATGGAAAGACCAATAAATGCATCATGACTGATCTTCTTTTTCAAATCTCGCAGAATAATCTGAAAAACAACATATCACAATATTTTTAAGCTTACCATCATATTCAGGAAAGTAATCTACAAGGTGTGAAAACAATATTTTCTCTTCCAAAAGGTCTTTCTTGTTCAGAAAAAGAATAACTGATGAATTCTGGAACCAGGGGTATGTTATTATCGTCCTAAACAATGCTTTGCTTTCCTCCATTCGATTCTGTGGGGGAAAATAACACAGCAGGGCCATTTCAGTGGTTATTTTAGTTCGGCTTTACTACAGCAATCAACACTAACATTCAATTCACTGCTTCTGACAATTTCAGAAAAAAATTAAATAGAATAAATAGTCTTTTCATTCAAACACTGCTAAAGTGAGCACAGCTTGCCATTTGAAGTTAATGAAAAAAATAGTTCATTCTCTACTGATTATATGATCCGAGACAGTTTTTATGGGGTCATTTTAATTACAAATAAAAATTTCATCAAGTTTCATTTAATGACTATAAAAATGTCAAGCGGTATTACCATTAAGTAAAATAATATTAAATGCATTATCCAAAATGTGTTATTTAAAACACAAAATTACAATATTTCTGGCTTTGTTTTGTCACGTCAACAAGAGGTCTCCTGCATGTTGGTTAACCCACAATGACTTCAGAGAATACATACATACATACATACATACATACACATACACACACACACACACACACACATATATATATATTTGTATTACTGTACATATTTTAATACTGCTTCATAAGTTTTTATCAAAAAATAATTTGATAAGATTATGCCACACAGTTAAAAGTTTTTTTGACCAAGAAATGTACACTTTTAACAAATCTTGATTGTAGGATTGTTTACCCCCCAAATAAATAAATAAATAAATAGAATGTTATTTCGTAAAAATAAATTTGTCTGTGCTGAAAGGCATATGCATCAAGCCATCACACAAAATAGAAATTCTGCAAACATTTAACATGGTTAGTAACAACTTTGGCTCCCTCTGCTGATAGTTCATTTACCTCATTGTCAGATTCAACCAGAACTTGGTCATATTCACTGAGGGCTACCAGGAACATGATGGAGGTGACGTTTTCAAAGCAGTGGATCCACTTCCGCCTTTCTGAACGCTGCCCCCCTACATCTACCATCCTGATGGAGGAGGACAAGTCATCAGATTGAAAGTTCATACACTTACAATCTGCCATCTGAGCACTGGGTTGACCTGTATGAACTGAGCATTTTGTATCAATGCAGTACTAGATGAACTAGAAGAGTAACTATAAAGAGAAGATTTACCTGAATATGACACTATGTAGGTCAAAGGGGTATTCAATGATCCCTGTTGTGGGCACTCTGACCCTGAGCACATCTTGCTGGGTGGGAACATAGGAGGAGGCGGCAATGCGATCCAGAGAATTTAGATAACTGTGGACAAACAGTGAATATTTCACAGTTCTGAAGCATTTCTATGATTCGTTGTTGGGTGAAACCCGAGTTGCATTTTACCTCAAAATAAGAATTAACAAATGTACTACTGGATACAGGAAGCTTATTTTTGTAACATTAGGTTTTTTTTGCATTGTGATAATATTTTCAAGCTATACAAGGTTCGTGCCACAGCTGCCCTAATGTAATAGTATTGGTGATTACCAAAATAATTTTTTATGTTTCTGTAATCAGTTAATCCACACCAGTATTTGTAAGCTCTTTAGTCACAGTAGTGTTTCTAATGCTAAAATATAATTATTGATTGGATTTAATGTATTCAAAGATAAATACATAAATATAAAGTTTATTTTGGTTATTATATATGAATAAAGTCTATTCTGTTGTTTCAGTTTGTTATTTGTCTAATAAATTACAATACAATTTCTAGTTTAAACAATTTTAAAGTTTTTGACAGATTACTAAAATATTTGTTTTCTCTCTTTATTATGACAGGGGGTCTAATAATTTGTTAAGCACTGTATAGAAGCATTACATTTAATTGAAATTGTTTAAATCATGCAGAAAAAAATTATATACTTTTCACTACAGTAATGAAACTGATATTTTTGGAACTGGAGCAGGTGCTTGATTGATCTTAATGATCCTGAAATGGGCTTCATTTTCTTCATGGAAAATATAAGCTGGTATTAATACTTTATTAATAATTTATCAGAAACTAAAATGCAGATTCCCAAACTACTATTGGCAGGTATGACAGTCATATTGGTTCAGCTTACTGATTTATTAATGACAACAAATATAAATCCTAAGGCAACTGATTATGTAGATTGGAATATAAAATAATCTAAACATTTCATATGGAAGCTCATAGTTACTCTGTATTATGACATATTGGTTTAGCATTTAGTTCCATCCGCAAAAACCCACTTTACTCACTGTTTGTCAGACTAAAATTAAGAGGAATATATTGCTCAGAGTGAAAATATTAACTTTGTAACAAATATTGACACAGCAATAGTAAAGAGCTACTAATAATAATTTGAATATCACGGTTCAGATCATTCGATCTTGGGTGAATTTGATTAACAATGTTTTGACGAGAACTTGAGAGTGCAGACTTTGGTGTCTTGGCAAATCTGACCGCAGTGTGAGACACTGTTGAGACATTTTCTAAAACTCTAGAAGACACATTAGATTATTTGACTTTTTCAAATGAGAAAAATCAGAGAAGCAGAAGTGTTCAGTAAAAGCCACATTTGTTCTGCATTTAATCTCATTGCTGTTTGGCAGAAGCCGTATTGGAGCGATCTCATTGTGTTTCTTCTTTCTTATGGTAGGTGACAGGTTTAAGATGCACTCACTATTTTGTGGAATCTGAGAGCTGGTACTCTCTCCTCCGGTCATAACACTCCTGAATTCCTGGGTCATTCCATAAACTCCTGATGGCATCTACATAGGGGTTGACGAACAAGAAGACCTTCTCTACATCTACTTCTCTGACAATGTTTGCATTGGCCTGTGAGGAGAAAAGTAGTGCAATTAAAACAGTGTTAAAAGCTGATGCTTCAGTCAATGCAGTGTTGCCAAGTCTATAGTTTTCCAATGGATTTGGGCTACTTTTATAAAGATGTCGCAGGTTGTTTTTTTTAGTCGGCAGGTTGAAGCGAAACCCCCCATCCCCGGTAAAGCATTTTTGACCGAGTGGAACACCCTGGAAGGAGATTTTGACTGCCAGGAATGCAAATTTAGACCGATTTTGATTTTGTCACTTTTACCCCAGAACACAATTGGGCTAGTTTTGAGTTCCAATTGGGTGGGTTTTGTTACACAGATCTGGCAACCCCGAGCCAATGGGACACAATCAACAATAAACGTTGAGTCACATCCTAGCCCACTTATACATAACCTGGTTACAACTTTATTGACCCATTTTACTTAAAACTCAAATTTGTTGAAGTTCTCCATCTCACTACACCTGACCCAATAAGACGGAACTTGATTGAGGCTGTGTTCCAAAATATTTCAACTACGCACAATGGAAAATAGGTTTGTCTTTGGGGGCATCTACAAATGGAAAAAAAACTAGATGGCACATTTCTGAAAGGCAGTAAAATGGTATAATTAATTTCATAGCTTGGAGGGGTAATTGTGTTTAAGCCTAGGCAACATGATTAGCCAAAGTGATTGTATCTCTCTCAGGGTATTTGACTCGATGTTTGACCTACTTCATGGCAAAGTTATCTGAGTGACAATTGCTCTGACACATTGAGCCATGACTCTCATGCAATTGAATCCAACTTGCAACATTCCCCCGATTCTCTGAACTACAGAAGATGCAAAAAGACGCCACACTCTAATTTTCATAGCACCAATAACATTCAATTTCCTTACTACTAAAGGTTTAGCTTGCGCTTTAAAAGTTCAGAGAAGACCTGTGACCAAGATAAAGAATGCATAACAAATCCATGGAAACATCAGATTAATAAGAGTGATTGGGTAAGACAAATTACTGTACCTTATTATGTTCATATTTGTAGTGGATCTGGAGAGTATCCATTGCCCGTATCATGGCCTGCAACGATGTAAAGATGTTTTGGTAAACCAGCTTGGTAAAGCATCTCCTGTCCTCTTCTGAATAGCCTGATCCATGAATGATTCTCATCTGTTTAATAAAGGTGCTTTTCCCACTCTCTCCAGTTCCTGAAAGCGGAAGCATGTGAATAGTGAAGGGTTAGCTGTGGAAAATCTGATTCAGTTGAACTAAATGGTTTGTTTGGAAGGTTCTTGAATGGCAGCGATTCACAGATTCACTTGAATCATTACTCCAGATGAGCTCCCATTAAGTACACATGCAGCATTTTGTGTTCATAGAGTCTAATTGGAGTCCAGAAAGTGAGGCTGATTACCCCTTAACAAACTGCTATGTTGGTCAGACTAGTTTTTAGACACAGTCTTAACATAGTGGCTATGTTTATGCTACCGGCCCCAGCTTCGACCAGGTAATGACGAGTTTAGACTAGTTTAAACAAAAAAAATAAATAAAAAAAATAAAAACTGCCACGTTTCAGTGGTTAGAGCTGAACTGAATTTTCCAACAGAGATGTCTCTATCTTTATTGTTTTGAAACTGGGCGAATCTTAAGACATTGTATAAATGAATGCATAAATAAATCTCATTGGATTCCTAATAAATCAATCTTAAAGAATCCTTAAGAGAATTTTCTTTTATATTTTAATAATATTAGGCTATATTTCTAATAGGCATAATGCAGGTGGCAACTAATTTCTTCTTTACAAAAGAGTGAATCATACATTTTTTGCGAATGGACTTGACCAAATAAACAAAACCAAATTAAAATAACAATTTGTTGGTGAATCACATGTGACCCTGGACCACAAAACTAAATACCATAGTGCAACATACCATAGTATATTTGAAGCAATAGCCAACAATACATTGTATGGGTCAAAATGACCGATTTGACTTTTATGCCAAAAATCATTAGGATATTAAGTAAAGATCATGTTCCATGTAGAAATTTAGAAAATTTCATACCGTACATATACACTATACTGCCAAAAGTATCGGGTCACCCCCTTCTAATGAATAGGTTTGACTACTTTAGTAATTTCCATGAGTACAAATCTTAATGTTAAAGCATATAATGATATTCTAGTGAATTGTGTGCCTCTAATTTTAAAGTAACAGTTTGGAAAGGACCCTTTTCTATTTTAACATGACAATGCCTCTGTGTATAAGGCAAGGTTCAAAAAGAAATGATTGATTTAGTCAGTGTGGAAGAACTTGACTGGTCTGCAGAAAGCAAAGTCCTAATCCAAGCTGAACACCTCTGGTGTGACTTTAAATGCAGATCTTGAGCCAAAAACTCTTTACCAAACACCAATGACTTGTACATACACTATATGGACAAACGTATTGGGACACCTCCTCCTTTAGAACAGAAAAAGGCACTTCCAAAACTCTGGCAACAAAGACGGAAACATAATTCATGTATTTAAAAATTGTATTTCCATCTCTGTTGCAACAGTTTTGGAAGTGTCTAAAATGACTGTACCCATATGTACAAGTCATTGGTGTTTGCTAAAGAGATTCTGGCTCAAGATCTGCATTTAAAGTTACACCAGAGGTGTTCAGCTTGGCTTTCTGCAGACCAGTCAAGTTCTTCCACACTGACTAAATCAATCATTTCTTTTTGAACCTTGCCTTATACACTGAGGCATTGTCATGTTAGAATAGAAAAGGGTTCTGTCCAAAATGTTGCTTTAAAATTAGAAGCACACAATTCCCTAGAATATCATTATATGCTTAAACATTAAGATTTGTACTCATGGAAATTACTAAAGTAGTCAAACCCGTTCATTAGAAGGGGGTGACCCAATACTTTTGGCAATATAGTGTATCAAAACTTAATTTTTGATTAGTAATATGCATTGCTAAGAACTTCATTTGGACAACTTTAAAGGCAATTTTCTCAATATTCTGATTTTTTTTTTTTTTAATTTACCCTCAAATTCCAGATTTTAAAAAAGTTGTATCTCAGCCAGATATTGCCCTATCCTAACAAACTATACATCAATGGAAAGCTTATTTATTCAGCTCAATTTAAAAAAAAAAAAAATTACACTTATGGTTGGTTTTCTGGTCCAGGGTCACATATAATAAAGACATCACATTTTTGCACACAAGCATTAGTATGTTAAGAGTCAATCACATCCCATCGCACCTGCAGCAGTTGTCCCACCTGTCGAGCTTATATGAATCTAAATAAAGAGGGCTGATTTTTTCTTGACGTGCAGTGGTGAGAGACACTGAATCAGTTAGGCTGCCTACGTACGCGATGTATTTTAATGAATGATATGAATGAATGATTTTCATTTTCAGATGCCACATGTGTAAAACAAACTATTTGCATTTTTACACCTTGCACGAAAGTTTGGTGGAGTGACACGAAAGCAGCTCGTACCCAGCAGAAGCAGCTTGAGCTCGCGCCGAGCGTCTCTCTTGTCGCGCCGCAGCTGCCGCTCGATCTCGTCGTTGATGCGTCGCGCTTCTTTCGCCTCCTCGCTGAGGCAGCACGCCATGATGGTGTCCAGCGTCATTTTACAAAATTACAAAAGCTTTTCAGCAATTCCATCGAAAAAACATCAGTCCCGACTCATGCAATCGTTTAGATAAAGCCAGAGAAAGAGTTTCCCTGCCGCGCGCTGAGGAGACGATCCAAACCATAAATCGTGATTTATACCTCTAATATTACTGCAGCGGGCAGTCAAATGTTACAGCAAACCGTATTCAAAACAGCAGTGGCTGAAATCCTGATGCGGCTTATCTGTGTTTTATATCACTCAGAAAAGCAACAGATCCTTTGGATTTAATAACTCCATTGCACTGTTTTTATAGCCTTTGGCGTTCAATATTGAAAATCAATACAAGTTTCCTCTTTAGACCGTACTAAAGTCTCCAGTCCATGAACTTGTGTTTGGGAGTATTTGCATGAACGGTGTTAAAGTCTCCACTCCGGGCGTGGTATCGCTGCATACGGCCCACAATTCCCTGGAAAACCGCTTCCCAACGTAACGTTAAGTGAACGCTACAGCAGTCAGGAGTCCACGAGTCTGACGAGATTTTATAAATCAGTCCATTGAGGTCTTCACTCCTGTTGATTTAAATCCCAGTTTGAATAGCCTCGATTTGGACTCGGTTCTTACATGCAGTAAGGGATGTCTGATTCGCGGACGAATCGTTCTTTTGAACAGGCTCTCGGACGAACCGATTAGCACGCGTTTGTGAATCAGTATGCTAAAATTTTTGTTAGTAAACTGTAGGACGGGGACAGCTTGTGATTTCAAAATATGTACATTTTGTATGTAATTATATGTGTTACCTTGATATTATTTTGCTACATAAGTAATGAGTAAAATGTGCAGAGGAATTGTACTGGTGTGATTCAAATGAATCGGTGTTTGAAATCGACTCAAAGCAAACGTCCGAACCAACCGACTCGCTAAATGATTCGGATCTGTCTACTAATATGTAATGTTCATTAAAGGCAACATCATCCAGCACTCCCTGTTGTGTGACGCGCAGAATTGAGGAGGAGCAGCTGCTCAAAAAGAATAAAATTGTTCAGACTTAAAACATTGGACCAGTCTTGAGCCTAAATGATCCTTATGAAAAATTTCTTTCAGGATTCCAACATAGCACAAGAAATAGTTTTTATTTTTTTTTTTTCTTTCAGGAGACAGTAGTCCAAGGAGCTGCTAAACATAATCTGTAGAAAAAAAGAAAGAAAGAAAGAAAGAAAAAAAATCCTTTACGTACATGGTTGGAGCTGAACTTTACAGGAAGGTAGGATTTGGCACCCCTGTTTTAGTGTTTTAAAATTACACAGAACATTTAAGTGCTTTTTCATGACCTTAATTAAATATGAACATGAAATAGTTTTCTTTCACTTATTCAAATATTTCTTGTTTTTAGTTATTTCATATGCCAGTTCTATAAAATAAACTTAAGAAATTATTTAAACCTCTTAATGGAGAAACAAAAAAATCTGCTCTAATCAAATAATCAGATTTAAGTTTTAGCTAGTTTCAGTGTTTTTAATTATCATTGATTATTATTAATTTTTGGGGGGTGTTTGTCACATTTTTTTATTTCTATAGTTAAGTTTAGTTATTTTTAGTTATACTCCAAATGAAAATGAGAAATGGCAACATAGCTGAAATAAAAGTAGTTTACTTTTTTATATTTTATGTCAGGTCATATTTATTTCAAGTAATGCTGTCAAACGATTAATCACATCCAAAATAAAAGTTTTTGTTTACATAGTATATGTGTGTGTACTGTGTATATTTATGTATATATAAATACACACCCATGCATGTATATATTTAAGAAAAATGTTACGTTTATATATTAAATATTTTTATATAAATTATATGAATATAAATATATACATGGAAATATTTTCAAAATATATACTGTATGTGCGTGTGGATTTTTATATGCATAATAAATATACACAGTACACAGATATATTTTGTAAATAAAAACTTTTATTTTGGATGCGATTAATCATTTGGCAGCACTAATTTCAAGCAATGAAAATGTTTTTTTTTTTGGTTTTAGTTTCATATCACCTTGACTAGTACTAGTATGCATTACAAGTTTATTCTACTTTATTCCACATTCTTCTGGTTATTTTTAGGGGGAAAAATGCAGTAGTAGAATTTACAGAAACATAATTTGTCAAATACTCAAATAGTATTTATCAAATCTTGCCAAGAATGTAAAAGCAACATGACATACATTTTTCTCTAAAATACTATTAAGAAATGTGTATCTAGTACTCCGTTAAGGGCACACATCCGCTCTATGGATACACATCTCATCTCAACAGAACAAGCCACTTAGCTGCACGCGCCCCTTTGACTAGAAATTTCCAAAAGTACAACCAAAACACAGACACTGTTTTAGTAAAAGGTGGCACAGACTTCATTTATTTATTTTCTAGATTTGCAGCACATTCTACAAAGACACTAGAGGGGACAGAGAGAAAGAAAGATACAAGAACATGGAAGAGACCTGCCACAATTGATTGTTTTTTTACAGAGAAGCTTTTATTTCCCCCCAACTGTTAAGAGAAAGGTGTCTAGAAAGATCCATCTAAAATGGTAAAAATGCTTACAAACAGACGTACAAAACAAGCGCTAGCTAGATTTAACGGATCCCAATGTCAATGGAGTACAAACGGTCAATCCATCTTCTGAAGTTTTACGAATCTGAAAATCGTGTTGAGAAAACTAGCACAAAAAATTCCCTCGGGAATGAATCCTTTTTCCCACCCTGAATACCCCCATTTATCAAATCAAAATAGACGTTCATCCTTTAAATAAAACTGTACTGATATTAAAACTTTAAGGAACTGAACTCAATATTTACACTTTCCCCAAAAAGTCTCTTCACCAAGAAGACAAGATAATGGGACAATAAATTCATTGGCAAAAAGATGAAAACGAAAAAAAAAAACCCAACAACTTAAGATTACATTCTGCATGTTGCACAGACTAAGCATGCAGCTCTGGTAAGGCCAACAGCGGACATCACAGATGGGCTCCCTCTAATTACGAAACAGTACAATCAATAATGGAAAAATCACGTGCAGAAAGAAAATGTTAAAGAAATAAGAGGATCAACTTTCTTTTGAGAAAACTTTTCCCTCAAATATGCTGTCTAAAAAATATTGTTAGGAGAAATGGCAGGGAGCACATCTACCCAAGAAGCAGAGGAATGTAGGCTCTGAAAACAAGCTGAAGTGAATGGGTATGGCAGTTTGGCTTGGATCTCCACCCTCTAGAAGAACCGACCAGAGTACTGCTTCACGCTGAAAGAGGAAATGACACGGTTGAGACCACAGACAAAATCTCATCGTGCTGGAATAGTTCAGCCAGCGGCCAAATGATTTACAATCTGGATATGCCGTTACAATAAACAATACAAAACAAACTGTATATATAGTATTACAATAAAGGAAACACAGTACTGACAAAGCATGAGTACATCATCTAGTTTATAATACACTGTGTAGAAAAGATAATTAAACAAGTTGATTTACTTCGAGCATTTTAAGTTTGTTTTCCTGACTCTATTTGCATATTTTAGGTTTACTCATAAGAGCAAGCAACAGGCAATAGTCAACATGAAATAGCATTACTAACCCATTTTATTTCATACTTTAGTTATTTATTTTTTAAGAGTAAAATTAAGAAGCTCGAATTAGGTAGTTGTCCAAAAATCTACTAGTTGATTAGTACAGTTGAATAGTTGTTCCTTCATCTTTTGTTTTGATATTTTAGCAGCAATGCATTAACTAAAAAGCTACAATCTAAACTGTATATTCCCGAAGAAATACATCCGATTTGAAAACTAGCCTAATTATACCCAGCTTCCTTAAGTCAGTTTTGAAAATATGTATCCTTACATGAATAATGGTAGAAATTTGACAGCTGGTTAACATTTTGGATTATTGTTTCTCCTGGTTACACTCACATGGCACTACTGCTGTTTACATCCTTAACATTAATAAAACAATTAAAGGAAGAAATCACTCACTGTTATTAACTGAATAACTTCTGTAATATTAATGTTTATAAGCTTCAATACACGTTAATGCATACAGTGAAGAATATCCAGAGTTTTATTTTATATTTTATTAATTTATGAAATTACTGTAGTATTTTTGTAGCACAGATCTACTTAAAAGCATTTCATTTGCATATTTATTCGAATATATTTATTTGCCCACTTGTTTATAATTAGCTTGTGTTAATTTATTATTGATTGTTTACATGTTTTAATAAGCTAGAGAACTTTACTGTGATATGAAAATTTGTTCAGACTTATGAAATTTCAATAGTATATAAAATTGTGGTATTGTAACAACCTTATTTCCGGCACAACTAACTATTATGATACATATCATCAGTTACACTGTCCAACTATGAATCGTTCTCAAAAAGACCAATCATTTACATCACTTCACAAAGTAAATAGGCTCAATTATGATTTCATATCTGCTTTAAATTTAAAAAAAAAATACTTATTAACTGTATACCCAAACATTAAGGTGAATAATAAGTGTTTCATTTGCTTGAGGATATCATAATACCATGATACAGACAAGAGACAGGTTAGCATTTTGCATTAGAAAGCAGTCACACTCGCATGTTACAGTAGAAAAGCTGGTTTATGATCAGTTTACCCATGCTATCAAATCAGCTTGAGTTCAAACAGAGTATAAGCCAGCACTGACATGGTCAGATGTGAGTTCGGATGTTAGTCAGAGTAGGCCTCTTCAGTTAGGGTGGGTGAAATGTGTTTGAGGGTGGGGGCAGATGATGCTGGGCCTGTGCTGTAGGGCAGACCGTGATTTGTTGTCACTTCATCTAACTAACAACAACAAAATCACAAGTCTTCCACACAGAAGCAAGCCAGCGTTCACTCCATTCTCCTGGGTCCCACTCATTTGCCCCTTGGTAAAATATATTTGGATTTGATCCCAAATAGAACTAATATAACAAACCCTTCTGTACACATTTCACAAAAAGAAAAAAGTATGAAACTCCCCCTGAAGTCGGAAGCTGTTAGGTCAGGCAAAAAGAAGTGCATGAAACAGCAGTCAAATGTGTATGAAGCATAAAGAAAGTATGAAAAACTACTGAAAATACATTTTAGTTCCAAATAGTAAGCAAAGAAAGACAGGCAGGTGGAATTAGCAGTTTAGCACCTGTATTTTCACCATAACAAAATACAAGACTTAATATACTCAGGAAACTGTGATTTGTTTGGTTAAGTGTAACCTTGTGTCCAAACCAGGTATGACAACAAAGTAGGTAGTAAGTTTTTTTTTTTATCCTAACTAGCGTTGGGAATAGAGATTCTTATTCAGAATTGGTTCTATAAGGATTGTTAAATGAAACTGTTAAGGAACCGTAATTGTTAAGTGAATTCAGAGTCCACATTGAATCTCACTGGTCCAAAATTGGAAAGCTGTCGCACCTGGTTTATTAAAACACATGATGGTTAGGTGTCAGGATGGGGTTGTGGTAAAGTGCTGGAATAGGCGATACTAGACTCACCTGTTCTGTAGTAGATACTGGGCGTTCTGAATCTGGTCCTGTGTGCCTGTGATGGTAATGATCCTGTCCTCTGAGCCCTCCAGAGGCTCGTCGATTTTAATAGATGCTCCCGACTCATGACGGATCTGCTTGATCCTCTGGCCACCTTTTCCAATGATAGAGCCAGCCAGCTAAAACAAGACATGAAGTAAATGTTTCCCATTCCACTAAAACTACACTAAAAACTGTGGTTTAAATACTAACTGAAACAACAAAAATACATAGTTATGTAAAAATCAGGTATCCAAACAGATTTCCAAATTCAGATTAATTCTGTTTTTCAGAATCTCTCAATTTGATTCAGATTGATTTGAGTATATTTCAGTTATAATGTCCACTTTGCTTACATAAAAAATAATTATTTTGGCTAAAGCCCAAAGTATATTATACTACCAACTCAATCAGAGTAACGCTGTATAGCACAGTGGTGCTTAGCAGTGTTGCGATCAAGTTGAGATCAAATAAAATATATTTAAAAAAAAAAATAAATAAATAAATAAATAATGTACACTTACATTTAAACGAAAATACTAAAATGACAAACTATAAATTAAAGCAAATGTAAATAAATAAAAAATTAATTAAAATGAAAATTGAAAATATAAAAATAATACCTAATTACGTTAAGAAATATGGTAATAGAATATAAACAATATTAAAGTAACACTGCTGCTTAGGTGTGGGCAAACTGAATTTCAATCAGGTCATTTCCCAATACCACTGTTTCAAGTCACTCATTATCTGCACCACCAAACAAAATTCAGAAGTGAATATTAAATTCATTTTAAAACAGAATTAAAACACAAACTATATTTTTACAAATATGTTGTGTGTCATTTTGCACTCACATCTTTAGGGATAGTCACTTGTGTTGTAATAACAGGTCCACCAATGTCACTGTAAGAACCTCGACCACCTGATGAAACAAACATCTTACTGTGATTCAGCCAATGCCTATATGTAGGCCCCTCATTCACACCCTTATTCAAGCAGAATTAATAAATATACAATCCATAATCCATTATCACAATATCTGACACACTCACCAGATTGGAAGGGCTCCCAAGAAGAATTATTGTCTTCAGATGAAACAAGAAAAGAAAAAGAAGATGGAAAAAGCGATCAAGATATCACACAGTAAAGGATAGAGAGAGAGAAAAGCAGGAAACGCTACACTATTGAGGAGTGCAGTGCTCCGTTTGACTGGAGGTAACCTTGAGCTAGTGTGTATGTGTGCAGCTGAAGAACACTCACCATATCCACCTCCACTCTGTGTACAACGATGGGGGGAAAGAGAGAGAGAGAAAAAAAAAAACGGAGTCAATTCAGAGAGCACAAGCGTAAACTCAAAGCACATTCTACAAGGATCGCTGATTCTTTAAGCTTCCAACCTGACACGTCTATTTAAAATGAAAGGAATAAACCACTCGAGGCCATGCAATACAGTGATTTTTTACCACGGTTAAAGGGGTTTTAGGTCACTGCTTTGCCACACACCTAACATTCCTTAACCGCTGTAAAACCATTGTAATGCCTGGGTTCTAAGCATACTGATTATTAAAAACTGTGGAATGACAAAATGCACTTTTTTTTGCATTGACATTTTTGACAATTAGACACATTTATCCCATTTTTTATTATTGTAATCTCAAAAAAAAAAAAAAAAAAAAAAATCACAATATTTAAATTTCCATTGAAAATGGAAGGAACAAACATGGTATCAGGAATCAGAAGAGGAAAATTGATTAATTTGTCATGAATTTGCAAGAATGCCAAAAACAGCCTTTTTATTTCAAAAATTTTTTAAATGTAAAATATATAAATGTTTGAAAGAAATAAACTAACATTTATTCTATAAAAAAAAAAAAAAAAAAGAATTGCGTCATTGATATTGTTTTCTTTTAATTATTTTTTTTGTAAGAAACGTGGCCTGGATGTGTTATTATGAGATTGAGCTCAGCTGAACACACTGGCTGTTTTACAGCGGCTTTTATTCAGATTTTAGAGTTGAATTCGACATGCATGTGCTGATGCTCCATGTGGACACTGTCAGGCTTGGCATCTTCCAGAACTCTCAACTCACTCAAAGCAGCAAAGCCCAAAGTTCATTGGCGAGTGTGATGGCTTTCACCTACGTATTTAACTTCTCCTTGGTAACCAAGGCAACAAGTGATTCAAAAATCTGTTGCCAAGCAACAGCAGGCCAAACCAGTGTACTAGGCATAAGAGCTCCACGTATGCATCTATTACACTGTTGCTTCAGAAAGAAAGAACAAGCCTTTCCACTTTTTTTCTGAAAGCGCCCATTAATGAAAGAAAAAAAACTATCCTTCACAATGATAGATGACCATCAAATGATGAATCTCAATATATGTTGCAAAACTACAAATTCATATTCAGATGTTGATTTATACTCACCATGCTCTCGTAGCGGTCTCCAGGTCGCCCCCTTCGGTCACTGCTTACAGGAAGAGAGACACGCTTAATTTTATGTGCTCATAATGGGCATGCTTCTGAAAACTCTGAAAAAAACCCAACACCCCTAGTGGCCCAAAACAAACAAAAAAAAAAAAAACTACCAACAGACAAACCAGAAATAACACAGAAATAAGATAAAACGGATAAATATTTACATTTAAAAGGCCGTCATTTGATTGCAAATTTTAATTGAAATGATAACAAAATATATTTCATACGCCAATTATTTAATTAATGGAAAACAGAATTTGGTAAAAATAAAACTGAATTTTAGAAAAAATAAAAAAATTAAAACTTCATAGGGCCTTAAAAATGTCATTTTTGTTCAACTTCTAATAAATTGCGGTTTAATATTGCAAGTTTCATGATTTCAAATAATTAGACATGCTTTTTGATGAATGAAAAGCAGAGTCTAGAAAAATTAAAATGGGGGGAGAAAAAAAAAAAAAAAAACGGTATCCAGAAAAATTAAAACTGAAAAAACTGAATTTGGAAAAAAATAAAACTGATTTCATAGGGCCCTACTAGTCATTCATATATTCACAGTGAAAAAGACTTTAAATTGAAAATGTTTTTTTACAGAAAGATTTAGCAACATAATGCATGTCAATTTTGTTTTCTATTTGACCAATAAATGTAACAGTTTTTACGACACACATAAACCCATCTTGAGTCCTGTTAGTAGTAAAATTAATTTGCTTTCTCCTTTTATCTTGGTTTGGAAAGGTGTAGTGTGCCAGTAAATACTTCAGGTTAATTGGTATTCATTTCACACTCTTTGGGAAGTTTTGCATTTTGCTGCTCGTTTTTATTTTGCTCTTAGTCTTTAGCTCTAGGGCGTAGGTCAGTTAAATCTACAGCTTTTCCGATTACTTACTTTGGTCTGTCATCCATATTGCTGTGATAGCTCTGGTGAGAAAATCGATCACCTCTGGAAACAAAAAGTCATGTAATCAGTTATTCCTTTCCCACTAACACAAATGTAGTTCTATGCTGGTATAATGCATAATATACAAGATATGACAGATTGGCCAGTGAACTCCTAAGAACTGCATTGATTCCCTCACATCATTCAACAATACCAATGGTAATCACTTAAAACACAAACAGCTGTGGAAAAGATAATAAAAAGGCACCTGATTGCAACACATAAAAAAAAAAAAAAGCATTTGCATGTAATTTTATTTTTTTACAGTTATTATTTATTGATGCCCTTATTGAAAAACTGTAGGTTACTGTAGGTTGAGGAAATCACTGCTACATTCTCTTACCCTCCTCTAGGTGGTGGTGGTGGAGGAAGAGGCAGATTTCGGGCCCTACTGCTCCCACGTCCTCCTCTGCCTGGTGGGGGTGGAGGTGGTCCACGACGAGGGCTCATATCATCATAATCCCGTCTGGATGGAGGCATGGGACGACCTCCACGGCCAGGAGGCATGCGATCGAATCCTCCTCTGCCTCGCATTGGGAACCCACCCATAGGCCGTCGCCCTCTTTCTTCATACATCATGGTGAAACCACCATAATCATAGGTCTCATCATAAAAATTTGGGTCATAGGGCTGGGCTCGACCTTTAATGGGAGCCTACAGATAATGCAGGACAAATATAAGCTTTATTTACAAACCAAGAAGAAACTTTTGGATCTTGCTACAATGTCTAATGAGAAGACACTGTTAAATAAATGTCAGTGTGTTATCATCTCACCTCTGAAATCAGCTCTAGAATGACCTTGATGCACTCAACCACACGCTCAGGTTTACCCCCGACTAGCACCACACGGTCAGTGGAGTGGGGGCAACATTCCTGGAAGAGCTTGATTGTAGTCTGGGTATTCTTAAAATGGAAAAAAACAATTTTTCATTGTCAGGGAAATACTTTTTTTTTTTTTTTTTTTGTGAAGGCGATTTAAAAATTAAGCCATCTGGTTACTAACTCTATTTTACGATATGTGGTATTTTTAGTACTGTGCTTACCTCCCTCAGTTCCTTGATCTTGGCACCTTTGACTCCAATAATGCCTCCGGCCAAACTCTGATGAATCAGCAGACGCAGCTCACAGTCAAAGTCAGTCCCACTGTAGTGCTGATACTGCCAAACATACAGAGTAAAGGAACATTTAACGACACATGCAAACCAATAGACATACCGTCACATCCACATCTTCATGAAAACGCATACATATGCTACCGATCAAAAGTTTTGACATTTTTAAACATTCTACATTTTTAAAATCTTTTTAAAAGAAGTATTTTATGGTCACCAAGATTGCATTTATTTTCTTAAAAATACAATAAAACAGGATTATTGAGTTTTATTTATTCCTGTGATGTCATAGCTGAATTTTCCGCAGCCTCTACTGCTACAGAAATCCTTCAGAAATCACTCTATTATGATGACTTCGTGCTCAAGGAACATTTCTTAACAACATTGAAAACAACTGTGCTGCCGATTACTTTTAGAAAACAACGATACTTTTTTTTCAGGATTCTAAAAAATATGAATAAAACAGCTTTTATCTGAAATAGAAATTTTGTTTCCATGTCTTTGTCTCTTCCGATCAATTTAATGTACCTTTGCTATATAATTAAATATCAAATTATTAGAATTTAGACACTTGATTACAAAAAAGCTTTATTTAGTAATTAAAAATAATCAAAAAAAGACTACAGTATGGCTTTACAATTTTTTTAATAGAACACTGTACAAAGTCTTATGGAAAATTAAAGTTGTTATAGACTGAAAATCTCCAAATCATATGCATTTGAAATAAATGACATATATACTAGTGTTGGGCGATATGCTCAATTTTCATATCCTATCGTCAGCCTGTGAGATTGTCAATACACTATATTATCGTGCTGATTTATTTACTTAGTTTCATTGGAAAGTGAACCAACTCCAGCATAAAAGCAGCCTAATGTTTTTAATATGACTGAATTTGTATTTAACATAAATTAAAGGGGTCATATGATGCAATTTCAAGTTTTCCTTTCTCTTTGGAGTGTTACAAGCTGTTTGTGCATAGATAAGATCCCTGAAGTTGGAAAGACTAAAGTCTCAAAACCAAAGAGATATTCTTTATAAAAGTTTATAAAAGAGGAGACGCTGTGTTTCGTTGTGAAAGAGAAACTACTTTGTTTGGGCTTCCAAAAGAGGACACAACTAGAAATCAGTGGTTAAGTTGTATTTACAACACTGTTCCAGAACAGTTCAACCCAAATTTAAGAGTGTGTGCAGAGGATTTTAACAGAGGACTATTTCCTGAACCTGGGAGTAGCCTGCCAGCTGTGCTCAAAGACCGTTTCTATAAAATGGGGCTATTCCAACTTTGCAAAGGACAGTCTGGCGCTTCTGACTAACAGCCTGTATGTTTTCATATTTAAAGAATTTGCTACTGACTATTCAAACTTGAGTTTTGAGCTGTGTAGAGTAGTGCTTGTTGTTTCTCCGATCACAAATGCAGACATGGTAATGTTTACGCGGCGCGATGAAACGCGACGCGTAAAAAGACAGTATAAGTCATTATAATCAGTAATTATGTCCCCACTGGATGCAACAAATGGCTCGTTTGTAATGGGTTTTATTGTTTTTGTGTCGTCGCGCCGGGACACGCCATCACAATACGGTGAGGGGCGTAACATTTCCGTCTCATGCTTGAGGTATTCGGCCAATCACAACGCACTGGATAGCTGGCCAATCAGAGCATGCCTCGCTTCTCAAAACAATGAGCTTTGTAAAAATCGCCGCGTTTCAGAAAGGCGGGGCATAGAGGAGCAACAATAATGTACAGTATGTGGAAAATAATGCGTTTTTTGAACCTTAAACCGCATAAACACATTGCATTACACCAAATACACAAAATTATGTTATTTTAGCAATGTCATATGACCCCTTTAATAGAAACATCATAAATTACTAATTATAATTAAACTGTAAACAGTTACAGAAAACGAGCAAAGAACATTACATTACCAATCATCACAAGCTCAGTCTCGCGAGAGTTTATGCACTTTAAAAGCACTCCCCTTAAAATCAGTGAATCTACACTGTTTGATGAATAAATCTCATATACTTACATCGCGCGTACATCTGCACTTTGTTGTTTATGAAGAGAATTTGCGATTCAGAATTCAGTCAGCGCGCGCTGAACAACGGAACTCCGCTGTTTCAGCGATGACTCATCTGAACGTCTCTGATTGGCCATTGCATTCATAAGCTCAACATAATCATGTGTGATTGGTTATAACATGCAATACTGTAAAAATGCGTAAAAAGAAATAATGCAACAAATAAGCCCTAATATTAATTAGATAGTATTACTAGCCTGATAATAATAATAATAATAATAATAATAATAATAATAATAATCGTCTTGCTATGTTCAAAGGCATCAGCCACAGGCAATATCTCTGACTATCGTCAATACACGCTACTATCGGCTATCGGCACAACCCTAATGTATACAAAACACTAATGTTTATTTAATGGTGTCTTTAAGGCTTTCAATACTGGGTTTTATATGCTCACCTCCTCCAGGGTAGGGATGATCTTCAGCAGAATCTCACCAATAGTCTCTATATCTGCACTCACACTCAGGATCCTGTAGCAGCACATCAAGCCAAATGAAAGACAAAAGCAAAACAAACGGATACAAAACTTTAGCTCCTGAGCCCTGCTGCATACCACAAAGCAATGAAGAAGGGGGAAATAAGATTTGAAAAAAAAAACAAAAAAAACAAAAAAAAAAAAAACAAAGTAAATTAAAGAGGACTGCTGAACACATGTTTTAAGTCTTCCAACACTGGACTGAGATACGGGCAATTGACATGCACTCAGTTCTCGCACATTCAATTAATACAGGCCTTGAAGAGATGGGCGACAGCGGGAGGGCTGAGACTGAACAGGCACTGTATGGCTACACGAGCCAAGAGAGAGAATGAGAGAGATCAAGACAGGCCTGCTTACCACTATCCCACCACCAGAACATTTGGGGGAGAAAGAAAGAAAAAAAAAATCAAAAGTATCTTGCAAATCACTCTATGGTGCCATCAGCACGTCACATTCTCTCAACGACGAGAGAAATCAAACCAAAAACTAACAGAAAAAGCAAAAGAACGAGGCGAAGGGGAGGGGAAGGGAAGAATGATAGATTTATTTGCAGATAAAGAGCCTGAACGTATGTGGGCTAAGAGAGAAAGAAAGAAAAAAACAAGGGGAAGGAAATGCAGCACCAGAGAAAAATCAAAGACAACAGTGATGAGTGACAGAGAGGGCTGCGGTACGGCGCAAGCTCAGAATCATGGACAGTGATGTTGGGAACAGTGAGGGAGGGGGGCTCAGGGGTTGGGGGTCAACAAGGACAGAGCGAAAAGAGATGGCCTTCTCCACAATTCACCGTCAGTTTCAACAAATGAAAATAATCATCCAAACTAGGACTGGGCAGTATGATGCATAGGGTGTAAAAACTGATAGATATTTAGCTGTTTTACGTTATATATATTTGCTTGTGTTAATGTGAGATAGACTGTTTTAAGTTACTGCAAGGAGTAATAAAAAAATAACAGTGATGCACCAAATCATTTGGTAAAATTAAATTAAAACTGAAATTAAAGTTCTGATTTAGACAATAACTGAAAATAAAGTTCCTGTAATTAAATTTTGGTAACTGAACTCTTTATAATATATAATAACCAGACATAGTTCTTCGTAAACAAAATTTTACATGGTCATGGTAAAGTGTGTCCACACTGGCCACCTGTTGTAGCTTAAGCACATTGCATTTATTCATGCAGTATATTTTAGGTTGCTTAAAATGTAGGTGCATCACTACAAAATACAGAGGGACGAATGCAACATTTAGTTGTTTGTGGTTATTGAGGAATGATGCAACTTCTCACATTAATATTGAATTCAGTTAACATGTGGTCACAGGTGTGCATATAAATGCATATCTTTGTATTTTTTAATATTGGTTTTACACGTTACAGCTGTTTTTGCTTTCAGACTTAATCATATGTTATGAATAATCTGATATTTTGATTTCATAAAAAGTTAAATATAAAAAGTAACTTTAATTTGTAACTGCAGCATGGTTATATACATTTTAATTCGCACCAAAATAACATTTTTGTCATACCACCCACCCCTAATCCACACACTTCATTCAGCAGAGACTAATATGAGTGAGGTCTCTCCCCATCTGAGAAGCGATTGATTATATACAATTCTGTGCGACAAAAAGTTCGCAAATTATATTCAAAGACTTAATGGGGGTGTTGGGGTAGGAGAGAAAACATATATATAATATAAATATATACAAAAATAAATTAGGAAAAAAAAGTCAAATGGAACAATACACGTTTCTTAAAAGGGGAGGGGGACTATATGTGTGAAAATGTTAAAATGAAACAGAAGTCAGGTTATCAAAGACATGTGTTCTGTTCTAATCAGGCAGTGAGGCAATAACTGGTGGGACATACCGCTCTGGGCCACTGCTGTCTGGGACTGATACACTGGCATTGTACTGCATTGGTCGTGGAGGTTGGCATTGGGCAAGGGCATTCAATCACATGATGTCAAGTAAGGTGCCCGTTTAAGGAGGGGCACGTTTATGGGCGGGGCCAACCGGGGTGTCAGGTGGGCGGGCGGGCGTTCAGGGGCGGAGGTTGGGCCAACATCAAGGTGGGCAACGCAGGAGGGGCAAGTCGATCCAGTACATGGGCAACGGAGGAAGGTGGCCAAAAACAAAAAAGTAAAGGAGAGGGAAGAGGGGGAGAAGGAATACATTTTTAATTGAATACAAGGCTATACTCATTAATCTACTGTCCAATTTTCTTTTTTCTTTTTTGAAGAGACTATGCAATGAAGGCACAAGAAACAGGGCTGGACAGATCTGAAGACAGTTTTTGATGTAGAACCACTGGGCAACAGTGGTTCACACAGGACTATGGGTCAGCTCAAGAGTCAAGACATCTGTAATTGGGTTTTCAAAGCGGGGGAGAGTGAAAGAGAATGCCTTCAAGAACAAAGTCGAGAAGTGCTTCCCCTTTAATACACAATGTCAAAGACTCACAAAATAGCCTCATTTCAGAGAGCTTGTCTGTCCAAATGAGCCAACCTATAGCTACAAAACGGAAGATCTGCCCTCAAGATCAAATGCATAAAAATCTCTGCAGGATTTTAATGGGATTATAATGGACGGATTGGTGTCATGAGTTTTCATTTGTGTGATTTCAAATCCGACTGATTCGTGTTTTTGCTGACAAAACTGAAATGCTCATGAAAACAACTGTTGGATTTGAAAATGCTGTCAGAAGTCTCGTTAAAAATTGACCATTAGAGAACTTTGCTTAAAGGTTCATAAGCATGGAGCATGATCTTAATACTCACATCTGTGCGTAAGGCTTTAATGTTCTTGCCTCCCTTTCCAATCACAGCCCCTGCATTCTGAAAACATAAAACGACACTTCTAATAACGTCATCTATATCAAAGACATGGAGAAGAAAAGTGCATTTGTATGGCTTCACTCACTTTGCTTTGGAGAAGCACCCTGAGCTCTACCATTTCATCTGTGTTGCGAGAGCGTTTGAATGCCTGTTCCTCATCCATGTCCTCAGCAGGGCGCTTGCCTGAGGGAACACAAATCTGGCACATGAGCCTCAACAACAATTAAGACATTCCTGTTTATCAAACTGCTCGTTCTGAGAGAATGCCATTACGGAATCCAAAACACAACCAAGCACTAGTGACTGAAGTTCTCATGAAATTTGAGGACTTACAGAAAGCAGTATAACAAATAACCATCTTTCTACCATAAAAACAGTATGTTAAAATCCAAATTTATACATATATGGTGGAGTATAAGGCAACCAAAAATGCTTCTATTTTGGATTTTTCCAAATTTAACACAATCATTCATATAAACATACATTTACTGGGGGGAATATTATGTTTAGCTGAAAGATAAAGCTATCAGGCCATCAGAATGCATCAGAACGTGTCTGTTGCCATTTAGCCTTTATTTATAACTATTTAACAAAGACTTTTAAAAAAAATAATTAAAAAATTTAAAAAATTAATGGGAACTACTTCCAAAACCAAGGTCACAGAAAGAGTGGACAGACACAGTTGAACTCTATTCGTTACCGTTTGTGTCAGTGTTACTGAAAGTGGTGTCTTCTTCCTGCTGCTCAATTTCTGTCTCCATTGTCTTCAGCCAGCGGTGAAACTGGAATAGGCTGTCCTCGACCGGTAACTCTAAGAGACGTATCATTTTAAGTGTTAAAACAATGCAGAAGCTACACCATCTTTAAGGTCAACATGAAATCAAAATCATTCTTAATGAATACACTTTCCTGGTCTTAACGTAGAAAGTTTATGTTATTCCAAATAAATAATTTAATAAATTCCAAATAAATAATTTAATAAATTTTTCATCAAAATGTAATAGCTTATTCATCAGAATATCAGAATATATTCTAATTATAATATATAATATATCAGAATCGACTTTTAGCTGATGTAAACAAGGCTTCATTTCTCAATACCTCCAAAAACCTGTCAGTGATTCTCAATTGGTTTTGATTCAGAATTGTACAAAACGTAAACACAAATCTTTAAAATCAAGGACTGACAGGTATTGCATTTACGAAGAACTACAACAATATGCAAAATTATTAACATAATGTAGATGTAGAAAAGAGACCATGGCAAACTTTATATTATTATTAGCCATATTACCAAGTGAGATGAATGTGCTAGAATACTGGAGAGTTTGATTGGACAAACGACCTTTGATATCATGACACCACAAAATAAAGGAAGTGTTTCCTTATCTACTGTAAGACTGTTTATTCCTCCAACCAAACCATGCATGACTAGATTAATTTATAATTTGTTTATAGCATTATTTACCAGAACAGACCAGCAACCCTTCAGCTGAAACCCACTGATACAGAGACAACTTTTCACAATCCAATCATTTCCAGATGAATAAAATCAGGTTCCATCCTACATTTATTTTTATCTTGTTCACTCTGAAACGCCATATTAAAGAGTCAAACAAGTCTGTGCCTGTACCATGTTACAGTGATATTATTAGAGGACAATACTATGATACTAAACATGACCATTTTCATGCACTAAGGTATTTACGTAGTACTTAAAAGAAAATGATGTAAAAAATAATGCTAATATACCATGATGAGATTTCTTGTTTGATAAGTTAAGCGTGCGGTTACTTTAAAAGCAAATTCAAAATACGAACAAAAATAAAAAAAAAGGATGCACAATAAAAGAACGCAATATTTAGTGTGGCGCTGAGGCCGTTTGCTCCCGGTTATGAATGTGTTTCACTTTTATTATCTGCTGTGAGGGAGGTGTCTGAGGGGGTTAGTTGAGGGGAGGGACCAGGTGTGCGCGGCGGAGGAGAGCTCATGCTCAGTTCAGACTGGGGGGAGAGAAAAGGGAGCTGAAAAAGCCCCCGCTTTTTCTTGTTTTTGGGGAGTTAGGACGCCTCCTGATACCCTTGCTCTAGGTTGTAAGCTCAGGAAATAAACGAAGGCCGTTTGGCTGCTTGTTGAACCGGATCTCCGTCTCCTGCCTATTTATTCTGACGCTACAATATTAAAAAAAAAAAAAAAAAAAATTATATATATATATATATATATATATATATATATATATATATATATATTCTAAATCAATTTATTTCAACAATTACAAGACCATTCAAATGCAAAGTGCATTTATTTTACCAGCAAAAACACAGTTGTCAGTATTATAATTATTAAATGAGACCTAACGATATCGAAATATTCACACTGGTTATATTTTATAAGCACTTAGTTTAGGGCTGTGTCAAGGCCCAGTGTTTCAAAATGGTGCGCAAGTAACGTTAGCATTTAGCCCGCTAGCCTTCTAGTTACAGTTGACATTACAGTACAAGTCTTCATTAACTGACAACACAGCTGCATTTACTGAACTTCACGAAGGAAATGCATAACAATTTTGCGGACTATAATAAAAACACCTGTCCAAAACAATTTTTATAAACGAAATCTGTCTGCGCCTGCGATGTATGGGCACAAAATGGCTTGTTTTCTAGATTCACTCTTATTGCGAGCACAATGACAACACGGGGTTTAGTTAGTCCATTTAGTATACTTATTTATAAACCGTTTGCGTCTGTGTGCAAGATTCTGCTTTGGTTAGATAATAGGGAAATGATTATCTGATGACTGTTGCGTATGATCAGCAGGAAACTCCATTTTGAGAACTGCTTAGCAAGCTAACTAGCTAATTTACAGCACGGCGACGCGTATAATGGTCTAATTAACGCTCGACACTTCTGTTATTTATTACTCTCGGAAATAACCGTACAGTTCTAAAAGGAGGTGCCTGTGTAGAAATACAACTCAAAATATTTAACAAACCTGCAGGCAGCCTCTTCCGTCACACCAATATTCGCCCGAAATTTCTGCGCCTTCTACCTTGATTTCATTGTAGGTTTACGTGCAATTTTTTAGCTTCGTGATTGGCTGTTCCGGAATTCAAACGCGCGGCTCTATTGGTCTAAATGACTGTCAATATAAAATCTAAAAATCTAATTGGATAAGGTGGCTGTCAGCTAAGTAATGTTGTCCCGCCCCTTAGCATTCGCTTACATTATAGGCTATCGTCATAGCAACTGAGAAGCGCTCGATTTATCTTGCGTTCATCAGCTTGGCATCATATACCATAAATAAAAAGAGACTTTGTTTTATCACCGTTTGTAGTAACAGATTTACAGTCGATAATGGTGCAGCCTTTCATGTCTTTCGCATCGCACTGGTTTGGTCCGCAGGGTATTGTTAAAAAATACAAACCCCAGTCAAACTGATCGGACTAATCCTATCTAATACCGTTCTCCTTGTTTTAAGATCAAAAGGCTTGTTTATTAATGGGATGGGAATATAATCTTTGGGGTAAAATGACAATCCCGCTCACGTTGACCGTGATAAAAGGTGTTGCCTGTGTCGCCCCCTCCTGATAAAAATATAACAGTTCGTCGCATCTCGCTTCATCTTTTAGTGATTTCCTAAACCCTTCAGTGTACTCTTGATAAAAACAAAATCAAAATGTTTATATAACGCGTGTAATCTAGCGCAGCTGGGCTCTAACTTCTCTCTCAAGATGAACAGGGAGGTAGAAATGCAAGCATTGCGGTCAAATGTGAGATTCAAAGACGCATTTTCTGAATCCATCACCGTCCCCTTCAAACAGACTGATGATAATTCGGTAAACACCCTAAAGTGATAGATTATTACTAATATAATTTCGTCTCATTTTACATAGGCTACACCGCGATTGGAAAGCGAGACTGGCATAACCAGTAAAAAAAAAACATCCAGGCATTTTTGTTTAGCAATTATTTTTCTAGATGCAGCCCATCTTGTGCGTCAAACAGCACGTCACACTCCGGTAATGGCTATTCATGAAGTTGTGATATTGTTGAAAAGAGCTCGACGGAAAAGCAACACAGATTGAATGGTTAAACAGATCAAAATGAAGTCATTTCCCAAATGATTCGACATTAAAAAACAATCTTTGCATCCCCATCCCTGTCAATATAAATCTCCCAAAGATCGCCCCATTGACAACACAGGTGATCAATTATTGGCGTTATGGCATCGCCGAGAGTGTCTTTAACGTCCCCGCCACGTGTAATTACAGCAGCGATGTCTGAGGGAGATGCGGAGGGTAATCAATAGGCGCTTGCAGCAGGTACGCGCTGCTGCCTCTTCACTCGCGCGCAGACGCACGCGCGCTCGCTTGTTTTCTTGCCCAGCGCTGGATGTGAGACGTCAGCGTCACCGCCGCAGCCCGTAGACACACGCAGCCCGCGGCCACGCGTTTCTCCACCGCGTCTGGAAGAAGCGAAGCCCGGACGGCGCAACGTATTGGCACGCCAACATTGCGTTATCACCTTTCCACGGAGACCAGATAAGGCCACTCCATGACAGTCTCGCGTCGCGCACAACGTCTTTGCGCATCCCACAGCCGCGGCGTCTCATCTCGGAATTGCTGAAAATACTACAAGACATTACACAACGCTGAACGCGCCGCGCCAGACCTGCCATGACCGCAGGGGTTCGTGGAATGGCTCGCTTGGGGCTGTGTGGGCTTTTATTCGGGCTGCTGAGGCTCAGCTCGGCTTGTCCTGGGTCGTGCTTTTGCAATGCCTCGAGGATCTCGTGCATCGATCAAGAACCAGGGATCGAGGATTTCCCTGTCTTGGTGCCGGAGTCTGACATGGAAAACATCACGGATATGTAAGTAGTGTGTTTTAGAGGAGAGATGAACCGGGAGCATCACGGATGCGTGAAAATAAATAAATAAATAAATAAATAAATAAACATGCGTGTGTGAGTGTGTGTGTGTGTGTGTGTGTGTAGATTCCTCAAATCGTCGAGGGCCAAAATAAGTTTAGTGCACTGCTATTCCTCTATCCATGACATGCCTGTTTCCATTATGAGCATCTGTGGAGTTCACTACGATCATTCTTGCGTGTGAGCTCTTGGCATCAAACAAGACCATAGCATGACATGCAACAGACATCATGTGTCGTGTGTGTGAAGAGAGGATGAGGAAGGGCTGGGGGCCACGGTAAATAAACAAGAAGTTGGCAAGATAGCACATCTAAAGGGTTTTCTTTTGATAAAGATGGTCACTCAGAGGAAAATTTTGTGCGGTTGCTGACTCACCTCCGCTGACTTTCTGTACCAGAACAAGAAGAAAAAAAAGACAGCGCTATCGCCTTACACTAGAATGCATAAATTGACCACATAACGCAATTAGATGTCTATCTGTGAAGATGCAGCGTCCGCTTCATAGAGATGTATCAGTGCTGATCTGCTCGAGTGCCTGCGCTGACTTGAGAGACCGTCAAATGGCTTGGTCTTGGGGGGGGGGGGGGGGGGGGGGGGGGGGGGGGGGGGAATGTGCTTTTAGGCCTGCCGCGAGGGATATGCTAATAAACTGCTGTTATTTACAAATGAAATTAAGCTTTACGCGTACGGTATTACATGAGTTGTTGTGTATAGGTTAGTTGGGGAGTAGTCTAACGTGTCCGCAGAGCTATAGGCATCGGCGCCTACGCAAATATGTCACTCCGTTTCCACGACAACGGCTCAGCGGACCCCCTCCAGGCGCGCGCGCGCTGTAGTCAAACCATGGCTTTTTCACGCGCGCCTTTGTTAACTTGTTCATATGGCGACGGTTTGATAAAAGTTTGATATTACGATGCGCCTGTTTTAGCCATCGCTGAAAATACGGTCTATTTGATATTGAGTGATAGTCAATTTCTGGTCTATGTTTTCGCATGCCAGTGCGGATTGAAAACAGCTCGGTTTGATTTTATTTGTTAGGCGCACGCCTAGTTAAATTGTACGTTCACATATAATATTACTGAAACTCTTAAATAGAAAGTATTGTGGTATTCTTGGTAGTACATCAAAATGCTGTGTAAATGCAGCGGTACAGGAATTTCAATACCATGCTGTGCCTACTTTTTTTGTTGTAAGGGCAAGTTTTGTTTCTGACAAGGTACCATGGTAATAGTATTATCTGAACTAAGTAGAATACCGTTTAAAACCAATTTAATCAGTTCCTTTTTATTCAGCAAGAAATTGATCAAAAGTGACAAAAACTTTCACATTGTGACTTTCTATTCACTGAACTTTATTCATTAAAAATTACCACAAAAGGATTGAGCAGCACAACTGTTTTCAACACTGATAATAATAATAAAAAATACTACTTGAGCACCAGTTTAGCATTAGAATGATTTCTGAAGCATCGTGTGACACTGAAGCCTGGAATAATTGCAGCTGAAAATTCAGCTTTGCCTTCCCAGAAATAAATAAAATGTTAAACTATATGTTATTTTAAACTGCAATAACATTTCACAACATTAGTGTTTTTACTGTATAGATGTGATGAAATAATTGGTGAGCATGAGAATTCTAGCAAAACCCCAAACTGTGGATGGTAGCGTATCACAGTACCACAATGCCACAGTGTTTATGAATCTAATCATTCCTTTCAATTCCACAGATACATCTCAAATCAAAAAAGGCTACTTACAATCAATGAGGACCATATGAAGTACTACTCAAATCTCAGGAATCTGTGAGTATCTGAAATTTTATGGTCATGCCAAATGTTAATGAAACAGCAGAACTTATGTGAGCATATGCTCTCTCACACAGAACAGTGACCAATACTCACCTGACGTATGTATCTACGATGGCCTTCTTCAACAATTCCAAACTTCAATATCTGTGAGGGTTTTTTTTATACTTTGTTATTAAATTTAATGAAATTATAAAGCAAATTTTAAAATGTAACAAATGTTCTATACTGTTATTCTTTATTTTTAATTATGTATTTTTCTACTCTCTATCTGTAGGAATCTCAGAGACAATAACTTATCAACACTGTCTTGGAGGGCACTTCGTAATTCAAACTTGTCAACTTTGTAAGATTTGTTTGTTTGTTTGTTTTTTTATTAAAAAAACCCATACAAAACAAAACTGTATGTACAGTGCTCTGTTTGTACACCATACAAAGAAAGCATCTTTCTGTTCCTGAAGACTGTTTGGGTTTGCTTTAGGTTGCTCTCTGGGAACCCTTTGCAATGTGAATGTAAGAACATCTGGATCAAAGTCTGGTTGGATGACAGTGAGAGGGAGGGGCTGCAGTGTCTACAGGACGGAGGAAGAGCAAAAGCCCTCTCTAGGCTCAAGCTTCCTTCATGTGGTATTGAAACTCAGTGGAGTTTTAAGTTGCACAGATTTTGGTAATATTTAAAAAATCATCCTCACAAACATGTAAATTCTGTCATTATTTCAGAGTATCCACGTGTCGAGGTCATCCCTGCTGTTGTCAGTCAAATGGCAGGAAGTGATGCCACAGTGATGTGTAGTGTGTCAGGATCCCCGACCCCTGAGCTCTCCTGGAGCTTAAACTCCAGTGATCACCCTCCTCTCTCAACCAGTCATGAGGTAACACCCTGTTTTAAGTATAAAGCTAGTTCAGTATAGCATGCTAATATAGTGCTCTTACTCTTTCTGTAGACAGAATGCAAGTTAAATAGAATTTTATTAGATATGTAGAATATGTGGTTGACCTGCTACATTTGCTGAGATATGCAGTATTGTAAAAAAAAAAAAAAGGATGAAATATTGTATCCCACAACAATGCAGTTTACTAAACTTTTCATACAATATTCATTTTCGGAAAGCACAAAAGATATTTTAATGAAATCTAAAAAAAATTCTCTTTCCATTTAAAGTCCATTCCAGCAAAACTATGACTATGAAGTTTATAAAGTGATATGATAAAGAATAAAACAAATCCATATGAATCAAGTGGTTTAATCCAAGTTTTCTGAAGAGGCACAATCGCTTCATATGATAAACAGATGTAATATATCCTTTTATTCATATATAAACATTGATCAACCTATGTTGCCTTCTCATTAGACCGCATGAGACCTGTTCGATGTTCTCTATGTATGTTTATGTGTGAATAAATGCCTAAATTTAAAGTTTATCATATAAAGCAATCATGTCTCTTCAGAAGTTTATTAACTGTTTAATAATAGTATTGGATTAAACTGCTTGATTCATAATAATATTTTTATTAACTTTTTGAATCATGAAAGGTTTGGTTAAATGCACTTTCAAATGAGGGACAGAAATCTCTCAGGATTCATTACAAATATCTTTGTGTTTCAAAGATAAAATGAAGTCTTATGGGTTTAGAAGGACATGACAGTGAGTGACTGTTGACTGAATGTTCAGTTTCTCTATTTTGACTATTTTGATCATTCTTGAAAAATTCTTTTTTTTATTTAATTAAAATATAAAATCAATTCTGTGTAATTCAATTTTGTGTATTAAAAAAAATAAATAAATAACATGCAATGTGATTATGATAGTATTACATTCTGAACACAGCCAAGTCTCTTGAGCTTTAGCATCAGATCTAATATTCCTTGTAGACACATAGCATAGTGAGATCTCCCACAAAATCATAAGTAAATTTAAGGTGGAACTACAGATGGAATGCTAGATGCAAAACAGTGTTTTAACAGACTATGATAGCCCTGCTTAGGATAGCCCTATTAACTCTATACATATCTACCGTCCTCACATCAGTTAAAACCTCTCTCCTCCTTATGCCAGTTTTACACATTTAGGACACTTAAACACTTAATCTCTGTAGCATCCTATAATGTGCTTTCAAATATCATGATTGATCACAGTCCTGAGACCACAGATGCTTGTCTCTAGCCTGTAAAAGCTTTGTGTTTCCATTAATATTTAAAATGCTCACTATACTACTTACATTAAAGGAGCCTTCACCCGAGGTGAAAACAACAGCCTGTATGACAGATTAAATACACTGAGGTGTAGAATGAGAACATGGATTATTTAGCTCCAGTTAATGCCGCAATTTAAGAAAAAATAAATAAAAATTGGAGTATTTTTTATTAAACTGATCCAAAGTATTTTTTTCAGTGTGCTAGAATATTAGAAAGACTTGTGTGTGGGCTCTTTTGACATTGGTCAGCAGGCAGCCACGACCCAGAATACCCTGGCAACCACAAAGCACATGCATGCCAAATGTTTAAAATATGTTTAAACATAATCAGATCAGAGTTGTGGTTTCTTTCCCACAGATTTCTCACAAAATGGAGCTGCAGTCTATTCTGACTCTAAGTGGACTTTCACCTGATGACAACGGCAGAGAGCTCACCTGTAGTGCCGAGAACATTGTGGGCCAGACTGAGGCTTCAGTCCTTCTCAATATTCTTTGTAAGAACTCACATTGTGTTGTGTGGATTTGCTTTGCATTGCTTTGACAGAATGAGCCCCAAGTTAAGGTTCGTTCCAGTCCTCTGTGACAGAAGGCCTTGAGCTCAAATGGTGGGCCATGACCAGTGGTGGACAAAGTACTCAAGTCCTATACTTGTTTTAAAGATACCCTGATGAAATATTACTCCATACTTACACACTTATAAATATATAAGTACTCCTTTTGAATTTCTTCTTGAGTAAAAGTACTGATCTGTAAGAACTACATATTATTATTATTATCATTATTATATATATTTTTGCAATTTAATGTGCTTCATCCTTATGCTCAAAAAACCTATTTTAAGAGAGAGGGGTCTAATGTCCCAGTCACTCAGATATAATAGACCTAAAATAGGTTAGAGCTCAGTCTGACATTATTATGAATTATTAGTAGTCAGCACACTGGAGGATCATAATACTCTCGGTTCTTGGCTTATTTTGAGTTGCATAAGACCAGTACAGTGATTTGTTAATTTTTAGACTTGCTCAGACCAGATCATTAAATCAGAGTTAACTGATGCAATTGCATTAATTGCAAATTGTGAACCAGGTAACTGAATGATTAAAAAAAAACCATCAATGATTCACTCATTCAATGATTGGACATCACTACAGGACCTCTTAAATTCTTAACTTAAAAATAACTAGGAATGGCATGTTTTTTTTTTCTGAAATTAAGTGGAATAAAAAGTCAAGACATTATGCTATAGAATGCAGTAAAGTAAAACTGCATTCTAAAAAACAAAATGTATAATCCACATAATCGTGAATCAGTAGGGCATTAAAGGCTGTGTATCCAATGAATCTTATTGTATTTTAGTGCAAATCTATCTGTCACTTGAGAGAAGCACTCCAAATTTGGCAGATTCCAGCATGGAAAGGTAGTTTGACATCCTCATCTTTAAATACAATGAATGAAGACTATGCAAGGTGAAACAGCTAAAAACCACTAATATAGAGGATGCTTTTTTATTTCATGTATTACAGTTTATCAGCTTATAAAAGTCCAAAGATTTTCTCTGCAATGAAAGTGAGAGGTACCCAGAGTGTGTAGTCCCTTTGGACCATGAAACATGTTCAGATAAACACTTAAAAGTAAGCCAGTTTCTTCATTAGTTCCATAAAAAAGTGATATTGTAACATAATTAGACTAGATACTTTTTTTAAGAGTTATGCAATAGTGTAACAGGTTACTTGGTAAGCTGTCCCAACACAGCTGATGACCATGTATTAGAAGTCTAGAACATGTCGTTATGTTCCCATGCATAGGATAATGCTATTGTTAGGTTTACCAACATTATGAAAATATAGAACTCTGCTCTCATGCACGAACAATTACAAATAAATTGAAAATTCACAATACTGCAATAAACAATATTATTGTTGAATGTAGGTTTTCATCAGACTTAATTATGACTTTGTTCCACATTTTAGAATAATAGTGAAGTCATCAAAAATAAAAAATAATACAGGCGGTGGCATGGGAATTATGTAGTGAAAATGTTAAATCTTGTATTTGAGCTTAAAAGTCGCCACTCTTTGCCCTTTACAGGGGTACTGTTTACAGCTCTGCACACTCTGGACTTCCCTCAACCAAAATCATGATGCGCATCCTAATTTTAAACTGTATTGAAGGCATCCACATGTATGCTGGACACTTGTTGCCTGTCTTTCCTTCACAATCTGTTCCAATACATCAATTTTTTATTTTATTTTTTTTTAAATATAACTATAGTTTTGAAGAGGAATTTATATGTAGGCATGGAAAGTTGATTCATTCAAGTTGAGTGCATCCAAACTTCGATTGGTACTGTAAATAAAACTCACCGAACCTCCAATAATTTCCCCATGAAGTATTATTTCAGTGGTGAAATGTGTCTGTTCATCAAAGGTGCGATTGACTTTCTAGAATTTGAAATAATGATTCATGTCATTGAGCAGTCACATCAGAAACATTGGAAGTGATTAATATTACCATCATTTTTCTTTGATTTGTAAGCTTGATGTCTACCAAGTATATTTTGACATTTTGACAAAATAATAGGATTTCAAACTGAATAGGAGGCTGTGGGTCATTTGACATGAATGCTTAGAGATTAGATGGCTTCCTTTAAGAGAATGGTAGGTTGAACTATTGGATGGTTTTTAAGAGTTCAAGATACATTTGAAAATGTGCCAAATGCTTAAGATTCAGGAAGTTTCCCCTCAAGCTATCACATTAGTCTACTGGGCCCGACAAAACTCACATTGTTGCATAACACTGCTTGAAAAACCTTTCCCACTTAATAGTAAGCTTTGAGCCTTGTAGAATTGACCCGTTTTATTTTGTGTGTTTTTTATTGATATTTGCGTAGTTAAAGGAGTAGTTTAAGGAAAAAATACAGATTTAAGTTGAGGATTTGGTGAAAATTCAGTGAAGATCATTTACTCACCCTCATGTCATTCCAAACCCATATTTTCTGTCTTCCCTGGAACACAAAAGCAAATGTTTAGCAAAATGTCCAAACTGCTCTTTTTTGTACAACAAAATGCAATACTATTCAAATGTTTGGATTCAGTAGGACTTTTTTTTTCATCAATTAATATTCAGCACTTTCAGTCAGCAAGTATGCAATAAACTGTGCTCATTAAAAAGTGGCAGTAAACATTTTTACATTGTTAACAAAAAAAAAAAAAAAAAAAAAACTAGGCCTATTTTAAATAAATGGTTCTTTTGAACTTTCTTGAAAAAAATCCAAGAATCTTGAAAACCTTTCCACAAAAATTTTAAGCAGCACAACTATTTTCAAATAATAGAAAGTCAGTGTTTTACATTCATTTATGAAGGATCATGTGACAAAACTTGCCATCAGAGGAATACATTTAAAAATAAATAAATAAATCTTACCGACTGTAAACATTTGAATGGTAATAGACAGTAAACAGGCTGACAGGCTTCATAAAATATCTTAAATGTCCTGAAGCTGTATGATTCATGCTTGCACAAATTCAAACTTGGCACATGGCAAAAGGCCGTGAGAATCAGTGTGAGAAACAGTGACTTTTGACTTCATTGATATCAAACATGGCTCAATGCATCATGAGGAGCAGCTTGGAAATTCTGCTGGAAAATCTATTTAAATTTAAAAAAAGAAATCTATTCCTTTAACAAAACAGTCTCTTTTTTATATGTACATAACATTTCTGTATGTTACACTAACATGATGTTTCATTTCCACCAATCAGCAACAAATCAGTTAACAACCTTTGTTGAAATCCTTTTTTCCATTTGCTTTTGGTTATGCATTGCATGTTTCTTCATGTTGTGTTGTAATATTACAGTAAGCCTCTTTATTTCTTATAATTCTCTTGTATTTCTGACCCTAGAATCCCGTTATACTGCCCCTTCGTCCCATGTGCTGTCAGACACTTTCCTTTCGTCAAACTACAGCGAATTTTTCCACATTCCTCTCGTTTACTCCTGTGGTACATCCTGTGATTATACTTCCTCTCCTCCTCCCCTCTTTCCTTCTCTCTCGTTCCTCTGCCCCTTCTTCTTTCTCCTGGGTCAGTTCCCCCTACTATCGTGCAGCTGTACCAGCCCGTGAGGAACCAGGACTGGTGCATCCCTTTCACTGTGACGGGCAACCCGAGGCCTGATCTGCACTGGTACCACGAGGGGAAGCTGCTGGAGGAGCAGCAGTACATCAGGACCGAAATCCATGAAATCACGGATACGGAGTACCACGGCTGTCTGCAGCTGGTCATTCCCACTCATATCCATAACGGCATTTACACGCTGGTGGCTAGCAATGAGTTCGGAGAGGACAGGGGAAACGTGTCAGCGCATTTCATGCACATACCTGATGTGGACCACTCAGGGACAGGTGGGCTTGGGTTTTATTGCATCACTCTAAAATGTATGTTTTATTTTATTTATTGTTATAAATAATACAGCCTATTAATGTGTACAATCAAACATCTGTCATATCTTTGTTTCCACAGAGGGAGTGTTTTATTATGGTGAGTTATCTTGTAAAACAATATTTTGGTTAATTAAAGCAAGCAAAATTTTAAATATAACAAAGTTAGTTGGATTAAATTTGACCCTAAAATTTCACCCTATTCAAAAGAAAAAGAACAAAGAAATCCATTTTAGGACCTTTAAGATTTTTAACATTGTGACAGTATTTTATTTTTTAATTAAAAAAATTAAGCACATTTTCCCTACCAAATACATTTTTCTTTCTTTCTTTCTTTCTTTCTTTCTTTCTTTCTTTCTTTCTTTCTTTCTTTTTCTTTTTTTCTTTTTTTCTTTCTTTCTTTCTTTCTTTCTTTCTTTCTTTCTTTTTTATTTACTATATTGTGAAAATCTCTTATTCTTAATTTCATACCGAACTCATAAAAAGCATCCTGTTTGGATACAATTATTTATTTTAAATCATTATTGTAAATAATGTTTAGGACAAAGACTATTGGATATTATACTATTAATTAATGTAATTTTACAGTTTTTTTTTTCAACTGCTTACATTTTCAAAACTTTGCCTCTTTTTTTCAAAACTTTACTCACAAATCCAAGAATTGCACACACAAAATGCAAAATGACTCACATCTCTTGCACAATGAAGCACTGCATTCAAAATATCACAAACACATCTCAAAAGCACTTTTGCCATAATATTAATTCCTGTTAGATTTTTGTGTGTTACATACAGAATTGTTTTGTTTTATGAAATTGAAAACTGAGTCAAAGGCCAAGAATTAGTGTATGGTTTTGCAGATTTGGAGTGTGGCTCTGGTGTTTGAGTGTCAGGTTTCAGAAACTGTGTGACAAGTAAAGATTTTATGTGTAAGCAGGTGAAAAAAAAACTGTACGTAGACTACTGACATTAGGGGGTTTGTGCTTAATTGCTATGAAAATAACTTCACAATGCAAAAAAAACTTTGTGGTTCTAAAAAGAGACTTAATTTTCTTTATGCAAAATATAATTTCTTATGATAATGAGGTGAAATATGACCAGTTTTCATGAGATTCACCCAGCTGCTTTTTGTAATTCATAAATATATATATTTATATATTGTGATGTTTATAGAATGTTATATATCACTATATAATCCATTTCCATTTTTCTTTCCATTTAAATGATGTAACACAGACACAACATTTAGTCCAGGTAAGTCTATTCCTCCCTTTATCACTCATGTATCACATGAATTTGTTCAAACCTTCAGGCTTTTATAGTTTTGAACTGCAGTCCTTTAAATAGTGTAATTTGTTTCATCTGCTTTTTTTTTTAAGAAACCCCGCCACTGGAGGACAAAGTCGCGGTATGTTTTTGCATAGTGCGATTAAAGGAAAATTTCAGGTTAAATACATCTTAAGTTTTATTGACAACATCTGTGGACTGCTGTTGATTACTATAGAAAACTATTTTGACCCATCCATCAGTTTGTACTTACACTGGAAGTCTATGGGGCCAGCATTCTAGAGAGTTTAAAAGCAGAAATATGAAGCTTGTACTTTTGTTTAAGCACCTCAGTAAAAATGGTTTATTTGAGCTGTAAAGTTGTCTAAAACGTTTTTGTTGAGGTGGGACTACTTTTCTAGATGGAAAAAATTTTCCCCATAGACTTTCCTTTTTTATTTGTTTTTACAAACTGAGAGACTAGACACATTAATTTCTGTAGTAATCGACGACAGGCTGCATATACTGTTGACAGAGCTTAACATATTCACCAAGGATATTCTGTTTATTGTTTGATTTATTGTTGGACAAATTTAATTTATGACAATATCATTAAATTTACAATTTGTAAATGACTTTCTTTGATACAGTCAGTTTAAACCCACTCTAGATGTGCTTGCTTCAGTAAAATCTACTGTACCTTTATATATTCTAGGTTTATATAGTGGTTGGAATAGCTGGGGTTGCTTTAACTGGATGTATCCTGATGTTAGTTTTCCTCAAGTATGGCAGAAGCTCCAAGTTTGGTATGAAAGGTGAGTGGACCACTTTATCTTTTCACTTCTGCTGAATATATAACATACCTTCTTAATACACGTTCATTCCATAGAAATTTTTAAGGCAACATATCATGAAAATCTGACTTTTTCCATGTTCAAGTGCTATAATTGGGTCGCCGGTGCATCTCCTGACCCTGAAAACGTGAAAAAAACAAAACCCAGTACATTTTTTTTTGATAAGCCTTTCTCTGCAAACTTGTGAAAAAAACAAGCCGCTCAGATTTTGCTCCCCCCGAGACGTAGAAAGGGGGTGTTATTATAATATTACCACCCCTTAATCTGCATGTTTCCACCCACGGCACTGCCATTGTGTTTTCGTGAGCGACAACGGTGTATATCAGTTCTAACACCACAGCGAAAGTTTGAGCAAAGCATGCTTACTGTTCTGTCTTTGGCTGCACTGACGAGTACAGAACACTATTTAGAGTCCCAGCTTCAGAAGAGATAAGAGAGCAGTGGATTTATTGATTTATTTACTGTATATTACACTGCTGCCAAACAGATCTAATATAAATATGCAATTTCTTGTATATTCTTGTAAGATAAACTTGTGTGTATTTGACAGTTTAAGTGCAATAAAACATGAAAGAGAACTTAGTTTAGTACTCACATGCCGTGTGACAGCCGCTTTCTGTGTGCGTGCTTCAGATGTGTGTGCTCTGAAAACCGTAAATAAGTAGTTTAAACTGATATGGTTCAAAATGCATGATTTCAGCAAGATCAAAACCAAACAGATGGTTTTTTGTATGTTTTTTTGTTTCTTTATCAGATTATCCGAGGTATGAGCTGTAATGGCACAGCCCTATTCTGGAAAAGGGGGCGGGGAGCATCAGCTCATTTGCATTTAAAGAGACGAAACAGCATGTTTCTACTTCCACTAAAAATAGGCATTCTCAAAATGAGATAATAAATTATCTGTGGGGTATTTTGAGCTGAAACTTCAAAGACACATTCTGGGGACACCTGAGAGTTATATTAAAAATTGTAAAAAGGGGCATAGGTCTCCTTTAAGCATTGTTTTAGCAAATGTTTTAGCAAACTTACAAGTCTGTCTCCATTTTGATATGGAACACCTACATTTTACAATCGAATTGGTTTCCGTTAAAAAGAAACAAAAAAATAAAAAAGAAATAAAAACAACTCCTGGCCTACATTTTTTTTCTAGTTAAATATCTTGTTTCACTAAGAAATATGTTACGTAAGTAAAGGCGGGTAACATCAGCTATTACTGTAACTTATCATATACAAATACAGAATATTATGAATTTGAATATTTTTCAGCAACATTATTAGTTGCACCTTCTAAACAAAAGTTATGGATATTGTTTTCTCTCTCATAATAATGCACTTTTTCAACACATATGTATGTATATTCATGTGTATTGAGAATGTGAAGTCCTATTATTTCTGTAGATTATTGTCTGATTTTTTTTCTCACCAGGCTCTTCATCTGTCATCAGTAATGACGACGACTCGGCCAGCCCGCTTCACCACGTTTCCAATGGCAACAACACGCCATCATCATCGGAGATGGGCCCAGATGCCGTTATCATCGGAATGACAAAGATTCCAGTCATCGAGAACCCCCAGTACTTCCGCAACCCTGGCAGCATGCTGAAATCGGACACTCGTGAGTTGCCGTGGCATGCTGGGCCGTCAGCGGCCCCACTCCATCCTCTGAAATAGATTCCAGCCTAGGTTGCCACTGGTCAGTTGTCATAGTAACCTCCCCTTCTATCTCCATGGCGATGATATCAGGGGTGGCTGACGCTGTGTAACTTAATCACTGTTGGACTGTAGATGGATCTGCAAGCGTTCTTCATTTAAATTCATGTACATTTCAGTATCTGTAAATAGTGCACCTGTAAATCTTACCAACACCTGATTGATCATTAGTGATGTTTGCTAAAGCAAGCATCTCACATAGTTGCTCATATGTAGGGTTAAGTCGACATGAAATCAACATTGACCCTATTTATTTTCTTGTTGCACGTTACTGGTGTTATTATCAGGGATGTGGGATGGGGGGGTGGGGTGCGGGGTTCAAATGATTCAAAGCGCCAAATGCGAGTAGATTCAGCGCTGAAACGTGTTACTCAACCCGGTGACTTTTTATGAATGGCGGTGAGAATGTGAGATTGCTAGTGCTGTCATAAAACTCCCAACGGTTGTGATGTAATTATATAATAGGCTATTGTCTGACGTGCTACATGTCTGCTGTTACAGTACTGTTTTTAGTTTCGATTCACTGTTAGTGCTAGCAGCGCTGTGCTTGGTTTGAGCTGCTTTAATTTGCATTTGGGAACGCAACATTTGTCATTAGAAACGTTTAGTTTCAGTGTCACATAATCCTTCAGAAATCATTCTAATATGCTGATTTGCTGCTCAAGAAATATTTCTCATTATTACCGGTGTTAGAAAAAGTTTTGCTGCTTAATATTTTTGTGTAAACAATGATACCACTCAAACATTTGTATAAGATTTAAAAAAGAGAGAAATTAATAATTTTATTCATCATGCGTGAAAGTGATAAAAAGTGAGTGAAGACAATGATTTATATTTAATAAATGCATTAACAAATTTAATTAATATATTTGATAAATGCAAATAAATGCTGTTCATTAAACTTTATATTTATCAAAAAATCCTGAAAAATAAAGTTTATCACCGTTTCCACACAAAATATGAAGCGGCAAAATTGTTTTCAAGATTGATAATAATCAGAAATGTTTCTTGAGAGTCAAATAAATTGTAATGATTTCTAAAAGTGACAATGTCACAAAGTGACATGTGACACTGAAAACTGGAGTAATGATGAAGAAAATTCTGCTTTGCATCACAGGAATAACATTACATTTTATAATATATTAAAATTGTAATAATATTTTACAATATTGCTTTTTTTTTTTTTTTTTTTTACTTTATTTTGATCAAATAAATTCAGCCTTTATGAGCAGAAGATATTTATTTCAAATTCATTAATTGTAATGTTTCCAAACTTTTGGCAGGTACTTTAATAATAATATCAATTCTATATACTTTACTATAATATATTATAGTACTTTATTATAATATAATATATTATATTATGATTATTAAATGCTGCTTTTTATTTTTACAGGACAACAGTATGTATTATTACAATATAAGATATATCAATATATTTGTGCTAAAATGTATATTTTTAATAATAAGTGTTAGGGGCGTGGCTTATGGGCATGACTTGGGGCGTGGTCAGATTTTCCTTCTAGATTTTTCTTTCCTAATCTATCTATATTTAGGGTTTTATTTGTTGTAGAGGTTTTATAAGCACAAAATAATGATTATACATTTTTACCATGATTTACAGAAAAAAAGAAATTCGGTGTAACAGTATTTCATAATAAACATTTCTTGTTAGGCATATTTATAACAAGAATCATTAGATTACATTAAAAGACTAAAATACTAAAATACTAATTAATTGTAACTTTTGTCAGCAAGATGTTTTAAAATATAATACAATTTAGTATGATCACTTATTCTTTTATATGTTTTAACAAGTACAGGTCAGAATAAGTTGTTTCATTTTCACATAAATATCAGTTACGCTGAATGATGATAAAACATTGTTTCACCCATATTTTGACTTTTTTTTTTTTTTTTTTAACAAAAGTAATTTAAAACATTAAAGCAGACACTTGCATTTAATATGCTTTTTTTATATATAAAATAACATTTGTAATTAATTTGTTATGGTCACCAAAATATATATATATATATATATATATATATATATATATATATATATATGGGCCATTCTACAGAATTGGTCCAAAGTCAAAGTTGGAGATGTCTTGAAAAAAATGTATTTTCCAAAAAATTTGTATGTATGCTAATTGTATAATATCCAAGGTACACATTTATTGTGCATTTATTGTGCAGTTAATTCTCATATTGTATTTTCAGAAAGTTTTGGAATATTTGTCCTCTCTCCAAATTTGTCACTACCAAAACACAGTAATAATAATTTAATTAGAAGGGTTATAATGACCTATTAAAATTTTGCTTACATCTCCATTGTAAATATATATATATATATATATATATATATACACACACACACACACACACACACACACACACACATATATATATATATATATATATACAGGTGCATCTCAATAAATTAGAATGTCGTGGAAAAGTTCATTTATTTCAGTAATTCAACTCAAATTGTGAAACTCGTGTATTAAATAAATTCAATGCACACAGACTGAAGTAGTTTAAGTCTTTGGTTCTTTTAATTGTGATGATTTTGGCTCACATTTAACAAAAACCCACCAATTAAAACAACAAATTAAAATACTTCATAAGACCAATAAAAAAAAAAAATTTTTAGTGAATTGTTGGCCTTCTGGAAAATATGTTCATTTACTGTATATGTACTCAATACTTGGTAGGGGCTCCTTTTGCTTTAATTACTGCCTCAATTCGGCGTGGCATGGAGGTGATCAGTTTGTGGCACTGCTGAGGTGGTATGGAAGCCCAGGTTTCTTTGACAGTGGCCTTCAGCTCATCTGCATTTTTTGGTCTCTTGTTTCTCATTTTCCTCTTGACAATACCCCATAGATTCTCTATGGGGTTCAGGTCTGGTGAGCTTGCTGGCCAGTCAAGCACACCAACAACTGTAGCCAAATTCCTTGACACGTCTGTGTGTGGTGGCTCTTGATGCCTTGACCCCAGCCTCAGTCCATTCCTTGTGAAGTTCACCCAAATTCTTGAATCGATTTTGCTTGACAATCCTCATAAGGCTGCGGTTCTCTCGGTTGGTTGTGCATCTTTTTCTTCCACACTTTTTCCTTCCACTCAACTTTCTGTTAACATGCTTGGATACAGCACTCTGTGAACAGCCAGCTTCTTTGGCACTGAATGTTTGTGGCTTACCCTCCTTGTGAAGGGTGTCAATGATTGTCTTCCGGACAACTGTCAGATCAGCAGTCTTCTCCATGATTGTGTAGCCTAGTGAACCAAACTGAGAGACCATTTTGAAGGCTCAGGAAACCTCTGCAGGTGTTTTGAGTTGATTAGCTGATTGGCATGTCACCATATTCTACTTTGTTGAGATAGTGAATTGGTGGGTTTTTGTTAAATGTGAGCCAAAATCATCACAATTAAAAGAACCAAAGATTTAAACTACTTCAGTCTGTGTGCATTGAATTTATTTAATACACGAGTTTCACAATTTGAGTTGAATTACTGAAATAAATTAACTTTTCCACGACATTCTAATTTATTGAGATGCACCTGTATATATATATATATGTATATATATATATATATATATATATATATATAATTTTTTTCAGAGGTAAATCAATAACAATTAAATTTTTAGCAATATTTCACGTGTAATTTATTAGATAAATCGTTGATCATACTGATTTCAAAGTTAAGGATTCATTAGTTTGAATATAACAGTGTTTCCCCTAGGTTTATAGCTTTGGGGGGGGTGGCAACATATTTTCCGACGCAACATATTTTCCGACGCGCACTCTCTGTCCGCTGGTGGGAGTGTGCTCACCTGTATAGGGCCCTATGAAATCTGTTTTATTTTTTCCCAAAATCCGTTGTATGTTTTTTCCTAATTCTGTTTTTTCCTTTTTAATTTTTCTGGATTCCGCTTTTTTCTGGACTCAACAAGGTAAAACAACAAGGTATAGACCTGTTCTATGGGAAAGGTAACCTTAAATGACTTCTTTTGTGATCTGGCGCTATATAGAAAATAAAATAAAATTAAATTAACTTGACCTTAACTTGACCTCCCTAATATATTGGCAGGGGAAACATTGATATACATTGAACCAAACACTATCATAACATCTTGACAGGTAATTCAGTATTCTTTATTTTTGACAAAACATCCCATGTTTCATTAGTGACTGCACATTTTCGGTAGTGACAGTAATGCTTTGGTAGCGACCACATCACATTACAGAATTTTAACTTGCATACTAAAACACTACTAAAACATATTAAAATGCAAAAAAAACTGCATAACTGTACTAATTTTGTTTATTTCCCCCAAATATGAGGATTGTGTGTTCCCATTTGTCACTACCAAAACAATGATGACATGTTTCTTGTGTTCCCGTTTGTCACTACCAAAACAATGATGACATGTTTCGGTCGACACTGTTTCGGTAGTGACAATTTTATGGGATAACACCCCAAAAAACAAAAAAAAACAAAGATGTCACTACCAAAACTCCATCAAATGTAGTGACTGTTTCTGAAGTAACAATTTTAGATACTTTTGAACCTACCTCAAAGATGCTAATCAGCACAAGGTTAGCTAGTACAGTTCTGAACAGTGGTACACATGTAAAATCTAAATGTTATGGAATAACTCCCAAAAAAAAGTGTGCTTAATTGCAGAAAAAGGTGTTCAATAATGACGTTACTTAAAAGTTACACACAGATTTGTCATACTTTTAACCACATTTACCTCAAAATGATGGGACCTATTTACTCACACATTGTAGCTATGAAAGAGGGGGACACAGGAATATATCCTGATCATAATTTTAGGGGTGTAGTCTTAGGATGGACTAAAACATACACTGTTTTGGTAGTGACATGAAAATGCGGGACACATTTTTTTTTTTTTTTTTACATAAAGTTCCTTTATTTACAAAGGAAATTAAAATAAATATTTTTTTTAACTTTACATTTTTAAAAGAATCAAAAAGATACTTTTAAAAACAACAATGGAAAAAAATACAAAAAATATTTCAATATCATTTTCATAAGTTGAAATTTACGTTGAGAAAAAAAAAAATAATAATAAAAAAAAAAATATATATATATATATATATATACACACACACACACACACACACACAACTAAATTATTAACACTTTAACAGAGGAAAAATCTAATTAAAAATGTATCAATAATATTAAAATAACACTGGCCAATAAGTGCAGACTGCAGTTAAAGGAATAGTTCACCCAAGAATGAAAATTTTGCCATCATTTACTCGCCCTCATATTGTTCCAAACCTCTGTAAGTTTCTTTCTTATGTTCAATCAATCAATAGTTCACTCAGTACACCTTAGTGACCACTAAGTGACACCACTCAAATGTTTTCAGAAATTGTGAGAAATCTAGTTTTAACTATGCGTGTTCCTTGTTTTGCAGTCGTCCAACACATAAAACGTCACAACATTCTGCTGAAGAGGGAGCTTGGAGAAGGGGCTTTTGGGAAAGTGTTCTTAGCTGAATGCTACAACTTGTCTCCTGACCAAGAGAAGATTTTGGTGGCTGTTAAGGTATGGTACATTTATACAACAAAACATTAATTCTGCACACATTCTGCACATTTCATGTTGTGGCTACGTAATGAGGCTTTACTGTAGGTATTTCTGTAATAAAAGATCACACTTTCTTATCTCACAGACTCTGAAAGAAGCCAGTGAAAGTGGACGAGCAGATTTCCACCGAGAGGCAGAGCTCCTGACCAACCTGCAGCATGATCACATTGTCAAGTTTTATGGCGTGTGTATAGAAAGCGACCCTCTCATCATGGTGTTTGAGTACATGAAACATGGAGACCTCAACAGGTTTCTCAGGTTTGCAGGAGAGTGTTTATCACACCCACCTTTATAGTTTTTTTAAACAATGATGTTTCACCCCAAAATGAAAATTGCTATCATTTGCCCTTATGTCTTTCCAAACCTGTGACACTTTTTAAAATGTCTTTAAAATATCTTCTTTTGTGTTCTGCAGAGGAAAGAAATTCATACAGGTTTTTAAAGAAAGCAAAAATGTGTCTACAGCAGTGCATATTTTATTCTAAAGCTCATTATTTAAAAAAAAAAGCTTGGATTGCATGGATTATTTCAATAAAGAAATTGTTCATTTGATCTATAAAGTCTAAGCAAAAGGTGGTTGTATGTTGTCCTCTTTCTGACCTCCAATTTAGTTCAGCCATGCACATGCTATTCTCATACTCTCTATTACAGGGCTCATGGACCAGATGCAGTGCTGATGGCAGATGGACAGCAGAGTTTGCTGGTGGAGTTAACTCAGCCTCAGATGCTGCACATTGCCCAGCAGATAGCAGCAGGCATGGTGTATCTGGCCTCACAGCATTTCGTGCACAGAGACCTGGCCACACGCAACTGCCTGGTGGGAGAGAACCTGCTTGTCAAGATAGGAGACTTCGGCATGTCCAGAGATGTGTACAGCACCGACTACTATAGGGTAAGTGTGGGTCACCTTGGAAATGTCCATATCACAGTGGTCCTTTTGGTCCAAGGAACCCAAAATCTACTACAAATGTCTTATTTCGTTTGAAACCTGAATGCATAACTGCATTATATAGGATTTTATTTAAATTACAGTAATCAAACAATTATATAATACAAAACATTGATGACAAACTGCTTTAAAAAAACATCATGGCAACATAATCCACCATATACAATGAGATTATTGACCAATATGAATACTTCAATGTATAGTTCTTAAATTATAACTTGGTATCTTAAATTAAACTTACATTTTACATAATACATCTTCCAAAATCCTGAACATGTGTTTACAGCTTAGATTGAAAATAAAATAATTACTTCCAGTATAGGTACTGAAAGGTATTTATTGCATTGTTATTGCATTATCTATTCTCCCTTAGTAAATGAAAATATATTAAGTTTTTCTTCACTTAAATGAAAATATATTAAGTTTTTCTTCACTTACCTCTGACAGGAAGAAAATCTGCTATTTGTGATGTTGCAAACTGTAACTTGAATGTAACTTAATGTAAGTCGCTTTGGATAAAAGCGTCTGCTAAATGCGTAAATGTAAATGTAAATGTAAGTTCTGTACAGGCCACTCCCACAATAGTTGATTGACAAGGCTGTCTTACCTTAGACCTGCCCTGAGTGAGCTGAGAGTTGTCTGCTGTTGTGTCGACTCCGGTGCAGGGGAAGACAAGAATGTCTCTGATTAAGCGATTGAGGTGTTTTGTTGTTGGATGTAATAATGAACATAGCAGTCGTTATTTACTTACAACATCTGAGCTGCTGAAGACGCGGAGGATTAACATTACTTTCGTTTTGAAGGGAATGCGCCGATCCCGATCTGCCTAAAGCCGCGGTCACACTAGAGTCTAGACTTTTCGTTCCATTGACTTCCAAAAGAACATAAATTTAAAACTGCAGTGCTGCAGGAAAGTGGAGTGGATTGTATGTTTTTGCATTTTAGATGTATTGTAATTTGTTACATCTTGAATTTAAGTTTTTAAAAAGACGCTGCAGAGCATGACGTCATATCATGACCGCTGCAGCATGCGAAGCGATTTCACAAGTCTAGTGTGACCGTGACTTAAATGTGTCTATGTTCGCACAAATCATTCGTGATCCAGCTTCACCTACAGAAGAAGTGAGTATAAGGGTTTTTTATGAATCTTTGCAAATCGCCTTTCCTAATATGTGTTAGTTACCCAGTTTCGCGGCTGAAGTTTACAGTCTGCTGGTCACCCCAAGGAAGAGAGGGGCGGGGTCAGCAGAGCTCATTAGCATTTAAAGCAACCTGGACTAAAAAACAGCTTGCTGAAAACAGAGCTGATTTTGACAGGGTAAAAATTGTGTTTTTTACACTATCATTGAGAAATTTTAACCAAAGAATGTTATAGACTTTGTATTAAGACCCTAAAGAATCATATCAACTTGTGGAAAATGAGCATCCGATGACCCCTTTAAAGTGGCAGTGTTTCATTTCTGTGTGACACCAAACAGAAATGCAAAAAGAAAGACTGATTTCTAATAGAGATAATGTTGTAGTGTCATGCTGCTAAAATAAACATATTGAAGTTGCATTTGTTGCCACTGAATGCTAGCACAAAATGATACACACTACAGCTTTATGCGTTCAGAATCAAATCAGAAAAGATTACAGATGTGTATGCTAAATTTTCATTGGTTGCTCAAACAAGCCACTGAAGCATGTGAACACAGGAAATCTCAGAGAAACCACGGAAAATAATCCACAGGGCCATGTCAGATTCTTGCTTGAACATTCCCACTCACAAATGTGAATGCAAAAAAGGGCATATTAAGCAACAAATGATAGATGCTAGAAGACCATTGCAGTCAAAGTCAGGGCTGCTCAAACAGAGCATTGTTTTGAAAATGCCACAAACTACAGTGTTACACTCCTCACATTCTGCTTCTCAGCAGTTCAGCCAACTGTCAGAGATTCTCTGGTAGCACTTGTTTAATCTAAAGTTAGTTCTGGCTTGGGTCATTTCCTGATCCCAGCCCTCTCCTTTCTGTTTCCTGACTTTTTCAGACAGAAAGAAAGAAAGAAAGAAAGAAAGAAAGAAAAGTTATCAGTTGAACCTCTCTTGAATCTAATCTCTATGAATCTGAATATGGAAAGGATGAACACAAAAAAAAGCGAAAAGGCAGTTTGTGTATGTCCATAATGGATAATATGATGATATACTGTTATTTTTATTTTGTCTTTCATTATTATGGTTTATTATGACTAATGACTATTTAAATGTGTGCATCTGAACAGCTGATTAAATACTGTAAATATGAAAGTGCCTCAAAAACCAACAGTTCCCCACAGTGAGTTCTTCCAGAAAAAGCCCAGACCATCTGACACTCAAGGGCTCTCCCAAACCTGCATCTTGCCAACACAGCCGGAAACACTCTGCTGTGTCAGCAGCCGTGTGTGTGTGTGTGTGTGTGTGTGTGTGTGAGTGAGTGTGAGATGAAGGAATATCAGCTCCCTCTGTCGTATAACAATAGAAAACACAGGATTTTTTCATAGCATGATCACTAGGAATCCTGCAATGCAATGTCATGGTAATGAGGTCAAAGTTTTGCAATAAACAATGTATTGTAGCAAAACACTGCAGTGGTTTACCTAGTTTTATGCTATAAAAGACCCATATGCTCAATCTGAAGTGTCTCACATTTAAACAAGATTGATACAGTGATTTTCGGTATCACAATTTCTATTCTTTTGGTCTTGAATAGGTGGAAAATTCTTTGTGCTATCTAATAAACTTTAGCACAAGAAAATGACATATTCCAAGTCTTCTGAAGCCATACAGTAGCTTTGCGTAAGAAAGAATTATATGCAGAATTATAGAAAATCATCCCCTTTTCAATCTCATTTACACTTCTGCACATTCAGTCCTGCTACAAGAACCAATGGCATCTGGCACTTGAGAGCTGAGATTAACAATGAATTCCTTCTGTTCCTTGCAAAGATATTCTATAGCTTCAGAAGACTTGGTATTTAGAACACAACTTGGTTTGAAACAACATAAGGAGATTTACATTCGACAATTTTTATTTTTATTATTATTATTATTTTATTTATTTTATTTTTTTTGGAAATGTGGTTGCACTTTATTTTACAGTATGTGTATTGAGTTAAGTAACTACTTGGGATAAAAGATTGGTTCAAGGGTAGTAACCTAATTATTACCAAGTTATTATAATTCCTCTAGTAAGTATATAGTATGTACACTTGTTCAAAATGTTTTTGAATGAAGTTTTTATGCTCACCAAGTCTGCATTTATTTGATCAAAAATACAGTAAAACAGTAATACTGAGAAATATTATTACAACTCTTTTCTATTTTGATATATTTTAAAATGTAATTTATTCCTGTTATGGCAAAGCAGAATTTTCAGCAGCCATTACTCCAGCCTTCAGTGTTACATTGTCCTTCAGAAATCATTTTAATATACTGAGTCCCATTTGTGCTGCTTAATAATTTTGTGAAAAAAATGGATTGTTTAGGCCAACTCACACTGTACCGACAGACACGTTCATTATTAGCCATGTCTGTTGCCATTCATCAGTGCTGGTTTTCACCAATTAAACATTTCGGAATCTGCATTTGTAGGGTGATTTAGAATGTCTGAGAAGTGACATACTGTCGTCTGGACATTGGTTTATGTCTCTTGGTATGGTGTGGATTAGCCTTTAGATGAACTGAAAAAGTGCTACCAATATTCCTTTAGTATAAGTCAGCCATTTGAAAGTGATATACAGTATAAAAATTTGAAATTTGTAAATGATTATATTTAACAATGTTAGGCAAAGTTAGCTTGCACAATTAAATATGAAATATCAACAAAATACAGGTACACTTAAAGAAAAAACAAAATCTAATACAGTATTAGCAGATAACATGGTGCTGCTGATATATTGTCCATCCCTAAAATTATTTAGTTTATTTTGCTTATTATGAAGACTCTAAAACTGAAAGTGCATGTGCTTCTACCAGTCACTTGATCTGTATCTCTTATCTCAGGTGGGTGGTCACACCATGCTGCCCATCCGCTGGATGCCCCCAGAGAGCATCATGTACAGGAGATTCACCACAGAGAGTGACGTGTGGAGTTTGGGTGTGGTCCTCTGGGAAATATTCACATACGGCAAGCAACCCTGGTACCAGCTTTCAAACAACGAGGTAAGACACATCAGCCATACCTAACGTGTATCTCATAAGTAGGAATTGGAAGTCCTCAAGTAATACTAATTATTCACAGAGTGATTAGTTCTTCCTCAAAAGCACTCACTGAATCAACTCGGTACCTTGTAAAAATGACTGTTTCTAGGCAGACTGATGCACCCTTAGTGGAGCCTGTGTTCAGTTGTCACTCTGGACCGTGTTTCTGCTGCCTCCTGCAGGTGATCGAGTGTATCACACAGGGTCGGGTGTTGCAGAGACCTCGCACTTGCCCCAAAGAGGTGTATGACCTGATGCTGGGCTGCTGGCAGAGGGAGCCCTACATGAGACTCAACATCAAAGAAATCCACAACCTGCTCCAGAGTCTGGCCAAGGCCTCGCCTGTTTACTTGGACATCCTGGGCTGATCCGTTTGCCAGTATGGGTGTGTAATTGTTAGTAAGAAAAAGTGTGTGTGAATGTGTGGTATAAAAGGAGTAAGGGATGGTTTCGATTAGGATGAGTGATTGAATATAGATGTGTGTGTATGTTCATAAAAATGGCTTGTGCTTCAGCACTCTCACCACATAGACTAAAAGGCCTTAAAGCTGACTGTGTGCATTGCTTTGAGTTTTCACACATCTGGACATGTCCATCTATCATGCATCAATATGTTTTCTAAAAACCCCAAATAGTTACAAACAAAAACATCTGATTGTTGTAAATATGCGTCAGAGACAATGCAGACCTTTTGTTTAACAACCTTTTTGAGAAAGGTCATTTGGTTTAGGAAAGTTTATATTTGTTTTTCTCTTACCATTTTGTTTATCGAGATGAACAAAATTTGGACTTGATGAGGACCCAGTCATTAGCACAACGCTGTCATTCTGGCAGGCTTTACGCAGATCGCAATACTATTCATACCGCAAACTATCGAGTAACAATCATGGAACTGCCAGATTCATGTTTCATTTGAAGTTTTTTTTTTTTTAACACATCTGATCTAATTTTAGACTTTTCTGTGCCAAGTTTTGATGTCTATAATGCTGAGGTCGATGAAAGGCGTTTTTGGACATCTCGGTACGCCCCATCTTACTCAGCGTGAACTTCGTCATAGAAGCACAGCGACAAAGACGCCTCCAGTTTTTTTTTTTTTTTTTTTTTTTTTTAGTTTTTTCTTCAGAAGAGGCTTGAGGTTGGACACAGAGTGTTTGGAGAGAGCACAGAAGCAAAGTCACCAGCAGTGGCACTTAAGTATTTCCTCAGACTTTGTTTGTCTCCCCGGCCATAGTTTTGATTCAAAGGGCACTTGTCTCTCTAACTGAGGTTCCAAGAACAATGGGAAGAGGTTGTTCTTGTGTCAGTGGTAACAGTCTCATTTTTTTAATGTTAGGGTGCTTACACACTAGAAAACGTTTTGACGGAACACTTGATGGAAAGAAATCTGCAAGACTGTGTTTCTGAGGGTGTGGAAAGAGCCATTCATCCTGGATATTTCCCTGCCTTTGGCCCTAGCGGCTGGGATAGGTTCCAGCATCCCTACGACCCTACATCGGACAAGCGGTTTTGGATTATGGATGGATGGAAAGAGCCAGGGCTGTTTGAAATAAAGCAGAAATACAGCCAATTGGATTTCTGAAAGCACAATTGGACCCGCCTCCCTGGGATTCTCAGTAGTCAACAGATCCCTGTGACCGTGCGTTACAGCCAAAGTACAAATTCCCTCCACTTTTTGTCACATAACGGAGCATCAAAATCAAAAAATTCCCAGCATTCTCCGACGTAGCGTGAGCTAGTGTGTTGGCACCTTTAATCATCATCATGTTGCAATTTGATGGACTTTGCCTTTGAGAAGACTGAAGATTTCTTTCAGACCTGTTCCTGAGGAGTATATCCATAGATGTTGTTCATAACACAACAGACCTGCCTGATCAGATGGAGTTGATTGCTCTCGGATTATTCATTATTATCTGTTTATGTATCAACTGCGAAATAACTGCTAAATAATATGTGTATGTGATAATCTATGATCGATTTGTTTTCTATGTATTGTGGGCCGTTTCAAAGCGATGGGCTTGGTGGGCACTGTGAAGTGAATGTTCATGTGAGAATGATACGAGTCAGACTATCCCTGAGGTCACGACAGGAAGACCCTATGAAGGGACTGTCCAGATTCAACCTGTGTTTCAACCCCACTAAACAAATTACCAGAGGAGGATGACTGACAACCAACAGGTTTAAATAAGACTACAAAGGACTGAATGACAACTAAAATTGTCATACAGTGCATTCAGACAGTATTCAGATCCCTTCATTTTTGTCACATTTTATGTTGTAGCGCTATGCGAAAATGTATTTTTTCCACATCAGTCTACTCTCCTTACACCATGATGACAAAACAAAAACTGCAAATTTATTTAAAAAAACACACACAAATATCTCAATAACTTAAATATTCAGACCCTTAACTCGGTACTTAGTTGAAGCACCTTTGACAGCAATTATTTCCTCAAGTCTTTTTGGTCCTTTCAATCTGTCAGGTTGGATGAGGACCATTGGTGGACAGAGATTTTTATGTTTGGGTACAAGCCTGAACACTGGCTTCATAGAGTCATCGTTAAACTACTCCTGCATTATCTTGGTTGTGTGCTTAGAGTCATTGTCCTGTCTGTCGTGACTTAAAGAATGTGAATAATTAAGTCGATGTGTTATTTCTGTTCACAGATTTGGTTTTTGCTTTATAATGGGGTGAGGCCCAGCATGATTTACACACTAAACCGATGTAAAAGAACTAGTAGACGAAAGCTCTAGTGGACTCTGTTTGGGCCAAAGTTGCATTTGAACACACTACAAAGACTACAATCAATGGCCAACTAGCTTTGCCTGCAGATATACAAAAAAAGTAAGCAAATCAGCTGTTGATCAATTAATTGGTCTTCACCTTCTTCATTCTAAACAGCCATGTCGTTATGAAAGCGCAAGCCTCTTAAATACTTCGTACGACCCATGTAATGGTTCTGTTATGTGGTAAGGAGTTTAGATTGAGGAGGAAGTATTTTAGTATGAAGGTGAGGTCATTACCGTTCTGCAAATTTTCACAGGTGAAATCCAGTCATTTCAGTAGTGATTTCAGATGCGGATTTGACAGGTTTGCCCCAACACAAAGCTGCTTGGTTTGAAAGGGACTTTGAGATGTGCTTCATCCATCACAACACTATTGACAATGGACCTTTTTTTGTGACTGTGACTGCACCTTTACAAACATGAAGAAATTAAGGAGTCTGAATACTTTCTGGATCAACTGTAATAATTTCTATAGTGTTGTTTGCTAGCCGAGCATCACAATTACTGTTGTTCATATTTAGGGCTTACTTGAATATTACATGCAGTACATATTCAATTCAGCTATATCTGTAAAACCACAAAACTAAATCTCGTCAATCTGACTATCATTGCTGTTAACTAACACCAGGGCTACAGTATTCGACTTGTCCTCCTCTGCCGGAGTAAATGTATTTTCTCAATTTCGATCGACGGGGCTCCTTGTGGACCCCCGCAACACATTTTGCGCCGACTGACTGATTCTTCGGGGTGTGAAGTACCAGAGATGTGTTGCTTTGAAAGCGTCTGTATATATGCAATTAGACTGTAAATATACATGAGCAGGATCAATCATTCTTTGTACACTGATGTCAAATTCTTTCCAAACAGTACATTGGCAGGACCTACTTTTAACAGCCGACTTTACCCGACATCATGAGTTGTCGAACAGCGTCCAATCAAGTCAAGTGTCGGTCATTATGGTCATGATCTTTTTGAGCAGTGACTTATGACCTCTTAGAGCTTTGCACTTTCTTTATAGATGTACTGCTCATATTTTTGTAGTTTTCACCCTACAATTGTAAGCACTGCAAAAAAAAAATATAAAAAAAAGGAAAAAGAAAATGCACTGAAAGAGGTTATTTACATTGAATCTGATTATTTGCTAATGTTACAGATATCGAAGAAATGTATTCAGTCAGTTACGCTAAACAATTTTTCTTGTGTTGTGGCAGACTGACTTTGTGAAGACTTTATTGATCAAACATGGCATTTTCTTCGTTTTTTTGCTATACAGATTTCTGTGTGTTCTAATAGCCAGCCTGTACTTTATAATCCATTCTGTACAGTTCTAATAGATGTCTATATAAATAGTATGTTCTCTCGATATATTCTGTTTCAAACAGGCATCATGTCAAATGTGTGACATTGTAAAGGGAAGTAAAACATGTCTAATGGGCCTCTGGCAATATGTGAGTGTAAATAGAGTTTATTTTGCGTGACAATGTATAATTTCTTTTTCTTGTGGTTGTTCATAATAAAAGTACAATTTTTTTTTTATATATATATATATATCTGTAATTGATCAACTAGCCTTTTCCCCTGTGTAGTAAACAATTTGATGTTACTGATGTTTACTGCACCCTTTTTTTTTTTAAATTGAGGGTTGATTCACATCCAGGGGGAAAGAGCCAAGAGAACCCCCATCCTCATTTGATTTCTGGAAAGCTCTTAACATTGTATATGAATGAAGAACTGTGACTGAGTACTGGAATGCTCTTTATGCATTATTTTGTAAGCCAAGATTTTATGCTTCGTCGGGTGAATCTCAATTAAAGTGTAGCGAAATGTCCTAGTCAGCCCAAAAGAGAAACAATAGGCTATATGAAAAGATAAGCCTATTTAAGGTCAATTAAGCTTTTTTTTCTTTCTTCTTTTTAATATTGGGATAAAATATATCCTGGACATTTCTTTGTGAAATGCACCCATTTAGGCAAATGGAATTAGACATTTGTTCTCATTTCTTTTATTTGTTTAGCTGGATCACTGCTTGTGAGTGAATGAATGTGTATGTGTGTGTGTGCGCGTGTGCTCCAGGCAGACTCAATCTCTCACGGCTTTAGGTGTCAGTACTCTATGCTTGTGCATCCTGTGAGAAGCTTCTCTGCAGTCAGTGGAAATGTTCCTTGTAATACTGTGCATTTAATAAAAGTGGTATGTCTTACTACATTGTGTAGAATGTTGCAAATTGTATTCATGATTAACAACTATGCAGATACAAATATAAAGAGAGAAAGAGACACACATCCACAACCACACAAACATGTGTGTATACATATCTTTATATCTATACACACACACACATATATATATATATATATATATATATATATATATATATATATATATATATATATATATATATATATATATATATATATATATATAGAGCGAGCTGCTTCAAAGTTTGTGAACCCTTTAGAATTTTCTATATTTCTGCATAAATATGACCCAAAACATCATCAGATTTTCATATAAGTCCTAAAAGTAGACAAAGAGAACCGAATCAAACAAGTGAGAGAAAAATATTTTCTTTGTCATTTATTTATTGAGAAAAATGATCCAGGGTTACATATCTGTGTGTTGCAAAAGTATGTGAATCTTTGCTTTCAGTATCTGGTATGACCCCCTTTCGCTGCAGTAACTGTAAGTAAAGGTTCTTGTAAATGCTGATCTGTCCTGCACAATAACATGTAGGAGTTTTAGCCCATTCCTTAGTGCAGAACCATTTAAACTCTGTGATGTTGGTGGGTTTCCTCATATGAACTGCTTGTTTAGGTCCTTCCACAACATTTTAATTGGATTAAGGTCTGGACATTGACTCAGCCATTCCAAAACATTAACTTTGTTCTTCTTTAACCATTCTTTGGTAGAATGACTTGTGTGCTTGGGGTTGTTGTCTTGCTGCATGAACCACGTTCTCATGAGACTCTGTTCTTAAACAGATGTCCTGACATTTTCCTTTAGAATTTGCTGGTATAATTCAGAATTCATTGTTCCATCAATGATGGCAGGCTGTCCTGGCCAAGATGCAGCAAAACAGGCCCAAGCCATGATACCACCACCACCATGTTTCACAGATGGGATAAGATTCTTAAGCTGGAATGCAGTGTGTTCTTTCCTCCGAACATTATAGCTTCTCATTTAAACCAATAAGTTCTATTTTGGTTTCATCCATCCATTAAACCTTTCTCCTATAGTCCTCTGGCTTGTCCACATGATCTTTAACAAGCAATTTTCTTTTTGGAGAACAGTGGCTGTCTTCTTGCAACTCTGCCATGCACACCATGGTTGCTCAGTGTTCTCCTGATGGTGGGCCCATGAACATACAAGTATTTTTGGATCTACGCACCTTATACTATTGGTCTATTGGACTTTCGGACTAGTGTTTGGTGCTACGACCTTTCCTTTTGTGGGCTCATGAACATTAACATTAGCCAATGTGAGAAAGGCTTTTAGTTGCTTAGAAGTTACCCTGGGAACTTTTGCAGCCTCGCAGATTATTACACGTTCTGCTTTGGAGTGATCTTTGTTGGTCGACCACTTCTCAGGAAGGTAACAGTGGTCTTGAATTTCCTCCATTTGTACACAATCTGTCTGACTGTGGATTTGTGGAGTCCAAACTCTTTAGAGAAGGTTTTGTAACCTTTTCTAGCCTGATGAGCAACATCAACTCTTTTTCCGAGGTCCTCGGTAATCTCCTTTGTTCGTTACATGATTCACTTCCACAAACATGATCAGACTTTGATAGATCCCTGTTCTTTGAATAAAACAGGTCACATACTGACATTTGATAGTCATTGCAGTGACTGAAAACACCTCTGCACAGATGGACTCTAATTTCACCTTTAAATTAACTGCTAATCCAAGAGATTCACATACTTTTGCCACTCACAGATAAGCAATATTGGATCATTTTCCTGAATAAATAAATGACGAAAATATTTTTGTCTCATTTGTTTGATTGAGTTCTCTTTGTCTACTTTCAGGACTTGTGTGAAAATATGATTATGTTTTGGGTCATATTTATGCAGAAATATAGAAAATACTAAAGGGTTCACAAACTTTCAAGCAGCACTGTATAAACCAGTCTGGTTTCAGAAGTGGACATTCAACCGAGACTGCCTTGCTCAGTTGTTGAGAGCCCTAAGACTGGCAAGAGCAGATTCCAAATCTTCAATACTTATCTTGCTAGATCTGTCCGCTGCTTTACACATGGTTAACCACCAGATCCTCCCGACAACCCTATTGGCAAAGGGCATCTCAGGAACCGTACTCCAGTGGTTCAAAAACAGCCAGAAACCTTGGAGTTGTGATTGATGATCAGCTGACTTTCTCAGACCACATTGGTAAAACTACCCAGTCTTGCAGATTGCTTTATTCAACATTAGGAAGATCAGGCCCTTTCTTTCGGAACATGCTACACAACTCCTTGTTCAAGCTCTTGTTCTGTCCAAGCTGGACTATTGTAGCCAGTTTTATCAAACCTTTACAATTAATCCAGAACGAAGCAGCAAGATTAATTTTTAATGAGCCGAAAAGAATGCACATCACACCTCTGTTTATCAATTTGCACTGGCTACCAATAGCTGCTCGCATAAAATTCAAGGCATTGATGTTTGCCTACAAAACCACCACTGCCATCCCAAAGAGGCACAAAATCACTTTCACTGACTTTTACATTAAATCCTCTGGTGGAATGACCTGCCCAACTCAATCTGAGCATCTTCAAGTATCAGCTAAAAACACACCTCTTTCATCTTTATTTGATCCTCTAACCCTTGCACTCTCTATTCTAATTCTATTCTTAAAAAAAAAAAAAAAAACCTTGCTTGTTTTCTTAAAAAAAAAAAAAAAAAAAAAGATATAAAGATAGATAGACATACACACATATGTTTGTGTGGTTGTGCATGTGTGTCTATTTCTCTCTCTTTATATTTGTATTTGCATAGTTGTTCGAATTTAAAATTGTTATTTATTCCTGTAATGGCAAGGCTGAATTTTCAGCAGCCATTACTGCAGTCTTCAGTGTCACATGAGTTTGCAGAAATCTTTATGATTTAATTTAATGCATCCTTAAAAAAAAATAAATAAAAAATCACTGACCATAAACTCCTAAACTATAGCATATAGTATATGCATAATGTTTATTTTTTGGTATATTTAAACAAACATATTAATCCTTCATGTGTAAGGACCAGTGATTGGCCTGTGGCTATAAAATAAAATTATGCATTCATGATTCATGTCACAACAGCGTAGCAAAATAAACTCTGGTTTATTATTTACTAGAACTTAACGACATTTATTTTTCGCCATTCTATTTTTACAACAGTGAAGAAAAAATAGTTTTGAATGATTTGTATTATGTACTTGCTCACAAAGGGTTATTTTGGTAGAAAGGCCACTTCATATATGGCATGAAAGGAATCCCAAGGATAATATTTAGGTCTAACAATAGCCGGTGAAGTGAAGGGCCAGCTGCTCCAAACCACGGCACAATTCACAGACAATCCGTAGTAGTTGGCACTAATTTTTTTTTGTGGCAACGTGCCCATGCCTTGCAGGTAAACAGTTAAAATGGCATCAGGTATCTTGAGGCTTGAGGGTTAAGTATTAGCTGTGTTTGAGATATTGCCTGTGATGGACACACAGTATTATTTTTCTTCTTTTAAATGAGCAGCTTAATATTATAAATCCAAAAATGAAAATGCCTGAAAATGTACTCAACCTCAGGCCATCCAAGGTGTAAATGAGTTTGTTTCTACAGAACAGATTTTGAGAAATCTAGCATTACATCACTTGCTCACCAATGAATCCTCTGCAGTGAATAAGTGCCGTCATCACAATAATTCACAAGTAATCACATGACTCCAGTCCATCCATTAATGTTTTGTGAAGCAAAAAGCTGCATATTTGTAATAACTTCTGGTCAAAATGCTAGTCCATAATAATGCTGTTGTCCTGTTAATAGCCAGACATATTTTTCTAGAATTGTTTTCACTTGTAAACGGTGCTTGATCTGTGCATATTTCTCTTATGATTCAGACAAGACAAATTTTTCACTGGAGAAAGCAATATTATGGACAATGCTGTGTAGTAACTGATTACATGTAATCTGGACAAAGTACTTGTAATTAGATTACATTTTAAAATACTCTGAATCGGAATAGTTTCTTCTTTATCGTTTACATAATATTTACACAATTTACAAAAATCATTTCAATTTTAAGAAGTGTTTTCTCAACATTTTAACTCTGCATCAACTATTGATGAACACATTCATTTTTAATTTGAATTATCCCTCAGTGGGTTATTTAACAATGTATTACTATGTCTTTGGAAGGCCTTTGTCTTTCCAATACATTAAAATGCACAAATTCACATTATATCTTATTAACAGTACATGCAATGCAGGGATTCCCAAACTTTTTGTCAGCTAAATCTCTTTCATACCAGTTTGGGAAAACTTGAAGTGATGTTTAATGCATTTCATGTTAAGAACAAAGAATTGAGTATATTTTCTTTCTCCTTGTATTTTTTATATCAGTATGATACAAGATTATCCTGTTTAAATCAATGTGATAAAGTTAGCAAGTAATCTTCCCAGCACTGATTATGGATAGAGGGCTTTTATTTTATATTTTGGCCAGAAGCAACAATTTGAAGTTAAAATGTCTTGATGGATTTATGACAAACATAATTTTTTTCTTCACAAGACAATTGACAGACTGGAATTGTGTAATTACATGTGGATTATTGTGATATTTTAATCAGCTCTGATTCTGACGGCACCCATTCACTGCAGAGGATTCACTGGTGAGCAAGTGATGTAAAGCTAGATTCATTTACACCCTGGATGGTCTGAGGGTGAGCACATTTTTATTTCTGGGTAAACTAGTCTTTAGAATACTTTACACTATTCAGTCCAATATGTCAACTTCTGCTTTAACCAATGGTGTGAGTTTAGGGCAGGACCACCTGTTTGTCCAAAAAACCAAGACAGGAAGTGCATCCCAATTTGCATACTTATGCCCTATTCTGCTATTTTATAGTATGAAAAGTGTGTGTAGTGTATTAACACTAAAAATTCCAATAAGAAGTGCACTTAAAATACCCAGATGATGCACTAATTTAAAAAATGTAGAAACCCTTTAGAACACTTTTGCAAACACACTGCAACACCCATGGTGGTAAATTTTGTGTGGGCAAGCATCAATAATCTAGTTCTTTTCATTCTATTTATGTCACAGACTCACTTTTGAGTCTGTTCACTCATACTTTTGTCTGAACAGGAAGTACGGAAAGTTTCTAAATAGGTTGATGTGGCTAGTATTCAGACCACGGTCACAGAGAGTAAGAGGATGGGGATAGGTTTTCATCAAAAGCTGTGTGCCGTTTTTATTGTAGTATTCTAAATTTACATTAAAAAAAGAAAGTCTGCCCATGTCCTAGATCCATTATGAAAGTTAACGCACAAATTCCATATACATCTCATTGTATTTTACATAGAGGATAAGAGTATAGGCATGGAGGTGGCATGATCAATCACAAAGCTTAAAAGAACCAAGAGATTAAAAAAAACAACCCTGAATAAATAGAAGGTGCTGTCTATTAGCAGAGAGTATAAGCATGTCACTCTTTTGAGAAGTTATCATAAAGAAGTTAACATAAGAAGTTAAAGCCCGTAGCGTGGCAAATCTCGCGCCCTCCTTTTTACCAATAAAGAGAGAGGGGTTTCAAGCGTACTAAAGCAGAAATGTGAGGAGTAGAGCGAGATGACAATGGAGAGCCTAACTTGTCTGTACAGGTGCATAAGTTAGAGAGTACATCTGGTGATTACACAGACACTAAGACATCGACGTCTAGTTAAAATTGTATAAAGCAGGTTATCTTTTGTCGATACCTGTATATTCTTTTTCTTGTAGGCAACAAGACATTTTTAAGGTGTTAATTTGCCTCGGCCAATTAGGAAAGACCATTTGAACGTCTTATAGAGCGCGACAGTGCAGTTTCGAAAGTAAAAATCCCATTTACTTACTCCATAGAGAAACTGGTTTTTAATGTGAAAACCTCTGAAAAAGATCTACCATGAGCTAAGTTTCAAGGTCATTAAAAAATTTTAATTAAAAACAAAAAAAAAAATACAGAAAAAGCTGAATTTACTGTGAGGAACTACACTACCCATAATTCTGAAGAGAGCTCCACCAATCAGAGACTTTGCTGCTATCATGGAAACAAAAATCGCAGCAAAAGTTCAGTAACGACTACCCGCTCCCATTAAGCACTGCAAATTACAAACAAGTAAATGCTTGTTCACATCAAAACTAATATTTTTTTAGAAAATTTGGTGCGATAAAATGTTTAATTTTAAATCAACAGCTGTTAATGTGTCTGTTCAGACCAACATGAACCTTCGAACACCATCAATGTGACAATTTATTTATTTTTACAGAAAGGTGCTCTATTCTTTTTCCATTGCACTGCGAAGAAAACTGGCCAACCAATAAGATTCTCACGTGTTATAACATGTCCAGAGCCACTACTGTTACAGTTTGAATTAGCATTTTTATTCAGCCTGTCCTCCATTTTTATGCATTGGTCTAAACAGGCAAATTCACATGCAAAAATCGAACCAAATTTTTGGCAAATTCTTTGTGTGAACAGTATTTAAATCTCCTCAAACATTCAAACTACTTCTGTATGTTAAATTACAGTAGTCAACATTTGAAGTGGATCAAAACCTTTCATCAAAGTTGTCCTAAAATCAAAATGCGTTCTTGTCTTAAGACAACTTTGATGAGCTTTTTTGATCCACCTCAAATATGTAGCAATATGATGCAATGTTTTTATCCTCATAAGGACAAACAAGTCAGTAATTGTATTTTCATTTTAATTTGATTACATCATTCACATGCTTTGATGGGTTGAGTAGTTTAATCCATCAATGAATCAAAATACGCAACCTTGTACCTTCATGTTTTTTCATACCTTTTTATTTTGAAATACAAATTAAAATTGCATATGGTACGTTGTGATTTATCTTGGAACTGGTCAGTTTAGTTTTTGGCTTTAAAAAAAAAAAAAGTTAATCCTTATGGAGAAAATGAATGGGAAAAACACTGTCGCTGATAAAGTGTGCGGTCACTGTTGCACTCTACAGCGTCACAGATGAGGACGGGCAGATCAGAGCTGAGTGACATAAGCATTTAGCAGTTTTTCTTGCGAAGCTACTGCAGGTTTCAATTTTGCTGTTGATTTCCATATTAAACAAAAAGAAAAAGAAAATCTTAAATTTGTAGATATTTCACCCATTTCAAATGGGCTCTGTTCAAGTAACCTGGGAAAAAAGTTAAAGAAAGCTTTGGGATATTTTGCCTTTTTAATGACAAGGTCATTAAAAATCATGCACGCTGCAAATAACCTCATGCAGTAGTTATGGTAAACCATCCAAGCACTTTTTATTCATTAATATTCATAAATACACACAGCAGCTTCATTAGAGAAGGTCTCTTGTTTCCTCTTCAGTTTTTGAATGTGGAGTATTTATAAGGAGAGCCTTTTGCAAGACACAGTAAGCAGAGGTCTGCCACAGATACCTACGCTCACCTGCTAAAGGAAAAAAATTAGTTATGTGGAATTGATTATCAACTTATATATATTTATATATTTATATTTCTTATTTTCTCTCTCTCTCGTTCCGTTTGTCTGTCTCTCGGTTTCTCTCACTCTCTCACATGCCTGTTCTGATGTATTTTGATTTTTTTCCTCTCGCTCTCCTTTCATGGATTTATACAATGTAACAAAGGTGACAGACCTGAAATTACAATCACCAAAAAAAGAAAAGAAAAAAAAAACAAAAGAAAAATTAGAGAGAGCTGTGTTTTTTGCCCACCGTCATTGGCAGTTACAGCACAGAGGACATTGTCTGCGTTGTGGTGGGATATCATCAAAGAGGAGGTGGTGGAGGCTCCTTGCCTGTGGAGCTCTCCTTCAGGTTGAGGCTCTCCAGAGCCACGTCTAAAGGCATGATGTCCACGCAGCCCATGGCGCCGAAGTCAGCAAAGTCTCGCCTTTCATCCTCGTCGGAAGACGAGCTCTCTTCTCGCATTAGTGTGGACAGCAGCAGCTCCTGCACGAACAGGCTGCGGTCCGCGCGCTCGCTCTCCAGCGCCTGCCGTTCTGACTCTGACATTTTCGGCTCGTTCAACCTGGTGGAATTAGATGGACAAATACTAAACTAGAAATCTAGAAAATCTATTTTATTCTATTTGATTTCGCTTTTCTGAATTCTTTTTAAAGGGTTAGTTCAACCAAAAATGAAAATTCTCTCATTAATTACTCACTCTCAAGCCATTCCAAACCCATAAGAGCTTCGTTCATCTTCTGAACACAAATTAAGATATTTTTGATCAAATCTGAGAGCTCTCGGACTCTCCATAGACAGCAATGTTCCCAGGTCCAGAAACGCAGCAAGGGCATTGGTAAAATAGTCCATGTGACATCAGTGTTGTTTACGTTCAGTAGACAGCGCGTGCATGCTGAACGTAAACAGCGCTGATTACGTTGATTATGTTCTGGGGTACTCTCCAAAATGGCAGAAGACGGTAACTCAGGGAGAAGAATTGTTGAATAAATTATGTTATTATTGTTTTCTTTGCACACAAAAAATATTCTCGTAGCTTCGTAAAATTACGGTTGAACCCCTGATGTCACATGGACTATTTTACCAATGTCCTTGCTATGTTTCTGGACCTGGGAACATTGCACTGCTGTCTATGCAGCGTCAGAGAGCTCTCAGATTTGATCAAAAATATCTTAATTTGTGTTCCGAAGATGAATGAAGGTCTTACGGGTTTGGAACGACATGAGGGTGAGTAATTAATTTAGTAATGTTTGGGTGAACTAACCCTTTAATGGTTTAATTACATGTTAATAACCAAAGATCATATCTAATTCATTCATAAAATGTAAACAATTGCAATTTTAACAATACAGGGCCCTATAAAATATTTTACCTTTTCAGAAATTCTATTTTTTTTCTGGATTTTGTGTTTTATGGTTGACTGCATTAATTCTGAAAAATTAGGGATGTAATGATATGAAAATTTCTTATCATGATTATAGTGACCAAAATTATCATGGTTATCAGTATTATTACGGTATTGTTAAAATGTGCTGGAAATGTTCAAAAAGTACTTACACAAATCACTTCAAGTTTTACATTTAAAATCAACAAATAACAAATAAAATTACTTTTTGTTTGCATAATCACTAAAACAATAACATTACCAATGATTTCAGATTTTAAATGACAACATGATTGACAACAATTTATCTAATAACATGTTCAAATATCTAATGTAAATGTTCAAATAAAGCTTTAAAAAAAGTTTCATAAAAAGGTAAACCTCACATTTCATCCTTTAAAGAAAAGGGTAAAGTAAAAATTATAATTGATTATTAAATGATTATATATATTTTATCTGCTCTATTAATAATTCTAGATAACTTATCTGAATTATTGAAATGTGTAGAATCCACATAAGCTTGTTTTTCAGCAACTGGTCAATTTACGGCAGGGCATACAAATTCGGTCCGTTTTTTGGACAGACAAAAAATGCTGCACACAAGCTGAATGTAAATGTAATTCTCTGTAAATCCACTCTGACACTAGGTGGCGCTTATGGAAAAGCTGAATTACAGCTGTTTTCCGTAACCTCCTTGGACAAAGCAGCGTTGTGATTAAGAACACTAGCTATTATATGGAGTGAAGATGAAATCAAAATGCCATTGAATCTTTTCAGAAGACAGTCAGAACCTTCAGAGGTACATTCATATAATTAATTCATTCATATATTCATTTGTATAATTCCCTTAGCACTCTTTTAAAAACTCCCTGCTTTTCCGCCATGTTTTTACTCAAAACGAAACTCTTCGTGCTGTGCACACGCGAGACTGTTACTGAAAACTGTGCTTTATGCTGGACAGTATTTATTTATCATCAGTTGTTCAAATCACGGTAATCGAATACGGTTATAATGATAATTAAAATATGAAACGGTAATACTAACTGTGGGGAATTTTATCATGATTTATCGTCAAACCAGTAATCGTTACATCACTATTCTGTCATAATTTCAAGTGAAACCAAATTTTTATTTTGGCAGGCCACAGAAGACTTTGAGTTTCTGTGATAGTAACAAATGAAATGGTGAAATGCTCGTGAACTGAACTCTCAGAGCAGCTCTAGCTATGAAGTTCACGTTCATTTTCTTGTTAAATTTGACATTTTATTTTTTAACCAAAAATATCAGAATTCTAAGTATTTATTTATTTGTTTGTTTTTAATTTTCTAAAACTAAAACATGCTCATCATAGAGGAGGTATATTATTTTTAAATAAATTTATAACGGGGAAAAAAGTTTAAGGTACATTTATCAGGTCATTATAAGCGTAAAAGCTGCAACTATTATATTTACTTGTTTGGAAAAGAGCAGCTTGGCATTCTGCTAAATATCTCAAATTGCGTTCTATGGGGGAAAAATAACAGAAGTCAACAGAACTAAGAAGAATCCCTTTAGTAATACATAATCTTGAGTGTATGGTTATGTCCGAGCCGTACCGTGTGAGAAGAAACTGGGAGCTGTGGGAGGCCAGCGGGTTGCTCTCAGTCATGGCTGTGTTTGTGGCGGTGCTGGGTGGTGGGATGCTGGCGCTGATGTTGCTAGGGTTGCTCCGTTGGCGTGTAGCGTTACGGGCCGTCTCTAGCTGCTGGCGTGCCGCCTGTGCCTGCTGGCGCTCCAGCTGAAGCTGCATTTGCAGCTGCTGCAGCTGCGAGGCCGAGGGGCCAGAAGAGTTGAGCTGTCCTCCTGCGGAGCGCCGCACACCCGACAGCTGAGAGAGCAACTCTGGTGATGTAGACACAGTGAGAAAGAGAAAGACGGCAAAAAAAAAGTGTGTGAGAAGACATTCAAAACAGCACTTGCATCAACAAAATGAATGTCCGTAAGCCAATTAAGTTAAGGCCTGTATTACACACCTGCTATGGGGTCCATGGCTTCCCTATTGCTTGGAGAGTAGGAGGAGCTTTGTGAAGAGGAAAGCCCACCAGTGGAGCTGCTGGTAAAGTGCATGTTAGTCCGGCGTGCCCGCGGACCGCCCAGTCCCCGCCCAGGGTGGAACATCCGACGAACGTGCCGTACGCCGCTGCTCTCATCGTGCACACACTGGTTAAGGAGCAACTGGTTGAGAATGTGTCACAACACACACACATATCACCTCTCATCCTCAATCATCTAACATGATTTCAGGTTTGAGTCTGATAATGTGTCGTGATTTTATTACCTTTTTTGCTCCACACTTTTCCATCACTTTATCTGTTAAAGGAATAGTTCACCCAAAAATGAAAATTCTGTCATTAATTACTCACCCTCATGTTTTAGAAATTTTCATTTTTAGGTGAACTATCCCTTTAAGCAAATAGGCAAAAGCCTAAAAACTGTTTTAAACTGTTGATCCAACAATTCATGGGCAGGAATACAAAAATGCAAAGTTCAATTTGTAGTTTTAACAAAAACCCTGGAGCTGTCAAAAATCAGCCAGATGATGCAAAGTGACGTGCTTTGTGTCATCAGGTGAACTTTTACTGACAAATAATATGCGTATCTGAGTACAGGTAACACAGAGGAGTACATATTGTTCATTTATAAGTACTACCAACATTGCAACAATACAAAGCAGCTTGAAAATGTCAAAGTTATCCTTGAAATGAAGAGTTTATAATAAATTATATCATTCAGTCATTTACTCACACTCATGTCAATTCAAAGCTGTGTCTTTCCTTTCATGGAAGACAAAGGAGAAATTCTGAAGACTGTACTGGCCACAATTGTTAATGGATTTATGATGAGCTGTGACTGAAGATTCAAAATGAGACACAAAAACACTACTGAAGTAATATAATAATGATTTAAAATTCAGATTTACGTCGGCTACAACAGCCTCGCAGTTAGTGCACCGACATACAGCACAACTGTGCTCACGGTGACCCGAGTTCGAATCCCGACTCGTGGTCCTTTGCTGATCCTGCTCCCCTCTCTCTTCACCGAATACTCTACACTGTCCTGTCCAAATAAAGGCATAACAAAGCCCATAAATAAATCTTTAAAAAAAACAAAAATCAGATTTAAATTCACTGACAATCTTCAGTTCCAGTGAACTTTTATATTCTGCAACCAGATCAAGTTGAGTGAACTGAAGCTCGATGTGTGAATCAGCCCAGTTTGTGAACAAATCATTCAGAATGGTTTTGTAAAGATCCGATTCAAAATAATTTTTCATTTATGAATCAGACATAGACATTCTTTTGGAAGCTTCCCCCATTCATTGTAATTGTACAGAAAAGAGCAACCAGAACTACTCTTTGAAATATTTTTTTGTAATACATAGTAGGGGTGGGAATCTTCAGGCACTTCATGATCCGATCCGATTCCAATTCTGGGAGTCACGATCCGGTTCCCAAACGATTCTTGATCTACATTTTTCCCCAATTAATTCTTCTGCTGTGCAAATACATCTTTACAACTTTACATTTTAACCAAAATTGCAGTTTCTATGTTTTTTTTTTGTTTATAGTTGGAATCTCTGTATGTCAGTAGGCCTACTGCCATCTTAAAAATAGGGGTGAATCTTCACTGGTTTCATGATTCAATTCAATTACGATTATCATTATCAACTCAATATCATGATGGGTCACATTCTTAGTTTTCAATATTACTGCACACGGCTACATTTTCATATAAATTTTATATCAAATTTATTTTGTGCAAAATTTACTTTACTTTTTTATTATATAAGCAGGCTACTTTAAAAAAAAAGACTTATTTAAAAAGTGTTCTTTAAGTATCCTAAAGTTTAAAGACAATAGTTCTTTTTTCCTCAGCATTATTGCTGTTTGATTATTACTGATGAGATCATAGACAGTGGCAGCTTTAACAGGCTGCATTCACACTAATGCACAGATCTATTTCCATATATCAGATGTTTTGTCCTGCTCTGAAAACATAAAATCGAAAATGCGAGTGCATTTAACCGCAGCCGCAATCGAGCTTCAGGAGAAACAAACACAAAGCACATGTGAAAACACGGTGGGTGGAAGCAAACACTGTCAAGCAATGTGCGGAGGGGGGGGGGGGGGTTGGGGGGTGGGGGGGGGGGGGGGGGGGGAGACAAGCTCAGAATCGATTCAGAATAATTGAAGAGAGAATCGCAATGCATCGGCGAATCAATTTTTTTCTCCCACCCCTAATACATAGAAGTAAAATCATAAAGGTTTGGAGTGACATGAGTAAATAGCAGAATTTTAGATTCTGTGAGAAGAATCTCTACATTTCTTAAAGATGTTATCTTTTGAAGGTTATCTCAGAAGTAACTTGAACACACAGGCCTCAGTCATTATACATGAGCAGAACCAATGTGTGTAAACTGTAAAATCGCTCTTACGTAAAGAATAAACTGAACACTGAATGGAATGGTTTTATGAAAGAAGTCCGTTATACGTACAGGTGCATCTCAATGAATTAGAATGTCGTGGAAAAGTTCATTTATTTCAGTAATTAAAGTCTTTGGTTCTTTTAATTGTGATGATTTTGGCTCACATTTAACAAAAACCCACCAATTCACTATCTCAACAAATTAGAATATGGTGACATGCCAATCAGCTAATCAACTCAAAACACCTGCAAAAGTTTCCTGAGCCTTCAAAATGGTCTCTCAGTTTGGTTCACTAGGCTACACAATCATGGAGAAGACTGCTGATCTGACAATTGTCCAGAAGACAATCATTGACACCCTTCACAAGGAGGGTAAGCCACAAACATTCATTGCCAAAGAAGCTGGCTGTTCACAGAGTGCTGTATCCAAGCATGTTAACAGAAAGTTGAGTGGAAGGAAAAAGTGTGGAAGAAAAAGATGCACAACCAACCGAGAGAACCGCAGCCTTATGAGGATTGTCGAGCAAAATCGATTCAAGAATTTGGGTGAACTTCACAAGGAATGGACTGAGGCTGGGGTCAAGGCATCAAGAACCACCACACACAGACGTGTCAAGGAATTTGGCTACAGTTGTCGTATTCCTCTTGTTAAGCCACTCCTGAACCACAGACAACGTCAGAGGCGTCTTACCTGGACTAAGGAGAAGAAGAACTGGACTGTTGCCCAGTGGTCCAAAGTCCTCTTTTCAGATGAGCACAAGTTTTGTATTTCATTTGGAAACCAAGGTCCTAGAGTCTGGAGGAAGGGTGGAGAAGCTCATAGCCCAAGTTGCTTGAAGTCCAGTGTTAAGTTTCCACAGTCTGTGATGATTTGGGGTGCAATGTCATCTGCTGGTGTTGTTCCATAGTGTTTTTTGAAAACCAAAGTCACTGCACCCGTTTACCAAGAAATTTTGGAGCACTTCATACTTCCTTCTTCTGACCAGTTTTTTAAAGATGCTGATTGCATTTTCCAGCAGGATTTGGCACCTGCCCACACTGCCAAAAGCACCAAAAGTTGGTTAAATGACCATAGTGTTGGTGTGCTTGACTGGCCAGCAAACTCACCAGACCTGAACCCCATAGAGAATCTATGGGGTATTGTCAAGAGGAAAATTAGAAACGAGACCAAAAAATGCAGATGAGCTGAAGCCCACTGTCAAAGAAACCTGGGCTTCCATTCCACCTCAGCAGTGCCACAAACTGATCACCTCCATGCCACGCCGAATTGAGGCAGTAATTAAAGCAAAAGGAGCCCCTACCAAGTATTGAGTACATATACAGTAAATGAACATACTTTCCAGAAGGCCAACAATTCACTAAAAATGTTTTTTTTTTTTATTGGTCTTATAAAGTATTGAATTTATTTAATACACGAGTTTCACAATTTGAGTTGAATTACTGAAATAAATGAGCTTTTCCACGACATTCTAATTTATTGAGATGCACCTGTATACTCGGACATATACACATTAGGTTAAGATAAAAGGATATTAAATCTCTAGGTGCTCTGTGTTCAAGTGTGAGATGAGCAGCAAAGTCATCAGTCACATGATTGGGGTCGCCACCAGGCAAAGCTGCACAGATTGGGCAAATCTGAAACAGAGAATGGATACATATTAATAATGAATTAATATAACCTCACATTGGATGAACATGCTTATTCATGGTTGCGTTATTTTCATTAAAATTAAAGCTAATATTTAAAGGTACAAAAAGTAACAGAACATGGTTGATCTGTAGTGCATAAATGGTATTTCATGGATTCACTCATTAATATTACTAGTCCAAATCCCACACCTAATTCAGTCTGAAAGAAGTCTAAACGGTGGATTCACATAGAGTGTAAAACTGAACATAATGCATTGCTATAGAATCCTCAAAAAAGTGAGTTAGGCACAAAAGGTTTGTTGTTAAGTAGCATTGGCTTCATTTTGAAAAAAATAAAAAAATAAATAATACTAATAACCCTGGAAAACCAAATCTTTGTGGTCATGTGTCTGTAACCAGCACACCAGACAGACGAGGAGCTGTTGATATTCTTATAATTGAAAGACAGAGTGTAAAGTCATAGCAGCAAAAAGAGTCAAAAGATATGATATAAAAAGCAATTGCGGATTATTATTACTACTACCAGAACAGAAGGCCACTATTATCATTAGTTTACATTAACAGATCCCTATATCTCTCTATCATATTATCTATCTTCCATTCCAGGAGAGCAAGAACATGTTTAAAATTTTAAAGCAAGTGCATTTTGCATTAAAAGCACATAATGACTAGTTCAGGAATTTGACTTTTTCTCCCAGTGGTTGATGAAAATGCACATCACTTTCTTATTAAATATGTTTGGTGTACATTCCTGCAGATGATCTGTGTTTGCTGTGAACAGGCATTATTTTAAATACTACAAACTTTGACAATAAAGGTCTTAAGAAAACCTGACATTGCTCTACAATAGGTCTGGGTTGAAAATAATGATTTTTAAATTTTAATCTATTCTTATTTTAATGAACCGACATTGACTTTTAAATCCCAAGAATCGATTTATGCTGTTTTTAATTAATTTTTTACGATTAACGTCAATTTTATTTCATAGATACTATTTAAACTAAACTGAGCTAGACAATGACATCTCTGAATTCAATAATGAAATGCCTTTAACTGAAAATTGAGTGTTTAATCTTATTATTATACATTACTGACACTCTATCCTCCAATTTGATACTGTTAAGTGCTTTGACACAATCTGTATTGTTAAAAGCGCTATATAAATAAAGGTGACTTGATTTGACTTGTTTTCAGTTAATGTACAAACAAAACTGTGGGAAATTTGTAGCAAGCCTCCCATTCAAGCTTTGTTACTTCTGTTATGACACAAAGTGTTGTCTTTCAAATTCGGTCCATTTTATTTTGAAATTAAAACAATAAATACCATTTTGGCACCCTTTAACACAGTGTTTCCCACAGGATTTTGAGACACTTGTGGCGGCAGGTGACGTCACATATTAATTTGCATATTTATGAAGTCATTGCTTTAAGTTTGCATTCAGACAAGTTTTGGCACTTCAGATGTTCTACTCTATGAACTGTCACACACTGTAATACAACTGAATGCCCAATAAAACTGTTCAAATTTACATATTTTCTGTTGTCATACATAAAACAGGTATAAATAGTGACTAAACACGACCCATTAATAATATGTTAACCAGGAATCAGTCATTATACTCCTTAAATCCTGATTTATAATCATGACATCGTCTGATAAAATCAACATCTACACTAAAAAGTGACTATATGTGGTGGTTTTGGCTATATTACCGTTTTGTCTTCTTCAGCGCACTGCCTACGTCTGAGTAACAAACTATGAGCATTTTAACAGACGAATTGTGTTCAAATTTAAAAGTCCAGTCAGTAAGCGACAGGTGCTTGGAAACGCTGTTTTGTAAATGATTTATTGACGAGTCTGCTGCATTACGGCCAACTGAAAGCGCTGTTTCTCTGCCGCTCACTGCACAGAACAGACGCCGAGAGAGGCGATACAGCTCCGGGAGAGTCAGACCTCACGCTCGCGGGGCAGTACTGGCGACATCTTCCAACTGAATGAAAGCTAAGGTTTTTTTTCAAAAAGTCACTAGGTTTGTCAGTATGTACCTTTTATGGAAAAAAAGCCGCTAAAAGGGTCTGAAAGTTGCTAAATATTGCGCTCGTGTGTGTGAGACGCGGGAGCTGATGGCAGGGGGCGGTGGGTATTTGTGGCGGTCGATGTGGATATTGTGGTGGGCCGCCACAAATAAATCAACATGTGAGAAACACTGAACAGCATGACATTGCCTTATTTATAACTCTTTACTATCAGTTAATGCACAAAATAACCATGAATGAAAATCAGAAGGTATGCTGAAAAAATAACTATATACAAAACATAACATTTTATGTAATCACTCAGTGTTTCAACCACAGAAAGACATCAAGGAAACAGTTCATGTAATGTCGTAATGACGTAATATTACATTTACCTCAGGAAAGCTATGTAAAAATTAAAAAAATTAAAAATAAAAAAACCTGACCTGTACTGTACTGTACTTGACTGTCTGTATATCCAAATTAATTGATATTGAATCAAATTGAAATGAAAACGGAATCAAATCCTAAAATTTGTCTCAGTACCCAGCCCTACTGTACAGTAGTCATCATGGGATAAAACCATGTTGTAATCAGACACGACGTGACTCTGTGATGCACGATAAAAGGTTTCTTTACCAGTTGCAACAGTTACAGTTACACTGTGCAAACCAGGGATTCTATTTTCTCACATATGGATTATGTGATTTATATAACCTTAAAATGATTAGTTTATTAATTTTTTATTTTTTATTTTAATATCGTTGAGCATGACTTTAACAGTCAAGTAAAGTGACGATGGATTATTTACCTCAGATATTGAAAGTAAATGAAACGGTACAGGTCAAAGCTGTGAACTCTATACAAAGATTGTATCAGTGAATATGTATATAGTTTTAATTTTTAAATGGTTTAGTTTTTATTGATTTATGCATTCTAGTGCAAAAACAGCAAACCTTTTGGTTGATTTTGTTGCGTCAAGTGTGGACAGACAATTTGCTTGTCACTGGAACCTAATCACATCTCGTTTAGTTAGGAGACTGAGTATAACACATGATTTTAGCAAAGACAGCATGTGTACTCACCACCTCTGTAGAGGTCTCTGCATGCTCTGAGGTCACGTGCTCCTGTAGAGATGTTTCCGTGTAGCCCATTTTACCACAGTAAGGACAAGTAAATGACTGAGGCTGCTCTACTGAGAATGCCTCCCCCCCATAATACAAGTCTGCAGAGAGTTCAGATAAAAGTCAAACATAATCTCTTCATTTACCATCACCATCATTACTAAGATCAGGGCTCAACAGTCAGGATGGTCTGTTCATGTTCTGTATTGTTTTGAACATTACAATAAAACTTTTTTTAGAAACAGATTTTGTACAATATTTTGAAAAAAAAAAAAAAAAAAAAAAAAACCTGCCACTGCGATATTTAGTTTTTCGGTGATATATATATTGTGATATGAAAAATACGGCAATGTAGTTTAGAATTAACCATTCTAGAATGAGTTGGGTGATTTTGTTCACTATAAAGTGAAGTTTTAAAAATCTCTATCCGACAAGTTTTCACAGGGCACATTCCCACTGCTTTTGACCAATCCTATAAAATATTAGAACTACAACATAATAATAATAATTTATTGTGATTATTATTACAAAATATATTAAATCATATATTGTAATGCCGTAACTTCTGAAATGTAAAAAATATATATTTTTTTTACTTCAATTAAAATTATTTTTAAGTATTATATATAATTAAATACTTCACATAAAATTAAAATACTAATATTTATGTTTTAATTTCTTAATTTTTTTAAACATTCAACCATCAAGCTTTCATTTTGATCAAGTCGCCTGCAAAGTATACATACATACATACAACAGAGAAGTTGAGCCACTTAAAAATTTATGTGATAAAGAGTGTAAAGTATGGCATTATTGGACATAACAGCTTACCAAAGTCTACCCTGGTTAGTATGCACTGCATTGGGTGCTCCGTGGTGTGTCTAGTTGTTGTGGCTCCACTTTCGTAGCAAGATGCACAAAGGTCGTAGTCGTAGCAAATTAAACACTTGTATCGGCGCCCTCTGAAGTTCCCTTTTAAACACGCATCACAGCTCACACCTGTGGGAGAACAAGGAGGCATTTAACTCAGAACAACAGCAGAAGCCCCTATGAAGACCCCGATCACATTTATCACAGACAAGGTTCGCCTGGATAGTTTCTTTCCATTCCTTTCCAAAAAAAAAAAACAAACAAAAAAAAAACAAAAAAAAAAAAAAACAACATTTCTCAGGACAGCAGACACCAGAGCAGAAAACTCATTCAAAGCAGCTCTGCCTTGTTATGAGTGACGTGTGTGTGTGTGTGTGTGTGTGTTTGTGCAAAACAGGAAGAAATCATATCATAGCACTAACCACTAGATTTTTTTGACATTTGGACAGTGGACTAAAAGACGGTCAAAGTTACACTGTCAAATAAATGAATAAGGCACATATTGTAATTCTCTGACTAGGGCTGTGCATAATATAATCAAAGGTTTAAAAAGTTAAGCTATTAAGTTTTATTATCCAATCCTACTGCACATTGTAATAAAGCAGATATTTACCATGAACTTGTGAGTAAAACTGATCCAGTATTGTGATACAAGTGACAGCTTTTTAGTGATTATAAAGGGAGTGCTCTTTGTGTGCTTTCTAGGCCATAATCCATTCAGAATTTGTATAAAATCTTTATTTTATCAGATGTTGAAAAGTTTGGGGAATGACATATTAATATTAATACCCATATTAATATGGGATTCACACTCGAAAGAGCAATGGACGGGACAAAAAAAAAAAATGTGAAAATGTATGTGCATTGAGGCTAGAGCATACTCTAATTTCTTAAGCACCCTAATTACTTAATTCTGGAACCGGGCCTGGACAAAACAGTTTGAGCAGATTTCTTTATCAGTAGCTCATATTTAGGTGATTGCATGTGGCAGTAGGCTAGACTTTAAAGTCGGAAAAATAAAAAAAGTGGTGAAGAGGAAACCAGACTGCTGCTAAACACACACTGAATCATTTGAACAAATATTCTCATCAGGTGTGAACCTACTCCAATTCCTTAAAGCCAAATTAAAAGAACGTCTCTTTATATTAACCAACACAATGCCCAAAATGACTGCAGAACCAGAAGAACCAGCAAAGCAACAATGAATCTTTCTGTAACCAGAAGCAAGATTTAAAACACTTAACTCTTAGATTAGACTCCGGTGTTGACTGGGCAAATCCTCTTCAGTAAAGTTAAAGTGTTTCAAGAAATAATGTCATACTGAAAGTTTGCAAATGAAGGCTGCAGCACAATTTGCATATGTTTACTATGCACAATGCCCGTTTGATAGCTCCACCCCCTTTTGGTTACTGATGTTCAAACAACCTTACAGAACATCATGAACAACATGAGTCTATTTATTTTGTCAAATAATTAATATATCTAAGCTACTGTGTCTGCTCACTTTTTTCATACTGTAGAAGTCAATGGGTACCGTCAACTGTTTGTTAACAATATTCTTCAAAATATCTTCTTTTGTTTTTGTTGTTCAAGTCTTACATACACAACCCCTAAGAGACCCCAAATTATACAGGGCTTTTTTTAAGAATGATTAGGCTAGTCACTTATAGTATGGGTAGCATGTGAATTAGGATGCATCGTCAAGTCTAATGTGCATCCAAAAAAATGAGACAAAGCAGAAAAAAGCTTCTGACAATAATCTACACAGAGAAACTGCTGCCATGTACCGCTGGGAGGAATTAACACAGGGAATTAATTCCAGATTGAAATACTGAAATGTTTGCTTGTAAAACTGAATCAGATAGCCCCTTAGTTCCTGAGAGGAAATATGCAGCCTAAGATTTTCATTGTTTAGTATTGACCACATTTTTAGTCTGATATTGTGGTTTCACATATCTCTGGGTTAGAAATGAGCTTTGGTGAGTTATAACTAGCATTGTCCTTTCTGATGTGCCAAATGACCTCTGCAGTCTTTTCACAGCAGAGTCCTGCAGACAAACCAAACCACACATTCAAACTAAACCACGAGGAAGATCTCCATTTGCTCCAACTGAAAAATGTGGAATGGGCTTTCTATGCATTTCAGTTTCCATTTTATTTTTTTCCCCATTGACAACAAAGTAAAAAATACAATAACTTTAGTGGTTTTCAATGTCTTTGACTCCAAGGTCCCCCATTGTCCACCACAATATCTGAAGGTCCGACACTACTAGTTTCTGTAAAATTAAACTTGAGGATTCCAAAAGTTTTAGGAGCTCAATGTTTTTCAAGCTTTTAACCAATGAATTTACAAAATGTATTTAAGAGCTTGGCATAACTGAATATATATATGAATATAATATGTTATGTGTTATATATGTGACCCTGGACCACAAAACCAGTCTTAAGTCGCTGGGGTATATTTGTAGCAATAGCCAAAAATACATTGTATGGGTCAAAATTATCGATTTTTCTTTTATGCCAAAAATTATTAGGATATTAAGTAAAGATCATGTTCCATGAAGATATTTTGTAAATTTCCTACCGTAAATATATCAAAACTTAATTTTTGATTAGTAATATGCTTTGCTAAGAACTTCATTTGGACAACTTTAAAGGCAGTTTTCTCAGTATTTTGATTTTTTTGCACCCTCAGACTCCAGATATTCATATAGTTGTATCTCAGCCAAATATTGTCCTGTCCTAACAAACCATACATTAATGGAAAGCTTATTTATTCAGCTTTCAGATGATGTATAAATCTCAATTTCGAAAAATTTACCCTTGTGACTGGTTTTGTGATCCAGGGTCACATATATGTTTAGTGTGTGTTTCCGCCACTGAATAAATAATAAATATAATTGTGACTTTTTCATCTCAACTTTTTTTCGCAACTGCAAGTTTATATCTCGCAATTCTGACTTCGTAATTTGCAAATGCGATTTTACGTCATGCAATTCTGAAAAAAAAAGTGAATTTTGAGATGTATTTTTGCTGTGCTGCACGCACTGAATTAAATTGAAAGCACATTGTGTTAAAAATGAACACGGATTCATATTAAAATTTATTAATTTCACCATAAATGCATATAATTAAAGTCTACTGTGTTTCACAGTAGGGATGGCTCGATAATAGGGTTGTTCCGATACTGATACTAGTATCGGAAATTCCACCGATACCCCAAAAAATTCTGGCATCGGTATCGGCGAGTACTTGAACCCATGTACCAATCCGATACCATTTTCTTAAGATCTATAGTTATGCGCACTAGCTTTGCTTAACGCTGCAAATCGGAAAACAGTTCTTCTTCGCTGCTCAGAATGCAAACACAGGAAGTTGTGCTGTGTTGCCACAAGCAACCACTATTTAGAGCAGTGAAGAAGAAATACAAACCTGCTAGCACATTGCCAGTAAATCACTCAAATGACTGAGTGCTTCAGAGTTTCACTCTCCGTCAAGTGATCTGTGCTGTTTTTCAGATCATCTGAATGGATGCGCAGCGCACCTGTATTTGACTAGCTAAGCTCTAGTGCGAAGTGCACCACTCACCGTCGCTTTGCTTTTTTCTTCACACGCAGAGAGAGAGAGAGAGAGAGAGAGTGAAAGAGTCTTACATGTAGCGCGTCAGTTCTGCATGGTATGTAAACGATATTCTTTGTTGTATTTTCCTGTCAAAATAACGGAGTACCTTTGGATTTATTCAGCTTTGAAGAACTGCCGGGTTCTCCCATAGCAGGCGGAGCTATTGTGCAAACGACAATCTCATTGGCTGGCGCTCACCTATTATCGTCGCTGTTTTGATTTCAGCAAATCAGTTCGAGCCAATGCAGACAACGTGATTAATATTCATGAATCCAGCAGCTCGTTAATCCTTAGTGCGTTTTATATTGTTCTTAGTCAAATTCATAGTATGATTATCAGTATTATTGAGTTTTTTCCCCATTTTTTACAGAAACACTGGATGACCAAAAAAGTACCACCACCAGTCCTAAGTTCAGTTAAAATGACTAATATGTATTCATACATGGTTACCAAGTTTTAATTCTAATTGCTAAAGTTCTATCATTAAATAATACTTGATTATCGTAAAAGATTTATAATGCTTGACTGACTGATGTTAAGAGTGTACTTTTAGATATTTAAAAAGATGTGCCATCTTCCAAACATGATATATTATATTTTTTTGTTTACTCGCCAGTAAACAAAATATATATGTATATATGTAATATATGGTGAAGCACACCATAAAATTATTGTATCAATTCATACAGGGCTAGTAGTACATACAGCTGTATAACCAGACACACACCCAGGTATCGGATCAGTACTCGGTATCGGCCGATACCCTGAGCCTAGGTATCGGAATCGGTATCGGGAAGGGAAAAAGGGTATCGGAACATCTCTACTCGATAACATAATTTTGGCTTTGGTACGATACCAGAATTTAATATCACGGTATCGATACTAAATCGATACCATAGGTGACAAATAACCAGCCTCAAAAGATAAGTGAATTGAAAACAATTTTATTAAAATAATAATAATAATAAAAACAGATTAATCTTAATACCTTTGTATCAAACTGTAACAAAAAACCTACATGTTTTTTTCCATAGGTTATATTTTGATGTTGGAGAAAAAAATATATATAACTGAAGTAATACAATGAAAATATATTCAAATCTTCTTATCTTTTCAGTGCAAACACATAGTGCAAACAAAATATCTCAATGTAACAAAAAACCTACTGGGAACATAGTTTGAAGAAAAAAAAATACAACTGAAGTAACGCAATTAATGCAACAAATGTTGCTTTATTGTAAAGTGTTATTCTAACAAAGTAATATTCAAAATCACGTTATTATTTCTTTCTCTCTCAGATTGTTTTCAGATTTCAGACTCAGATAGCCAAAGAAAAAGCATTAAATATAAATCTCACTCTCTTGCCCTCTCGGCTGCTTCATATTAGAGGTTGGCAGCGTGGCAGAAACATTCCCTTCATATTATTGATACTAAAATTAATATAGCAAAACTCTTGCTTAATTCAAATTCAATTAATATTCGATTGTATGAAATGCAAGTGCATACATTACGTGACCGAAACTTCACTGGTTCTAGCGTGTCACACATACAAAAAGATCAAGAAGAAAAAAGAAAAGACGGAATTTGTATGTTTCAGTCAATGTTAAGTTGTAATTTATATCTTTTAACAAGAAAATCAGGTTATAGACTTGTTCAAATGCTTTGCCACTTGCTTAAGCAATTAAATATATACAGTATCTCACAAAAGTGAGTACACCCCTCACATTTCAACAACCATTCTAGTATATCTTCTCAAGGGACAACACTATAGAAATGAAACTTGGATGTATTTTAGAGTAGTCAATGTGCAGCTTGTATAGCAGTAAAGATTTACTGTCCTCTGAAAATAACTCAACATACGGCCATTATTGTCAAAATAGCCGGCAACAAAAGTGAGTACAACCTAAGTGATATAACAGCTATACGTCGTTTAACCATGCAAAGCCACATGTCCTATTCATCATGTTCATGTTTTTGTCTGCTTGACAGGACTATACAAATTTGTGTATCTTGTATTAGAGCAGTTAAAATTTGGTGCTTTGAGTACAATTCTCTCATACTGAACACTGGATGTTCAACACGGTACCTCATGGCAAAGAACTCTCTGAGAATTTGAGAATTAGAACTGTTGCTCTACACAAAGATTGCTTAGGCTATAAAAAGATCAGTAACACTCTGAAACTGAGTTACAGTACAGTGGCCAGTGTCACACAGAGGTTTTCCAAGACGGGTTCCACTCGGAACAGGCCTCGCAAGGGTCAATCAAAGAAGTTAGGTCCTCGTGCTGTGCATCAGGTCCAGAAGATGACTTCAAAAAACAGATCCATGAGTGCTGCCAGCATTGCTTTAGAGGATGCAGAAGCAGAAGGCCAGCTTGTCAGTACTCAGACCATATGCCACACACTAGGGGTGGGCGCTATACCGGTATTAACATGACTACCGGTATTACGTTGTGCCATGATATGCATTTTGCTATACCGTGGATACAGTTACATACAGTGGGTACGGAAAGTATTCAGACCCCCTTAAATTTTCCACTCTTTGTTATATTGCAGCCAAATGCTAAAATCATTTAAGTTCATTTTTTTTTTCCTCATTAATGTACACACAGCACCCCATATTGACAGAAAAACACAGAATTGTTGACATTTTTGCAGATTTATTAAAAAAGAAAAACTGAAATATCACATGGTCCTAAGTATTCAGATCCTTTGCTCAGTATTTAGTAGAAGCACCCTTTTGATCTAATACAGCCACGAGTCTTTTTGGGAAAGATGCAGTTTTTCACACCTGGATTTGGGGATCCTCTGCCATTCCTCCTTGCAGATCCTCTCCAGTTCTGTCAGGTTGGATGGTAAACGTTGGTGGACAGCCATTTTTAGGTCTCTCCAGAGATGCTCAATTGGGTTTAAGTCAGGGCTCTGGCTGGGCCATTCAAGAACAGTCACGGAGTTGTTGTGAAGCCACTCCTTCGTTATTTTAGCTGTGTGCTTAGGGTCATTGTCTTGTTGGAAGGTAAACCTTCAGCCCAGTCTGAGGTCCTGAGCACTCTGGAGAAGGTTTTCATCCAGGATATCCCTGTACTTGGCCGCATTCATCTTTCCCTCGATTGCAACCAGTCGTCCTTTCCCTGCAGCTGAAAAACACCCCCACAGCATGATGCTGCCACCACCATGCTTCATTGTTGGGACTGTATTGGACAGGTGATGAGCAGTGCCTGGTTTTCTCCACACATACCGCTTAGAATTAAGGCCAAAAAGTGCTATCTTGGTCTCATCAGACCAGAGAATCATATTTCTCACCATCTTGGAGTTCTTCAGGTGTTTTTTAGCAAACTCCATGCGGGCTTTCATGTGTCTTGCACTGAGGAGAGGCTTCCGTTGGGCCACTCTGCCATAAAGCCCCGACTGGTGGAGGGCTGCAGTGATGGTTGACTTTCTACAACTTTCTCACATATCCCGACTGCATCTCTGGAGCTCAGCCACAGTGATCTTTGGGTTCTTTACCTCTCTCACCAAGGCTCTTCTCCCCCGATAGCTCAGTTTGGCCGGACGGCCAGATCTAGGAAGGGTTCTGGTCGTCCCAAACGTCTTCCATTTAAGGATTATGGAGGCCACTGTGCTCTTAGGAACCTTCAGTGCAGCAGAATTTTTTTTGTAACCTTGGCCAGATCTGTGCCTTGCCACAATTCTGTCTCTGAGCTCTTCAGGCAGTTCCTTTGACCTCATGATTCTCATTTGCTCTGACATGCACTGTGAGCTGTAAGGTCTTATATAGACAGGTGTGTGGCTTTCCTAATCAAGTCCAATCAGTATAATCAAACACAGCTGGACTCAAATGAAGGTGTAGAACCATCTCAAGGATGATCAGAAGAAATGTACAGCACCTGAGTTAAATATATGAGTGTCACAGCAAAGGGTCTGAATATTTAGGACCATGTGATATTTCAGTTTTTCTTTTTTAATAAATCTGCAAAAATGTCAACAATTCTATGTTTTTCTGTCAATATGGGGTGCTGTGTGTACATTAATGAGGAAAAAAATGAACTTACATGATTTTAGCAAATGGTTGCAATATAACAAAGAGTGAAAAATTTAATGGGGTCCGAATACTTTCCGTACCCACTGTATTCATCGATTTCATTGGAAGGATAGACAAAGATTTTTTTTTTCCCCACAGTCGTTACTGCGTCATCAGAGAGGGAGAGAGAGAGAGAGATGCCCCGCTTGATCGGACATAAATCATAACCGGATAGTTTTTGCTCCAAACACACGATTGACTATTCGGAACTGCACACAAACTGGATTACAATAATTTCCCAAAATGTAATTTGTGTGGTAATATACTAAGTCTGTAAACGGCCGTTAACACAGGACAGAGACGCAGAACACGGACACAAAGAGAGAAAATACTGTAGCAGGCAGCGCAAGATCACTGTTCACAATGCTTGAAATATGGGAAGAAAAATATAAATAATGAATTGGGGGCAGGGGGTTAATATGAATGAGTATCTGAAGGGAAGAGCATTTTCTTTTTCTCTTACCTCCGTGTTCATAAGCGCAGCGCAGAGCAGCTTTATTTACAGCGGTAACAAAGGAATGCTAAATTGAGGCCATAAGCGCCATCTGCTGTCATGGACTGAAAGAACATGCAATTAACTCTATTTGCTGTTTTTCTTTTGCGCAGGTGTCTTATGTAGCATAATTTCACACATCTAAAGTCAGACCACTCTATTTTTGCCTTAGATCTTGAAATATAATATCGATATCGTCTGGACAGTGGAAAATATCGTGATATGAATTTTAGCTCATATCGCCCACCCCTACCACACACTGCAACAAGTTGGTTTGCATGGCTGTTGTCACAGAGTGAAGCCCCTTCTGAAGCTGGCTCACAAAAAAGCCTGCAAACAGTTTGCTGAAGACAACCTGTCCAAGAGCATGAATTACTGGAACCATGTCCTGTGGTCCGATGAGACTAAGATAAACTTGTTTGGCTCAGATGGTGTCCAGCATGTGTGGTGACAGCCTGGTGAGGAGTACCAAGAAAATTGTGTCTTGCCTACAGTCAAGCATGGTGGTGGTAGCATCATGGTCTGGGGCTGCATGAGTGCTGCTGGTACTAGTGAGCTGTGGTTCATTGAGAGAAACATGGATTCCAACATGTACTGAGACATTCTGAAGCAGAATGTGATGCCCTCCCTTCAGAAACTGGGCCGAACGGCAGGTTTCCAACATAATAACGACCCCAAACACACCGCCAAAATGTGCTGATGAAGCTGAAAGTGAAGGTGATGGAGTGGCCAAGTATGTCTCCAGACCAGAACCCTATTGAGCACATGTGGGGCATCCTCAAGCTGAAGGTGGAGATGCGTCATGTGTCTAACATCCAGCAGCTCAGTGATGTCATTATGGAGGAGTGAAAGAGGATCCCAGCAACAACCTGTGCAGCTCTGGTCAATTCCAAGCCCAGGAGGATTAAGGCAATGCTAGATAACAATGGTGCCCCTACAAAATGTTGACACTTTGGACACAGTTTTGACATGTACACTTAGGGTGTACTCATATTTGTTGCTCGTTATTTGGTCAATAATGGCTATATGTTGAGTTATTTTTAGAGGACAGTAAATTTGTACTTCTATACAAGCTGCACATTAACTACTCTAATATATATATCCCAGTTTCATTTGTGCAGTATTGTCCCTTGAGAAGATATACTAAAATTGTTCCTGAAATGTGAGGGGTGTCCTCACTTTTGTGAGATACTGTAAATCTACATACAGTAGAAATGCATTAAATAATACATTGTTTATATTTACTGCATTTAAATATGAATAGGTCTATGAAATATGGTACTGCAGTACTGTGTAAAAAGAGAATCTCAATGCTGAAAAAGCCTTTACAGTAACAACATTTGGATTTGAAATCAAAATAACGGATAAATGTTGCATTTGTGCAGCACAAAGGGCACGTGCTGCTTCCGCACCGCATGCCTACCGCACACGGACTGCATAAGAAACAGGCATTAGAAATCAAAAGACAAAAACAGAAGTAAAACTGAATGTTTGTGGTCACTGTTCAACATTTAACCCCTTTCCTTTAGACACTGAAAGCGTTCCACATGTGAAAGTTTCTGTGACCGTACAAAGTATGAATATTTAATGAGCCAAGCATTGTGCTTGATTGGTCGTCTGTTGCCTTTTAACCTTACAGAACTGCTTCACACTGTTAGCACGGTAAACTCTCTCAGGGAAGTTGTGCCTTCTCTTTAAAACATTACAGCTGTCATCAAAGCACAAACGTCTCTGGCCACTGCATCTCGCGGCAGCAGTGCTGCAATTCACAGACAGCACGTCAAGTCAAAAATAGTTTAACTTCTAAAAACATATCACACAATCCACTGGCTAGGCGATTATGAAAAGTAGTTTTGAACATTCCTTGTCTCGTTTTCTTTTAGACTAGTGTGCTAACTTCACTATAGTAGTAACACTGTACAATAAGGGTCTTTTTTAATTATTAGTTAACTACATTTGTTAACATGAACTAATGATGAAAAATACTAAAGCATTTATTAATCTCAGTTTATGTTCATTTCAACATTTTACTAATTCATTATTAAAATCAAAAGTTGTTAATATTGTAATAATATTAATAATAATATTGTATTATTATTACTACAATATTGTAACATTGTAATAATAATATTGTATTATTTAATGGACCTGACTGAGCTAACGTTAGCTAACAATGAACAGTTGTATTTATTAACTAACATTAACAGAGACTGCTAAATACTGTAACAAATGTATTGCTCATTGATAGTTACTGTCAGTTAACAATCAATTAGGGCTATACTATTTCGATTTCGGCCTCCAATGATTATGAAAATACAATAATTGAGAGAAAACGATTATTTCGCCCCATTCCATGCCTTTGGCGGTGCACTTTCGCTCCATCATAAAAGGCCAATTTCCCGTGCAAATCAGTAAAATCGTGTAACATGACTTTTGCAAAATGGGACGTGCTTGATTTATTTATTGATTAGATTTATTCATGTTTTTAATAGCGCAAAAAAGAACTTGCACTGCTTGGGAGGATTACTGTGTATGCGCTCAGAGATGGAACAGAACACATGCAAAGTCATCTTTTAACTTCAAAATGTGTCAAAATTCCACGCTTAGTGATTATTTACGTGAACCCTCATCAGTTATGTAATAAATGAACGTAAACAGTTGAGAATGAAAATATGTGTGTAACAATAAATTGGATCTGTGTGGCTCTTAAAGTGACAGTGGGCTATATTCCTGCTGCCAACTGTGTGCTTAATTAATCAAACAACAAAAGACAAAGACAAAATCACTTACTGCTCTTGACTGAAGGACATATATCGCTATCTTTAAATAAATCATTCATATAAAGTTTTGATCATTTGGCCCACTCATAATCGTGTTAAACAATCGTGATTACAATATTGACCAAAATAATTGTGATTATGATTTTTGTCATAACAGAGCAGCCCTAATCAAAATGATAACTAATGGGGACTGTATTGTAACCCGTTACCCAAATAGCAACTAAAACTGCCCGGACAATCACCATTACAGCTGTATTATGAACTTCAACAACTATTATTTTGTAAGTACACCGCCTGCCGGCATACACTGCAGACACCCAGCCCTGCCATTTTAATTATAATGGCAAAGTTGTGTGGCACACTGGCAGAGGCTTTGTCTGTCTCACCTGTTTGTGTCATTTGCCAGATCACATTTTATCTAGATGTAATTAACCTAAAATGCATCATAGCAACTTGCCCTATCAAGCACCACAAAAAGCTTTAACTAACCAAGAGTAACAGGGCAAAAGTAATGTCAAGAACCTGTCTGCGCTGTAGTGGACACGTCTCCTGAGAGAATCAAAACAGCACCATGGCTACAGGTGAGCTCAAGGGCCTTCTTTCATTCACTTGCTTATTTCCCAGTACAGAGGTTGTGATTTCAGTTCTCTCTCAGAGCAAAACGCAGTCTGTAACATTGATGCCATGACCCATATGAGGCAGTGTGATGAGCATGAGACAGGGTAGCTGCAGGATTTTTGAAATCAAATTTAAGACTTTTTAAGGGCCTGCAGAAACCCTGATGGGAACAAGCTAATGCATCCTAACAAGCTTATAATTTACTATGCACTGAACACAAGACACTTGATTAATCGTGTACTATCTCAGCCTCACATATCATAAATCCAAATTTTGCTTCATGCAAAGGTGAGGTCGATCACATGACATCATCTCTTTAGACTTTCAATGAATCATTTATAAAAAAGACATTTCCAACTTTAAATTCTGACTGATCAAATTCAATTCTGTATCAATGTGTTAAGTTGATATAGTTGAATATAGTGCTAGCAGTGCCAAGTAGTGGTGGGTGATATAGCCTCAAAATTATATCACAATATTTCAAGAATATTTGTGATAATGATATTTATAACAATATAGAAAAAAAAATATGGAACAACGTTTTATTGGTGATTGCAGCTGGCAGGCAGCAGCATTTATTAGTGCAAACACAATGAAGGGCATTTTCCATCCTTTTCCAATGAGCTACTGTCATTGATGACAGTCTACCTAATTCGAAGTGTAAATCTACTGTCATAAGGTGGCAGAAGCAGCATTACAGTGCGATAGGAGTGACCAGTGTTGGCCAAGTTACTTTAAAAAAGTAATTAGCTATAGTCACTAGTTACTTCTCACAAATAGTAACAGAGTTACATCAATATAAAAGTAACCAATTACCAGGGAAAGTAACTATTGCGTTACTTTTTTTTTTTTTTCAATGTTCAGATGTGTGAAATAACTTGAATGCCTCCAATATTAAATGTTAAATTAATGAAATGGACACTACATGGAATAAATTAATACAATAACACAAAACAACAATTTAAAAATACTTATTTAACACTGAACTTGAACACTAAATTTGAACACTATGTGTGAATGTTATAATAATAGAGCTGTTGTAATTATCATTATTATTGTCTTACTTTTTAATTTTATTTAACAGAACAACATTAAAATTACAATACTAACATTTATGAATGTTTATGCATGTTGATGGAGCTTTTGGAAGAAACACGCAGGAAGTCCTCAGTGCTTCTTTCTGTTGACAGCTAGGGCTGCAACAAACGATTATTTTGATAATCGATTAATTAACGATTATTAGAATGATTAATCAAATAATCATCGGTTATTTCACTGATTAATCAGTAGACATTGATTATTCAGCTTTTGTAATTAGTTAAAATGTTGAGTTATGCATATTCTAACAAATATATAATGTTAATCACTTCAGCTTTTGAAAGTCATATTATGTAATATTATACAATTAAATTTATGCAAATATTTATTTGGCATACAAAATAGATGACCGACAGAGAAACTCTCTGATTCACCATGTAATTATCTATATGAAAAAGTAACTGAATGACACATCATTCTGCCTAACATCTCCTTTTGTAAGTCATATGGATAAGAAAATAAGAAAATAAAGATAAGTGATAAGACGTTTTATTTTTGGATAAACTATTTTAGTCACAAAATAATCTCTCTTAAAATACCTTATAGGGTTATGATAATCAAAACAGTCCTGAGCTAGATCAAGCTTTGATCTTTGCAAACCATCACTTTAATGAAATAATATTTTTTTCCCACTAATAAAATATTTTATCAGTGACTAGCTCCACACTGGAGAGCTGCTTTATAACAGAAAATCAAGTTGTAATTCTAACTAAAATCGACACTGACTGGTTCTTCATGAATAATACTGTAAAGCTGCTTGATTTAAGGCTATTGCATAAAGTACTATATAAATAAACGTGACGTGACTGGACTTTACTGCAGAGCTCGTGCAAACATCCACATCGCTGTAATCAGATGTGCTTATAACTGCTGCTTTCACACCGCTGTCAGTTTTTGTTGTGTTTATTTCGTTATTGAGAGGAAAGCGTGAAGCGCTTTGTGTCTTCTTCTCTTGAATTGCATCCAAGAGGGCTGAATTACAGTCTTGCGCTACAGCACCACACTGGTCAAACCGCATTATTGCAGGCTCTTGCATTAGGTCATATGAGATCAAACGACTACTCGACAACAAAAATATTTGACAACAATTTTTTTTATTGTCGACGTTGTCGATAATGTCGACTAATCATCGCAGCCCTATTGACAACAGCAGATTTCTAAATTATTCTCATTACTAATTTGGGAAGATGCACGTATAACATTGTCACATGCCTTGTAAAAATGCATAAATGTTTTTGAATTCATAAATTCATAATGTCACTGAGCAACTGACAAGTAACACAGTTTCAGCGCAGATTTCCCTCGCGGTCTGGGCTTTGAACCCTGGCTAACGAGCTTGCGCAGCGCTGTTTGAATACATGCAATTCGTGCGTGTATTAGAAAACATAACGTTCTGCAGTTTATTTAATTGTTTAAGGCCGTTTCGTGATTTTAATCATCACACAGTAACCAGCAACAACCACCCCTTCCTCTTCTCATCGGAGACATGAGATGCAGTACTAAACGGTTTCTCGCTGGCGGTGCTTGTAATGATTTTTGTGTCTTTCTCTGACAGTTTTAAATGCTTCCACACTGCCGTCATGTTTGCTGCATTAGTGCGCGCCTCTATTTGATCGCGTGACATCATTGTTCGGTACAATTTATTCAGTCTTTTTGCTTATTCTGCTTTTTTTGTTATTTTCGGCCGAATAATTTCGGCTGCCGAACATTCAGTGCATCCCAAGTAAATATCATTGATATCGCGATATGACACTTTTTATCATGTAAAAATGTATACCGGTGTTATCGTGGATGGTATAATATTGCACACCCCAAGTGCCAAGGTTCAATTCCCAAAAAAAATGCATACACTGACAAAACTTAATAGATTAAAAATTGAGATAAAAGCATCTTGCAAATGTATAAATGTAAGTAGTGCCTTAGTATCCATAGACAGTCCAGACTAACTAGTGAAATATAACCTAGTAGAAAAACTGTATTCTCATATTAAATTGATTCATTTTGTGAAATATACAAAGATAATAAATGAATCTTTTTTTATCAAATTGCTGTTTCTGTCATTATAAAAGTAACAAGGTTTTAATAAGGCCTGACATGACCCCAGATAGCACCTAGGGTTGTGGTTCTGAACCAAGGGCCGGGGGCCACTAGAGGGCCTCAGCAAACTTTCAAGAAGGGTTACTTCTTCATATTTCATATTTCAAATAATAAATTAATAATATATTAAAATAATGAAACTCTAATCTAAATTAAATGTCAAAGATCTAAAGTCAAGACTAAATTAAAACATTTCTTTTTCCTACTCAACTACAGCTTTTATTGAAGATAGAGTGTTCAATAAAGTTTCAATAAATTGTTCTTAATTTAACACAGGTAAATATGGTGCAAATAATTGATAAAATCGAGACAAATCTGGCTTATACAAAATCAGAATACTTTCATGTGATGATATAGAATTTTTTGTTTACTTTGTGGTTCAAAATCCTATATTCTAAAATTATAATTAACTGTTATATCTGTGCTTTAACTCCCTCTCCTCCATCATCTATGTGAATCATAGATAATTCAATTACATAAAACAACACAACTTAATAAAACCCAGAATTTCTCAATCCTGAACAAAAATTGACATCTTTGTGAAAGAATCGCTACATAGAAGACAAAACTTTAAATTTCTTGGCAGCTGACATGTGTTAATAACCCAAGGGGACTCCTTAAGTATGGACTTGTCTAGTCATATCTTAAATATCTACTGTATAAAATGCCTTCAGTCTGAGCGTTAAGCATTAATTACAGAATCCAGATCCTCTCTTCATACTTCAGAATAATTCCGCCACTGAGCTTGAATCAAAGAGCTGAGCAGCTGCCAAACTATCACCAATCCAGATATTATACCAATAATTATCTGAGGTGTCACACAGCACTAGGATCCTCTGATTGAAAGCTACTCTCAAGCACCATGTGCTGTTTGCAGAGAAACTAGACGCATATGTAAGCAGTCTTCATTCACAGGCAGGTGACAGCCGCCGTCTTGAAATCTAGTGAGCTGCCAACCCAGACAGCATATTTGGGAATCACAGGCACATATGATGCACAGATATGCTGTCTAGGTAGGCAGCTCACAAAGATTAGAGACAGACATTAAAAGCAAGCATTTAACAAATGTCTGAACAAATTATACCTTTAATAACTCACACTGAGTTACTAAGAATTCGGTTTGATTCAGACATATATAAAATAATATAATTAATAAAATGTCCTAGGATTAGTTTTGGACATGAACTTAAGCATTCTTTGGAGTATAATTAATAATATGATACGTTAATATAAAAAAGTATGGTATTATTACCATCTAATATATCACTGTACTATATAAACAGGACTTTTAGTAAGGGTAAAAAGAAAGGGAGAAAAGCAATAAGCATGACAAACTCTGTAGAGGGTCCAAAAACAGTTTTACCATGGTACGATGTTCAAAAGATTATGGTAAAACGGTAATGCCTTAATGACATAAACTATGATAAACTCAACGCGATATTTCAACGCAATGTCAGTGGTACGTTATTCATTTCTTAAGTATTACTATCCTATTAGTTTCAAACTGACAATCCTTACTGAGGTTCTGCCGACTTTTAAGTGCATCCAAAGTGACTTTTAACAGGACAAATGTGTCTGAAGCCACATGATCAAGCCAGAACTTGAATTCTGAATCTCTTCCTTGTATCCAAACATACTGGGTTTGACTAAATACTGAACGTCTTCTTCACAAAGGGAGCTAAAAATATAAACGCGTTTCCAGAAATAATTGAGAAAGATTCGTAAGCAATCACAGCTATGGCTTTACTGACACCAGCTAATGCTAAATCCAGACGTGCAAGTCATTCACTTGTGCTGGCCTGAAACATGACATGACTCGAGACGGCTCTCACACACAGAGACACACTAAGAAGAGCTCCAGAGCGGGCAGACTGAGCTCCACAGCCGCTAAACCGAAGGAGTGCAGGCCCTCGGTCCTCATTCTAGCGGGGCAGGGCAACTTAAAGCAGAAAGCTTTAAAAATAAGTGTCTTAAATCAGGCCTAACCGAAGCCCTGACCTCTCCAGGGCTACCTGCGGGAACACACTCACCCTCAACCCGCGGCCGAGCGAGACGCAGCAGGCCCGGCCTAGCACACAGGCCCGGCTCGATATCACACCGAGGGGCTCCCAGAAAACGCCCTGTGCGCTACCGAGGCGGTGTAAGCACATAAAAGGTTACAAAATTCACGGCGACCGCCATGATGAGTCTTTCCCAGAGCATTTGAATTGAAAACATGGCAACCCCGCGGGTCAGCACTGGCCTACAATTCAAGGCAACGACGCAGCGATCGGCGGTTTTTTCGCACCTACCTTCATGTCGGGACATCCTACAGACAGTGACACAGCCCCTCCTCGGGCTCCCTAACGTCTACGAGTTGGAAAGGTGCCGCTAAAAACGAAATAAAAGTGGGACGCGGTCTTTCTTTCCTATTTTCTCTCTTGAAGATAGATCCGGGGCTTACTTCTCTCCGTTTCCCCCTCCCCGTCTGTCATCGAGCGCCTGTGTGTGTGTGAGACGGAGCGGACGCGGTCTGCCGGCAGGGGGCGCAGCACTCCTCTACTTCTTCTTCTGTGGTGTTTGAAGGGCGGTAAACCAACTCGTGGAGCTCTAGAACGGGGTTTCTGTTATTGTTGACATCGCCATCTACTGTAGCTAAAGGATTTTTTAAAAATTATTTAAAATGCAGAAATACAGTGGAACCCATAAATATAAAACCAAGTAGTATTTATTTTAAGACAGCACAAGCACACCAATTTTCTCAAAATTTAAAAAAATAAATAAATAAATACATTGGAGCTTTGTGCATTTGAGAGGTTGACATTAAAAAAAAGCTGATTAAAAAGTTAGTTGGAAAACAATTCCCAGTCAAAAATTTGATCTCACAATGAGCTCACATGATTCTCATGGTGTGGTCACAATGTGTGTCACAGTGAGCTAAAAGTGTAACCACACAGCGCACTCACTCTGCGCTCATACTGTGGTCAGTGTGAGGTCACAGCGCACTCACTGTGCGCTCATACTATGTTCACGATGTGAGGTCACAGCACACTCACTGTGCGCTCATACTATGTTCACAATGTGAGGTCACAGCACACTCACTGTGCGCTCATACTATGTTCACGATGTGAGGTCACAGCTCACTCACTGTGCGCTCATACTATGTTCACAATGTGAGGTCACAGCACACTCACTGTGCGCTCATACTGTGGTCAATGTGAGGTCACAGCACACTCACTGTGCGCTCATACTATGTTCACAATGTGAGGCCACAGCTCACTCACTGTGCACTCATACTATGTTCACAATGTGAGGTCACAGTACACTCACTGTGCACTCATACTGTGGTCAATGTGAGGTCACAGCGCACTCACTGTGCGCTCATACTATGTTCACAATGTGAGGTCACAGCGCACTCACTGTGCGCTCATACTATGTTCACAATGTGAGGTCACAGCGCACTCACTGTGCGCTCATACTATGTTCACAATGTGAGGTCACAGAACACTCACTGTGCGGTCATACTGTGGTCAATGTAAGGTCACAGCACACTCACTGTGCGCTCATACTATGTTCACAATGTGAGGTCACAGCGCACTCACTGTGCGCTCATACTATGTTCACAATGTGAGGTCACAGCACACTCACTGTGCGGTCATATTGTGGTCAATGTGAGGTCACAGCGCACTCACTGTGCGCTCATACTATGTTCACAATGTGAGGTCACAGCTCACTCACTGTGCGCTCACTATGTTCACAATGTGAGGTCACAGCGCACTCACTGTGCGCTCATACTATGTTCACAATGTGAGGTCACAGCACACTCACTGTGCGGTCATACTGTGGTCAATGTGAGGTCACAGCGCACTCACTGTGCGCTCATACTATGTTCACAATGTGAGGTCAAAGCACACTCACTGTGCGGTCATACTGTGGTCAATGTAAGGTCACAGCGCACTCACTCTGCGCTCATACTATGTTCACAATGTGAGGTCACAGCTCACTCACTGTGCACTCATACTATGTTCACAATGTGAGGTCACAGCTCACTCACTGTGCGCTCATACTATGTTCACAATGTGAGGTCACAGCGCACTCACTGTGCGCTCATACTATGTTCACAATGTGAGGTCACAGCACACTCACTGTGCGCTCATACTGTGGTCAATGTGAGGTCACAGCGCACTCACTGTGCGCTCATACTATGTTCACAATGTGAGGTCACAGCACACTCACTGTGCGCTCATACTGTGGTCAATGTGAGATCACAGCGCACTCACTGTGCGCTCATACTATGTTCACAATGTGAGGTCACAGCACACTCACTGTGCGGTCATACTGTGGTCAATGTAAGGTCACAGCGCACTCACTCTGCGCTCATACTATGTTCACAATGTGAGGTCACAGCTCACTCACTGTGCGCTCATACTATGTTCACAATGTGAGGTCACAGCTCACTCACTGTGCGCTCATACTATGTTCACAATGTGAGGTCACAGCGCACTCACTGTGCGCTCATACTATGTTCACAATGTGAGGTCACAGCACACTCACTGTGCACTCATACTGTGGTCAATGTGAGGTCACAGCACACTCACTGTGCGCTCATACTGTGGTCAATGTGAGGTCACAGCACACTCACTGTGCACTCATACTGTGGTCAATGTAAGGTCAATGTGACGTCACAGCACACTCACTGTGCGGTCATACTGTGGTCAATGTGAGGTCACAGCACACTCACTGTGCACTCATACTATGTTCACAATGTGAGGTCACAGCACACTCACTGTGTGCTCATACTGTGGTCAATGTGAGGTCACAGCACACTCACTGTGCGCTCATACTATGTTCACAATGTGAGGTCACAGCACACTCACTGTGCACTCATACTGTGGTCAATGTGAGGTCACAGCACACTCACTGTGCGCTCATACTGTGGTCAATGTGAGGTCACAGCACACTCACTGTGCGCTCATACTATGTTCACAATGTGAGGTCACAGCACACTCACTGTGCGCTCATACTATGTTCACAATGTGAGGTCACAGCGCACTCACTGTGCGCTCATACTGTGGTCAATGTGAGGTCACAGCACACTCACTGTGCACTCATACTGTGGTCAATGTAAGGTCAATGTGATGTCACAGCACACTCACTGTGCGCTCATACTATGTTCACAATGTGAGATCACAGCACACTCACTGTGCGCTCATACTATGTTCACAATGTGAGGTCACAGCGCACTCACTTTGCGCTCATACTGTGGTCAATGTGACGTCACAGCACACTCACTGTGCGGTCATACTGTGGTCAATGTGAGGTCACAGCACACTCACTGTGCACTCATATTGTGGTCAATGTAAGGTCAATGTGACGTCACAGCACACTCACTGTGCGGTCATACTGTGGTCAATGTGAGGTCACAGCACACTCACTGTGCGGTCATACTATGTTCACAATGTGAGGTCACAGCACACTCACTGTGCGCTCATACTGTGGTCAATGTGAGGTCACAGCACACTCACTGTGCGCTCATACTGTGGTCAATGTGAGGTCACAGCGCACTCACTGTGCGCTCATACTATGTTCACAATGTGTGGTCACAGCACACTCACTGTGCGCTCATACTGTGGTCAATGTGAGGTCACAGCGCACTCACTATGCGCTCATACTGTGGTCAATGTGAGGTCACAGCACATTCACTGTGCGCTCATACTATGTTCACAATGTGAGGTCACAGCACACTCACTGTGCGCTCATACTGTGGTCAATGTGAGGTCAGCACACTCACTGTGCGCTCATACTATGTTCACAAATGTGAGGTCACAGCACACTCACTGTGCGCTCATACTATGTTCACAATGTGAGGTCACAGCACACTCACTGTGCACTCATACTGTGGTCAATGTGAGGTCACAGCACACTCACTGTGCACTCATACTGTGGTCAATGTGAGGTCACAGCACACTCACTGTGCGCTTATACTATGTTCACAATGTGAGGTCACAGCACACTCACTGTGCGCTCATACTATGTTCACAATGTGAGGTCACAGCGCACTCACTGTGCGCTCATACTGTGGTCAATGTGAGGTCACAGCACACTCACTGTGCACTCATACTGTGGTCAATGTAAGGTCAATGTGACGTCACAGCACACTCACTGTGCGCTCATACTATGTTCACAATGTGAGGTCACAGCACACTCATTGTGCGCTCATACTATGTTCACAATGTGAAGTCACAGCGCACTCACTGTGCGCTCATACTGTGGTCAATGTGAGGTCACAGCACACTCACTGTGCGCTCATACTGTGGTCAATGTGAGGTCACAGCGCACTCACTGTGCGCTCATACTATGTTCACAATGTGAGGTCACAGCACACTCACTGTGCGCTCATACTGTGGTCAATGTGAGGTCACAGCGCACTCACTGTGCGCTCATACTATGTTCACAATGTGAGGTCACAGCACACTCACTGTGCGGTCATACTGTGGTCAATGTAAGGTCACAGCGCACTCACTCTGCGCTCATACTATGTTCACAATGTGAGGTCACAGCTCACTCACTGTGCGCTCATACTATGTTCACAATGTGAGGTCACAGCTCACTCACTGTGCGCTCATACTATGTTCACAATGTGAGGTCACAGCGCACTCACTGTGCGCTCATACTATGTTCACAATGTGAGGTCACAGCACACTCACTGTGCGCTCATACTGTGGTCAATGTGAGGTCACAGCGCACTCACTGTGCGCTCATACTATGTTCACAATGTGAGGTCACAGCACACTCACTGTGCACTCATACTGTGGTCAATGTGAGGTCACAGCACACTCACTGTGCGCTCATACTGTGGTCAATGTGAGGTCACAGCACACTCACTGTGCACTCATACTGTGGTCAATGTAAGGTCAATGTGACGTCACAGCACACTCACTGTGCGGTCATACTGTGGTCAATGTGAGGTCACAGCACACTCACTGTGCACTCATACTATGTTCACAATGTGAGGTCACAGCACACTCACTGTGTGCTCATACTGTGGTCAATGTGAGGTCACAGCACACTCACTGTGCGCTCATACTATGTTCACAATGTGAGGTCACAGCACACTCACTGTGCACTCATACTGTGGTCAATGTGAGGTCACAGCACACTCACTGTGCGCTCATACTGTGGTCAATGTGAGGTCACAGCACACTCACTGTGCGCTCATACTATGTTCACAATGTGAGGTCACAGCACACTCACTGTGCGCTCATACTATGTTCACAATGTGAGGTCACAGCGCACTCACTGTGCGCTCATACTGTGGTCAATGTGAGGTCACAGCACACTCACTGTGCACTCATACTGTGTTCAATGTAAGGTCAATGTGATGTCACAGCACACTCACTGTGCGCTCATACTATGTTCACAATGTGAGATCACAGCACACTCACTGTGCGCTCATACTATGTTCACAATGTGAGGTCACAGCGCACTCACTGTGCGCTCATACTGTGGTCAATGTGAGGTCACAGCACACTCACTGTGCACTCATACTGTGGTCAATGTAAGGTCAATGTGACGTCACAGCACACTCACTGTGCGGTCATACTGTGGTCAATGTGAGGTCACAGCACACTCACTGTGCGGTCATACTATGTTCACAATGTGAGGTCACAGCACACTCACTGTGCGCTCATACTGTGGTCAATGTGAGGTCACAGCACACTCACTGTGCGCTCATACTATGTTCACAATGTGTGGTCACAGCACACTCACTGTGCGCTCATACTGTGGTCAATGTGAGGTCACAGCGCACTCACTATGCGCTCATACTGTGGTCAATGTGAGGTCACAGCACATTCACTGTGCGCTCATACTATGTTCACAATGTGAGGTCACAGCACACTCACTGTGCGCTCATACTGTGGTCAATGTGAGGTCAGCACACTCACTGTGCGCTCATACTATGTTCACAAATGTGAGGTCACAGCACACTCACTGTGCGCTCATACTATGTTCACAATGTGAGGTCACAGCACACTCACTGTGCACTCATACTGTGGTCAATGTGAGGTCACAGCACACTCACTGTGCACTCATACTGTGGTCAATGTGAGGTCACAGCACACTCACTGTGCGCTTATACTATGTTCACAATGTGAGGTCACAGCACACTCACTGTGCGCTCATACTATGTTCACAATGTGAGGTCACAGCGCACTCACTGTGCGCTCATACTGTGGTCAATGTGAGGTGACAGCACACTCACTGTGCACTCATACTGTGGTCAATGTAAGGTCAATGTGACGTCACAGCACACTCACTGTGCGCTCATACTATGTTCACAATGTGAGATCACAGCACACTCATTGTGCGCTCATACTATGTTCACAATGTGAGGTCACAGCGCACTCACTGTGCGCTCATACTGTGGTCAATGTGAGGTCACAGCACACTCACTGTGCGCTCATACTGTGGTCAATGTGAGGTCACAGCACACTCACTGTGCACTCATACTGTGGTCAATGTGAGGTCACAGCACACTCACTGTGCACTCATACTGTGGTCAATGTGACGTCACAGCACACTCACTGTGCGCTCAAACTATGTTCACAATATGAGGTCACAGCACACTCACTGTGCGCTCATACTATGTTCACAATGTGAGGTCACAGCGCACTCACTGTGCGCTCATACTGTGGTCAAAGTGAGGTCACAGCACACTCACTGTGCGCTCATACGGTCGTCAATGTGAGATCACAGCGCACTCACTGTGCGCTCATACTATGTTCACAATGTGAGGTCACAGCACACTCACTGTGCGCTCATACTGTGGTCAATGTGAGATCACAGCGCACTCACTGTGCGCTCATACTATGTTCACAATATGAGGTCACAGCACACTCACTGTGCGCTCATACTGTGGTCAATGTGAGGTCACAGCACACTCACTGTGCGCTCATACTGTGGTCAATGTGAGGTCACAGCACACTCACTGTGCACTCATACTGTGGTCATTGTAAGGTCAATGTGACGTCACAGCACACTCACTGTGCGGTCATACTGTGGTCAATGTGAGATCACAGCGCACTCACTGTGCGGTCATACTGTGGTCAATGTGAGGTCACAGCACACTCACTGTGCACTCATACTGTGGTCAATGTGAGGTCACAGCGCACTCACTGTGCACTCATACTGTGGTCAATGTGAGGTCACAGCGCACTCACTGTGCACTCATACTGTGGTCAATGTGAGATCACAGCGCACTCACTGTGCGGTCATACTGTGGTCAATGTGAGGTCACAGCACACTCACTGTGCGCTCATACTGTGGTCAATGTCTGTGCGCTCATACTGTGGTCAATGTGAGGTCACAGCACACTCACTGTGCGCTCATACTGTGGTCAATGTGAGGTCACAGCACACTCATTGTGTGTTCATACTGTAAGCTCAACATGTGAGACCAGTCATATCATTGTGTTAAACTCATTCTGTTAGTTTAGTGTGAGTTAACTGTGATCTAAAAGTTCTCTAATATTGGTCAGTAATATCACAAACATGTAGAATTTCTTATTTTATTTCATTCAAAGTATTTCTACAATTCAGTTTCCTTGTTTATTTTGATTTATTTTCAGTTTGGTGTTGGCATTTGACACAAACATTTCAATTTGACAGATACATTCTGCTTCTGGTGTTGTTTTGGTGACTCCTTTTCGATTCTTAACTTCTATTTCTTTGTCCCCTTGAAAAGACTTGACGCATCCTGAAACACAGAGAACAATATGTTATTGCAATCAGTTGCTAACAACCTAACAGGTGAAAATAACTATTAGTTAAACAAAATATGAAACAAATCATGCACCCACGCTTCCACAAAACATGCTTGTATAGTTACTGAAATATGATCCCAAGTTAGTAATGTAGTCTAGAAATGATCTGATATGGAAAGTATAACAAATCATAAATACTGATATGCAACCTAAAGCCAGGGACACACTTAACGACTAGCTGAGACATTCTAAGACTGAACTGAACACACTTATGATTTTAAATGCTGACTGTAAACACCGACTGAACGCAACTGGCTCTGATGCATTTGGGTGTGATCAGTTTTAAGTATCAAATTACATTCATAATCAGCCTAACAGTTGTTCAGTGTGTTCCTGTCTTAACCAATTCTCAGCTGGCAAGATGGCTGGTTCACATGTACCTGGCTAACACGTGTACCTGGCTAATTTGCTAACACGGGCCCAGGCCAGTGCATATTGGCATTATAATATTACATCAGCGTATGTGAATAGCAATAAAGAAACCACTCACCATTTCTCCAGTGTAACAATTCCATGGTCAACACTCCCTAACACAAATGTACATCATAATAGTGATGTTTGATTCTTCTTCTTATTTTTCTGTTATATGGTGGGTAGCACCAGCGTTAATGTGCATTATCGCCACCTTCAGTGTTGGAGTGTGGACCAAAGTTTACCCGTTTCATAAAAAAATCCCTACATTCTCTTTATCAGTTCTGTACTTTTGAGATAAAGAAATAAGCTCTCTAATCCATAAGTGATTATACTTTTTTTTTTACTTTTTTTAAGCTTTATTCCTTCCACTCCCACCTTTCTAAGTTCCTTCTTCATCGTTTCTCTTTCATTAAAACACTTTTGACAAACACATACATGTTCCACTGAGTCCTCTTGTGGCAAACAGAAATTTTGATTATAATTTGTGTGCACTGGATCAAAATAACTGAAACAGCCCATACATAAACATGCACAGCACATTGTGGAGCATCTTCGTTTGATAACAACACAAACAGCTGGACTCTGACATAATATTAGTGCGCATCCACATGTAACCGTGCGTTTAATCCTCCCACTGTAGTTCTGACAAAAGCAGAGGGACCCGCCCCTCGATGGAATCAGGACAGAAGTGGTCAAAAGTGGACAAAAGAGATGCATTTAAACGCCAGGTGTCTCCTTTGTCCACTTGTGATCGGATCGACGAAAACGCATGTTAATATCAGGTGTAAACAGGGCCAGAGATGTGCCATGTTTGTTCTCCGTTTTGTTTTCGCTTGTTTTGTTTATTAAAGATGAACCTGATCTTCATTTCATTATGCTTGTCTATGGTCTCTTATTTCAAGTGTGCAACACTCTACACTGCTCACATAATTCTGTTGGATGTTTATTTATTAATTTTAAAGTTTTATTCAGCATGTGACCAACCCTTAATCTTGATCAAATATTTTCCTCTTTGGTGCTTCTTTTTGATATCCTCACTACTCCTACTTCTCGCTTTATTTTATATAGATGACAACCTGTGTTTCCCGTATCCCATTTTTGTTGCCACTCCTTAAGGATGTTTTAATTATTACTTTTGCTTCAAATTAGATGTTCGATTTCTGAACAAATTGTTCTTTTAGCCTGTTCATAGGAAGTAACCGAACTGACTCAAACTTTAGTTCTGGCTGATGAGCAAGAGGCACAGCCAAAGTTTGCTGTCTGTCGAAGTGTCGAAGTTTGCTGAGGATTACCGTTGATGCTCATGAAGGAGTTTACGATACTTTGCAAGCCTGAGGTACATACTGGAAATTATATATGCTTATATAGCTTACTAATGTTGTTAAATAACATATTATTAAAACCTGCAGAATCCTTTCTGTAGAGAGATGTAAATAAATTGTGCTATAGTTTATTGTATATGCAGATTATATTTTAAGTTGTTACACAAAATCAAGGAGTTTATAAGGTTTATCTCTCTATATACTTTAGACATGTAGAACATATCTGCATTTCTGCATGAATGTACAGGTGCATCTCAATAAATTAGTATGTCGTGGAAAAGTTAATTTAAGTAATTCAACTCAAATTGTGAAACTTGTGTATTAAATAAATTCAATGCACACAGACTGAAATAGTTTAAGTCTTTGGTTCTTTTAATTGTGATGATTTTGGCTCACATTTAACAAAAACCCACCAATTCACTATCTCAACAAATTAGAATACTTCATAAGACCAATGAAAAAAAGTAATAAAAAAAAACCACTTTTAGTGAATTGTTGGCCTTCTGGAAAGTATGTTCATTTACTGTATATGTACTCAATACTTGGTAGGGGCTCCTTTTGCTTTAATTACTGCCTCAATTCAGCGTGGCATGGAGGTGATCAGTTTGTGGGACTGCTGAGGTGGTATGGAAGCCCAGGTTTCTTTGACAGTGGCCTTCAGCTCATCTGCATTTTTTGGTCTCTTTTTTCTCATTTTCCTCTTGACAATACCCCATAGATTCTCTATGGGGTTCAGGTCTGGTGAGTTTGCTGGCCAGTCAAGCACACCAACACCATGGTCATTTAACCAACTTTTGGTGCTTTTGGCAGTGTGGGCAGGTGCCAAATCCTGCTGGAAAATGAAATCAGCATCTTTAAAAAGCTGGTCAGCAGAAGGAAGCATGAAGTGCTCCAAAATTTCTTGATAAACGGGTGCAGTGACTTTGGTTTTCAAAAAACACAGTGGACCAACACCAGCAGATGACATTGCACCCCAAATCATCACAGACTGTGGAAACTTAACATTGGACTTCAAGCAACTTGGGCTATGAACTTCTCCACCCTTCCTCCAGACTCTAGGACCTTGGTTTCCAAATGAAATACAAAACTTGCTCTCATCTGAAAAGAGGACTTTGGACCACTGGGCAACAGTCCAGTTCTTCTTCTCCTTAGCCCAGGTAAGACGCCTCTGACGTTGTCTGTGGTTCAGGAGTGGCTTAACAAATTCCTTGACATGTCTGTGTGTGGTGGCTCTTGATGCCTTGACCCCAGCCTCAGTCCATTCCTAGTGAAGTTCACCCAAATTCTTGAATGGATTTTGCTTGACAATCCTCATAAGGCTGTGGTTCTCTCGGTTGATTGTGCATCTTTTTCTTCCACACTTTTTCCTTCCTCTCAACTTTCTGTTAACATGCTTGGATACAGCACTCTGTGAACAGCCAGCTTCTTTGGCAATGAATGTTTGTGGCTTACCCTCCTTGTGAAGGGTGTCAATGATTGTCTTCTGGATAACTGTCAGATCAGCAGTCTTCCCCATGATTGTGTAGCCTAGTGAACCAAACTGAGAGACCATTTTGAAGGCTCAGGAAACGTTTGCAGGTGTTTTGAGTTGATTAGCTGATTGGCATGTCACCATATTCTAATTTGTTGAGATAGTGAATTGGTGGGTTTTTGTTAAATGTGAGCCAAAATCATCACAATTAAAAGAACCAAAGACTTAAACTACTTCAGTCTGTGTGCATTGAATTTATTTAATGCACGAGTTTCACAATTTTAGTTGAATTACTGAAATAAATGAACTTTTCCACGACATTCTAATTTATTGAGATGCATCTGTATGTAATGTGTGCTGTAGGTGCGAAACTTTTAGTAATCTTATCCAAGATGTAGCTAGATGATCTTATCCCCGGTGACCGACATTTGAACTGCCTCCTCTCAACCTGCTCAAAATTTTAAACTCACAATGAGCTCACGCATTACTCACATGGTGAGGATCACAGTATGAGTTTCATTTGAACTCACAATGAGCTCACATACTACTCACACGGTGAGGATCACAGTATGAGGATCATTTGAACTCACAATGAGCTCACATACTACTCACACGGTGAGGATCACAGTATGAGGATCGTGTGATGTCACTGTGATCATCGCATGATCTCATGTGTTGACTGGGAAGTAAAGACAAGTAAAGTTAGTTCTGAGAAAAAGTCTAGAACGTTTGCTTACAGATGGTTTGATATTTTACTGCAATGAATCTCAGACATTTTTAGTCTCTTCGAGCTTAAACTTGCACTTAAATGTTTGGGGCCACTGTAGATTGAAACTACAATATAGAAAAAAAGTCCTCACAATTAATAAATCAGTAAAAACTATTAAATAAAAACAAAACAAAACAAAAGTCTTCCAAGTACATCAGTTCATAAATTAGCCTGCTTATTTGGATTTTTATTTTTATTTTTATTTATATATATATATATATATATATATATTTATTTTTTTTTTTGAATATGCTTAAATTTGTATATTCATTTAAATTTTTAACTAGAACAATTTATAGTTTTAATCCGCCTTTTCAAGAAATGCTGGCGTATCATATCAACCAACTACATATACAGTACATATAATTAATAATAAAAGCCTATATATCATTAATAAATGACACACATTCAGAACTTATGCAGTGATCCAGAGACAGTGATTTTTTTTTTTTTTTGCATTCTTTATTTCTGCAAGTAATATTCAGTGCTATCTTATTGGCATTTTGAGTCCTTAGATAAGAAACAGGCAGATAAACAAAGTTGACACACTAGTGTCATGTACAAAGTGACCATCAAATGGCCTCCAATATCATACTGTTAATTAGACAGCGAGTTTAATCTGTAAAATACAGTGCATTTAAAAAGACAATTGCAGCAGTTAAGATAACATTCCTACATGCAAAACATGAACCCCTGTATATTCACATTACATTCCTTACTTGTGATTATCAGATTATCAAACAGCATTCCCTCATTCCATACAATACAAGCATGCTTTAAAGAATATTGAATAGGTTCAAAAAACTCCATGTTCTTCTATGTGTGTTTAAATCACAGACTCATTGGTAAAGCACTGAATTTTGAGATGAATTATATTGCCAGTAAGGCATTTAGATAAAAACCAAATAGTTTTGAATTACTTAAAAGGAAAATTCCTAAATTAGCAGGACTTTTTATGTGAGATGATGAAAAGTCTGCTTAAAATGAAGAACATTTTGGCACAAGGGAGTGTTTTTTTTTTCATTGCAATTTGTGTGTGCGTGTGTGTGTCAGATAGGCCTAATATCATGTTCTCAACACAGATTTAAACGAAAGTAAAGAAGAAATCTGCATATCCCTATTTAAAAAAAGAACAATATGCTTATTGTCTAAGTATAAGACAAATTGTTTAGTAGTATTTTAAAATGTTAATTTTTGAATGAATTATAAAAAATTGTATATGATAAGGCATTCTCAGTTGAAGCTTATGTAAAGGTTTAGTTCAATGTCCACATCCTTCTCTACCAGTGACCAATGTTAAGCAAAAAACCTTAACGAATAAAATTATTTCAATAAAAAGCAGCACAAATGTGATTTATACAGCTAAAAAGCAAAATATGTCCATGAAAGTACTATGATAATTTAGCAATTATCTAAAAAAAGCATGATAATATAAATATTAACTGCCATAGATGTAACGATCATCTGAAGACATTTGGTTCTTCTCATTACCATCCAATGATGTTCATTCACTGTACAAAATCCGAAGTTACGGACTTATCAAATGTTGGCATGGTATGGCAACTGGCTGAGTCACAATGTGGGACGTTTCTATAGACAAACAAGTCCGCATGCAGGAGAACCAAACAAAGCCCATCCGTTCTGTCCTTTATGAGGCCCACTTGCGAAAAGTAACATTCCTTTCTTGAAGGGAAGAAGTTTGAGTTCCAGTGAGGCTCTGTGGAGATCTAAGAGCCTTCATTTTGAATCTGAGGCTGTTCAGTGACCGGCTGATCCTCTGCTGTCTTCTCTTTGATAGAGGAGGAACTGCTGTCGGTTTTGTTGCTGTCTGGGTTGCCATGGCTTCCTGCGCTGCCCAATCGAGTTGAAGCTACCACCGCTTTGACCGCTGCCTGTGGAAACATAAACACAGGGGTGTGCATTGTTTAGAATTTCATAACTTCATATTTAAGCACATTTTGTTGTACTGATCATTATTTGTTAATGTTTGGTTTTAATTATTGTTAAACAAACAGTTCGCCCAAAAATCAAAATTTGTTTAAAATTTACTCATCCTGATGTAGTTTGTTTCTTCATCAGAACAGGTTTGGAAAAAATTAGCATTACATCACTTGCTCACCAATGGATCCTCCATAGTGAATGGGTGCCATCAGAATGAGAGTTCAAACAGCTGATAAAAACATCACAATAATCCACATGTAATCCAAATGACTCCAGTCCATCAATTAATGTCTTGAGAAGAAAAAGAGCTGCGTGTTTGTGAGAAATAAATCCATTATTTAACTTTAAAACATTATTACTGGCAAACATGTGACTCCATAATCCATAATAATGTTTCCTCCAGTAAAAAAGTCAATCCCCTGTTGTCCTTTAACATTAAAATCCACCAACATATTTGTTTAAAACTGTTCTGGACTATTGTTGCTTGTAAACAGTGCTTGATCTGTGTATATTTCTCTTCTGATTCAGACGGGATTACTTTTCCACTGAAGAAAGCAATATTGTGGATAGAGGACTCTAAGCTAAGTCTGAAAAGTCTTAAATTATGAATTTGTTTATTACAAACATGCAGCTTTTCATTTTCACAGGATATTCATTGATGGACTAGAGTCATGTGGATTATGCATGATGCTTTTGTCTCATTCTGAGGGCACCCATTCACTGCAGAGTATCCAAGTTATATAATGCTTCATTTTTCAAAATCTGTTCCACTGAAGAAAGCAACTAATCTACATCTTGGATGGCCTGAGGGTGAGTAAACTTTCAGCTAATATTCATATTTGGGTGAACTATTCCTTTAAGGAGACGTGTAAATTCTAAGCCACTAGCAGCATTAAGCGTGAAAAAAAAAAAAGAAATAAAAAAAATAATTAATTATTTTTTACATTTCTGAAGACGTGTGAGTGGTGCTTGCTTGTGCAATATTTTTGAATTTCTTTAAGCCTTTTTTTAATATGTTTCTATGCGGCTACTAGGGTATTCTGTGTGGTTGCTTACTGGCCCCAGTCAAAAGTACATATTTCTTTGATATTCTGGTCTCTTCGGTTTATGGTCTAAAATCTATGGAACCTTTTTTGCCAGGAGAAATGCTTTAAGGCTTTTATACATGTTTAAGTTGTGAACAGATTTAACATTGTCAATCCTATAAAGCCTGACATATGCATATACTCATATAGTATGATAAAGGAGAATATGGAGCTCAAAACTGAGGAGGACAAAACACCTCAGTTTTATTCAGTGGACCAAACTGAACAAAAAAATATTCAATTTGGTGCAGTTGCTGATATTTGTATGTCCAAAAAGTAAGATGAAATTCTAAAAGCTTGTAATGTAAATCAATGAGATCTTTACAATGTAGCAGACTACATTTAAGTAGCTGTCACTCTGCCATCAATATGTCATAGATGATACTTAGTTTTATGAACAAAGCTCTGTAATTCTTATTGTGGGGGGGCAAAACATTTAATGCAATGCAAATGACTGAGAGATGTACAAAATCATATTTGATACTCACATTTTAAAGCTGCAGTCCGTAACTTTTGGCATTCTAGCGGTTAATAAACAGAACTGCGTGCATCTTGCGGAAGAACATTGTAGCCGGAGCTACTTCTCTCTGTTTATGTCTATGACAAATCACGCAGGTACCGGTGGTACCTACCCGAACCAGTCTAAAATAGTCCGAATATAAACACTTGTTATAGGTGTACCATAGTGATTCAGGACAAGCCAAAAACACGGTTTGGAAAATGGATTCATGGTGTACTTGCTTATTACTTAAATTTTGAACACAAAAAAGTTACAGACTGCAGCTTTAACATGAATTTTTCTAAAAAAAAAAAAAAAAAAAAAAAAATTATGTATGAATAATCAAGAAATCTTAAGTGTTCATCTTGAAATATTACTAACAAAATAAAATGTATTCTTACATTTACTTAATAAAATTCTGTAACGATTTCACAACAAAATATACATGTACATGTGTAGGGCCAGAGTAACACAGGGCTACCGGGCACATGCTCAGGGCACTAGACCCAGACAATCATGATAAAAATTTAGAGGCCTTAAGAAATTTGGGTATCAAATATAATACAGTAGGCTTTGAGGGGTAAAACCTTGATGAAAATGTGTCATTTAGCCAAAAATCTCAAACCTTGAGTTTTCTTCGAGCATTGAACTCCAGGAGTTTCTTCTGAGCCGTGTCCATATGAGTGAAGTTAACAGCCTTTCCAGTCACCCAGGGGTGCTGCAGCGCCTGCTGTGTCGTCAGCCGTTTCTTTGGATCCTGGACAATCAGTTTCTTCACCTGTGAAGCCAAAAAAGATGAGCAACACTTTCAGTAACACTTTCAGCTTACAAATATAGATTTGAAACCCAACATCAGCGTTACTGAACGAGCAAAATCAGAGATTTTTCTGATTGGAGAAATGTTCTTATCGGCTAAATAAGTCCTGTTTTTGGTGATTACAAATGGTCAGTGCTAAATACAGGGTGGGTTTTCTCACTATTAAAATATTAATTAAAATATTAATTAAATAAAATATTAATCTTTATTTGCATCTATGGTTCCATGAAGAATCTTTAACATCCATGGAACCTTCCCATTACCAAAAAACCTGTTTGCTGAAAGGTTCTTCTTGGAACCCTAAATTCTTAAAAATGCAACATTTAAGTCTAATATAGTATTATTCTATTTGTAAGTAATAGTGATTTTACTAAGGGGTGTTGTTAGGCACAACATGTAGCAGAAAATGATATGTGTGTGTCTAAATAATTCTTCCACAAAGTTATATAGTTCATTAGCATAACTGTAGGCAGTTTACTGTTGCCAAGCAATCTAGCGCTTGGTGTACTGAAATAGAATTGAACTGATGTGCTCTCACAGGTGAGTGTTTTTCATACAGTGGCGAACGCAGATCCTCCAATTAGAACTTAACATTTGAAATATTTTAAAGTATAAAACATAATATACAGCAGATATTAATATGACTTAAAAGACATCAAAAAGTTCTTCTCTGTGTGTATGTTCTGCTATATATTGTTTATGAGGATGTACATACCATCATGGTTACTACAACGTAAACATGATGAGGACACTTCCTGTTTTTTTGAAAATCTAAAAATGGAGAAATTTTTCTGTAAGGGGTAGGTTTAGGGGTAGGGTAAGTGTAAGGGGATAGAAAATACAGTTCATACAGTATCAAAACCATTATGCCAATGGAGAGTCCCCATAAACCACATATGTAAGTGTGTGTGTGTGTGTGTGTGTGTGTATGAGTGAGTGAGTGAGTGAGTGAGTGATGATTTTATACTTAGGGATTTCAAAAGGGTTATTAGTGAATTTATGTATATTGAGATTTACTCACAAGGTCCTTGGCATTGAGAGACACATTGTCCCACCAGGGGGAGACAAATTCATATTCACAATTCAGGATGCGTTTAAACATGTACTGGTCTCCTCTGTCATCAAAAAAGGGCTCAAAACCACATAACCTGTACAGAGGATAAAAACAAAGAACAGTGCTAGTTTTAACAACAGCTTCACCCCTACAAAGTGACATTGAACTACAATTTTAAAGAATTGTATTCTATTTTAATATATTTTAAAATGTAATTTATTCCTGTGATAGCAAAGCTGAATTTTTAGTACCCATTACTTCAGTCTTTAGTGTCACATAATCCTTCAGATATCATTCTAATATGCTGATTATTATCATATAATATTATCATCTATTGTTTGAAAATGCTCAGTTTTTCAGTGAATAACTACCTAAATTGCAGTCAGTTTCTTACAAATGGATGAAATGGATTTAAAACATTTACTGATGATAGATTTTTTTAAAAGAGTTTTAGTTTTGTTTTCTGTCAAACTTTCTTAGACTTTATGTTTTTGTAAAAGAAACTACATCCAGTTCCTGGAATTACACCCAGAAGTTCAAAACGTGCTTCAAGCTTTTCACCAGTGAGGCTGATCTGAGACAAAACCGGCGTTTCGTGATTGAAACAACAGAGAGATTGAATGACTAAGCACAGCATTTTTGTGAAAGAATAACTTTAGACAAGTATGTCGTGTCACTCACAAAATGTACGTGATAACTCCCACAGACCACATGTCAACCTCAGGGCCATAGGCACATCCCCGCAAAATCTCAGGAGCTGAGGGAGAGAAAGACAGAACATCAGAAGAAAAGAATAAAAGGGGAGGCGACGCTCTGCTGCACTAATGTAATAAAAAGACTACATCTTCTCTGTAATTCTCTTTGTGCAACTGATGGCCACAGATGGTGCTCTGTTAAAAAAAAAAAAAAAAACTCCTCTTTAATAAACTCACCACAATAGCCTGGAGTCCCACACACAGTCTTCATTGTTACCTGATCGTCTACAATTTTTGACAAACCAAAATCCGCTGTAAAGATAAATCAAACCAAAGAAAAACAGTTTTACATTTTCTGAAATGACTCTTTCAAAAGCAAACCTTGCTAAGACATAGTAGAGCATCGCTAAGCAGCTGATGGGGTGTTTTGGGTGGTTGCCAGGTGTTTGCTCAAGTCTCTATGATATTCTGGTCCCCAGATACGGCTCTAGTCCCTTCTTTGGTGGAAGTCTATAAAGTGAATCTCATGACATGTGTGGAGAGCAGTTCATATTTTACAGCAAAAAAAAAAAATAAATAAAATAAAAATAAAAAAATTGCTAAGATAAAATTAACCATTAAAAATTTGTGCATTGCAATATAACGGTAATGATAATTATGCATACCACAATTCTCATAACACACACACACACACACACACATATATATATATATATATATATATATATATATATATATATACAGGTGCATCTCAATAAATTAGAATGTCGTGGAAAAGTGAATTGGTAGGTTTTTGTCAAATGTGGGCCAAAATCATCACAATTAAAAGAACCAAAGACTTAAACTACTTCAATCTGTGTGCATTGAATTTATTTAATACACGAGTTTCAATTTGAGTTGAATTACTGAAATAAATGAACTTTTCCACGACATTCTAATTTATTGAGATGCACCATATATATATATATATATATATATATATATATATATATATATATATATATATATATATATATATATATATACATACACACACTGTAATACCTTTACAATAAACACTAATACAATAATATTTTATTTTAATATTTTTATTATTTATTATATTATTATTGTTAATATAATATATATAATAAAACATATTTAGATACATTATGGGACAGTAAGAATTTGGGGTCAGTAAGAATACATATACTGTACATATATAATATATAAATAGTCCTGAAATTCGACCTAGACGTGTTTTTGACATTAAATCTCATTCTGATGTTTAATACTTCATATTAGCAGTTTGTTAAAATCCGTACTCTGTGAACAAGCACCAATAATCTCAGAGTTTATCCTTCCTTTAAAGCTGAAAGTGAATGATCCTCTATCTACAACAGGATCGTGTTGCTTGTTTGCAGGTTAATTCGCAAACAAGAGAAGTTTAGCTAAACTGCCGTTCCCTTATTCAGTGAATGAAAAGCCAGCCTTACCTATTTTGAGCGGAGCATCTGGCGCTGAGGTGGCGTACAGCAGGTTTTCAGGTTTCAGGTCTCTGTGCACTATACCATTCTCATGCAGGTACTGCAAACAAACATGTAGACACAAGGGGTTGCCTCTTATTAATCGGAGGTGAACACAGACATGTGTGACTGTACAATATAGTGACAATAATTAACATGTGTTGCTTTCACCATTATGTGTGTAATAATATTTATAGTTTTCAAATTCATATGGAAATCTCCTCTGTGGTTGGTAAACAGATTAATCTGGGCCTTATAATGAGCAAAATTAAAGTAATGACCAAGCTGCACTGAATATATTTCATAGGCCAATTTCATTTACAATGCTTACAAGGCAGCACTGTATTGATATGACTCAAACGTTATTATTATTATATCTTTGATGTGTTTATTATATTATTTAGTTTATTTATCCTGTTTTTGATGTATTTATTTTATTGTTGATTGTAAAGCGCTTTGAGCACAGGAATATATATATATATATATATATACACACACACATACACATAGACACACACACACACATATATATATATATACACACACACACACACACACACACACACACACACACATATATATATATGCTACAGAATACAAATCCTCTAAAATTGTAAAATTAGATTTACTGATGACTATGCAGAAAAACACTTAAACAGTAGGGCTATGCTACTTATTACCTCACTTAATACGTCTCTTTACTTAATACTTATGAGTGGCTCTGATTAGTGGCTCATTAATTTCATTAATGTAGAACCCGAGAGCCAAAACCTGAACATTTCCTTAATCTTAAATGTAATTATATTTTATTATATTTTATTTTTGCTGCCTTGTAAGCACTCCTATTTACTTCAGAAAGTGCAAATCTAGTTTAAAGATACCCTCATTTGAAATTAAATTTAATTTAATTTAAATTAAATCCAATTACATTTACTTATTAAAAGTTTCAAATGTCAATGTATAATAGGGAGCACTCCAACAAAAATATCTCACACAAAACAAAAATCTCTTATCAGACAGAAAAAAATGCTTTGTTACTGCTTAAAAGGATAGTACATGGAAAAATGAAAAGTCTGTCATCATTTACTCACCCTCATGTCTACAATGTCATTTCAAACCTGTATATTTTTTTTTTCTTCTGCTGAACATAAAAGAAGATATTTTGAAGAATGTGTAACCAAACAATTTCTCGTCCCCTTTGACTTGCACTGTATTTTTTTTCCATTCTATGTAAGTAAATGGGGACTAGCAACTGTTTGGTTTCCCACATTCTTCAAAATGCAGAAGAAATAAGCTCATACAGGTTTGGAACAACATGAGGGTGAGTGAATGATGACTGAATTTTGTTTTTGGGGTGAACTATCCCTTTCAGCATTGGTTGAGAATATTTACACAAAAACATTTGGCATGATTATTGTGGGTGATTGTCAAAGTTACTAAAGGATTCTGAGTGTTTTTTTGCACTATTAAACTGCTAGAGATTTCTGGGTTGTTGTTATGTGTGTGAGGTCATTTCATATCCATAAAACAAATGGACCAGTAACACCAAAGTGTTAGGACTTTGTTCAGATCGCTATTCCTCAGTGTGAGCAATGCTAAAAGTGATGCTTGCCTTAGCAAACACCACTAATTAGACCTCGTCCACCATTCACAACAGATCTGTGTTTATAATCAGCCCGATGCGCTTGCCAGTGCCTTGGTGAGTGTTACCACGGAAACTCATTAAACAGAGTAGCACGGGCCATAAGTCTGCCTGGTTACAGAGAAACAGCACGTGGTCACCATCTAACATGTGCTACAGAGGGAACTGATGAACGTGATAGAGAAACGAATATGAGGAAGATGTGAGGAAGGTTTTAATACATATATTAGCCAGTTCGGTTTTCTAAAGCAAGTATCACCATTACTATTGGACATACTTAATTGTTAAAGCAATTTTGACATGGCCAGTAAGCAAACTCCTTGTAACTATGCAGAACAAGCAAGCAACTGTATAGCTATATATGCTATAAAGTACAACAGTCTGATTCCATAAGAAAAAATCCCATTCATTTTCCTCATAGTGAAATATAAACCACCGAAACAACTACTATGAGCTATGAGGTTGTAAATATACACTATATACTTTTGTTAAAGCCATCAGCCAACAATATTTCAACTTAGTTTGCTGGTTAATAGCTGAACAGCTGAAAGACTACATTACCCATGATTCTGCAGAGATTCTCCACCAATCAGAGAATAGAAACAAACAAATCACCCCTTGAGCTTCTACCCACTCTCCTGAAGCAGTGGAAATGACATGATAATTTGAAACTTTCAGTTTTATATATTGTTACTTTCTATAAGAAACAAATTTTGTCACTTTTTTCAGAAAATTCAAACAATAAATTCCTTTTTGATGCTCTTTGATGTGGTGTGACAGATCACTGTAGGCGCCTTAGTTCAAACGGCAGCACAGAATGTGAGTGAACGCGATCATCCCTTCCTCTTTACTACTAGTTATAACATGAAATAAACATGAATGAACATCTCATGTTTCATGTAATCGCTCAATCAGTGTTTCGAGGTATATATTTACCTTAGGCAAGTCATTATTTGTGTCCACAGCCTGTTTGTTCGGTAGAGAAATTAAATCTATAGAAGAGCATTTCGCTAAATATTAGTTTATATATTCGTTACATTTTACTTAACCTGTTAGTGATGTCTAAGTTTTTTAATGTATGTTTAAAGTCATGAAAACAAGTTATGACAGCCACTGTCTAAATTATTATATTTCAACAACGAATAGAAATTTTATAGCCTAATTATATTTAATGTAAAAACTGCCTTATGTGCAATTTACGTTTGCATACATTTTTTTTTTTTCTTTATTTAAGTGTTAATTATTATTCTGCTTCCCCTCATTAAAGTTAAGTACACAGTCTTGAAACTTTGGCTTCTTGTTCAATCTTGTTCATTCTTGCTTCTTGTTTATTTCCATAAAAAGTAACTAAGTAATGCAAATTAGTTACTTTTCTTATGGAGTAGTTACTATTAGCTGCAACAATTTTGCAAAAAAAGTGGCAAGGTGTTTGCTGTGTAGTTGCTAGAATGTTCTGGCAGTGTTGGGGAAAGTTACTTTTAAAATTAATGCATCACAATATTGCGTTACTCCATAAAATATTACACTCTTTTTTTTTTTTTGGTTTGAAAATCTAATTTGTTTATCATTATTTGCAGTATTTACTTTGGTTTGCAATTAAGCATGCTTAGCTAAAGCTTCCAAAAGGCCTATTATAGTCTCAAACCACATCTGTCATCTATAAATAAGGATTGTCAGGTTCAAATGCTCTCCCATATATCATTCACATGGGAAAAATCCAACTTTATACTGACAAATACTTCTCTTAACTGTCAAACTAGTATGCATGACTGCCCATATAAAGGCAGAGTCACCACAGTCCCCAGTGTAAAAGCATTCCAACTGGTTTGTTTGCAATAGAGCCACAGAATGATTCCTCAGAGGAGGAACAGTGCAGTGTGCCAGCTTCCCAACACCAATTATTATGGTGACATGAAGGAGTGTTATCTTTTACTGGGGTCCGAAGGGAATACTTCCATCCTGTTCAAAACTCAGTGGAGCTGACACACATAAAGTACATCATCTCTCTACTTCTCTTCCTCCTCTCATCTGACAAGAGCAGGAGGTCTGTAGCTCGCCACTGCTGCCATCTGTGTCCCCACGCCATGAAGATTATTTTAGCAACTAGCCTCGTTATGTAGGTCCACACAGTTAAAGGTGAAGTGAATAATTTCTGTGACACTAGTGGCTCCAAATGGAATCGCAAAATTAATGATTTTCAAAGTTTACGCTTCTGGCTTTGTAAAGCCTATTTCACATTGCACTGACAGACGCCGACCAATGGCTACAGAAAAGTTTGGTGGGTTTTGTCGGATCAATGTGTTACCCCTGTTGGCGCCTGTCAGCGTTAGTCATCGCTTGTTTTCGCAGACTGAACAATTGGAATTTGTCAGGTCGTTGAATGTGTGAGAAGCGAGGTACTGTAATCTGGTGAATGTTGGTGTTGGTTGGTGTCTGTCGATGAAGTGTGAATTAGACTTAACTTGTTTCAAATAACAGTTTTGCCCAAGATGATTGTCTTATTTCTGTGTGAGTCTCATAAGTGTTTTGTGTAGGATGGTTGCTTTCTAGACACAACGGCTGGTCAGGATGCATAAAAACTACTTTAATATTTTGATAGTGCCACAGTGTTTGCACTTTTCAGGGGAACCTAAAATGGTTTACAGTTGATTCTTAATGCTATGAATCTTTCATTCATAGAACACAAAAAGAGACATCTAGCAAAAGCTTTACCAAATAATGTAAGTGGACCAACCACATTGTCCTAGATTACTACTTTTGTGTAATGCAAAATAAAGTATTATGGACATCGTTGAGAGTGACATGAGGGTGAGTAAATGATGTTAGAACTTCCATTTTATGGTGGATTATGCCTTTAAGACAGGGGTTTTCAACAGAAGTTGAAAAAAATGGATATGAATATTAAAAGGTAAGATCAGATGTTTTATCAGGCTATTATTATAAAAAATAATTAAATAAATTTAAAAAAAAAAAAAAATCCATGTCATGACCCCTTCAATACGGAAATGATTTTTGTAAATCCAGTGGTCAAATGCTGTAGCCACCTGACTAGTGACTGGTCTTCGTGTGAATGTCCACAAAACTGCAAGATTTTCTGAGTGTATATAAGCGGTAGGCTATTTTAGAAAGGAACATTTAAAAGATGAAAAAGAGGAATTAGGGGGAATCAATCAATTATGAATAATTTATTGCTATTGTGTGAATAATATGAAATCATGTAATCAATACGAGTTACAAGTAATCGAATTACGAGTATTTTAAAATGTAATTTAATCTAATTACAAGTACATTTTTGGAATCTGATTACATAATCCAGATTACATGTAATCAATTCCACCCAGCTCTGTCTATAGTATAAAGTGTGTGCTGTCTACAGTGATTTTAAGTTGTAAGTGAAACAGTGTGCAATATTCCACAACAACCATTACAAACAGTATTACTGTATGTTACATGCTGGCTCATGACAAGGTAGTATCAACTTAGTGGCATCAACTAGTTTTAAACCTCAGCAGCAAAGATTCTCAATTCCAGCAATAAAAAATACATCACCTTTGAGAGTTCCAGACTTCAAAAGGAAAACTGCAAAGATACTGCAAAGTCCCAAGCCACTGAGGACATCCCAGCCAATCAGACTGGCAGAAATCTACAAAACACAGATCCAGAGGGATGCCACATAGCCAGCTGGCTTTGATGTGACAGTCACACAGATTCTGCTGTTGTGAGGGAAAACTGTGAAACTCTTGACACAATAACACGCTAAAAAACGCTCCCTGAAAAGGTGGGTCACTTCAAAAGGGGCTCACAGCGTTCACGTTTCCGTTCCTCTGCTCTGTTTTGTACCCCGGTGGGAGCTGGAGAGTTGGCGTTCTCTTATTGCAGCCCACCAACTGAATCCAGCCCATGAGAAATTTGCCCACTTTCTTACTATCTCCTTGGCAACCGCCATCTTTGATGAAGTGAGAGCCAGTGTGGTGGAGAACACACTTTAAACGAAAATGCTTTTCAAATACATTCACACAGATGAAGAACAGGCCTACTTTCTAATTCAGGCAGCCATATTACTAAGGCACATGGATTCATGACGGATATAAACAGAAACTGTATGAACAAGATATACAGTAGATGATAAATATAAGCCTCATTATACATGAACTAATGAACAAAACACAAGGAAGGGAGGGAAGGAGAGAGGGAGAGCGGGAGAGAAAGGGATATAGTAGAATGGCTTGCCCATTCCAGCAGAAAAAAAGCAATAAATGGTCTCCTGTGGTCTTCATGCAATCTAGATCCACTTATGATGACTTCATACTGGAAACAGGACTCTCTTAATGGTTTAATAATAATAATGCTTTCACTGATAATGGTTTCACTGATTATCTAATATGTGCATATAAGGTCGATGGACACAAGTGTTAAATACTAAACTACATTTGCATGAGATATACAGCATCACTGGTTGCTAGGATTTTTGGAGTGGTTGCTAAGGGCATTTCAGAAGTCTGATAATGCGTTCTCCCAAGTCTTCATGATTCTGGTCTCTAGATATGACTGTGGTATCTTAAGGTCTGTTCACACTTGAAACAGTTAACCCATGGTTTTTCTAAACCCCAGGTAATTGAAATCCTAGCTTATCTTGCTTCATGGTTCACACTGTTCATAACAAACTAACAAAAAATCTTGGGTATTCATTAACTGACGTTTCACACTGTACGCTGTTCCGAAACACTGGGTTAATATTCTTATTTGCATGTTTACGGTGTCAGTGTCATTGATTGGACGAATGCAGCATGTGATTTGTTTACATTGCGTATCCTCGTATTATTCCCGACAGTAAAGTTTTCTCTACTTCTTGGTGGACTATAAAGGTAAGAATAAACACTTCTTCACCCTAATTCATTCGACATTTTCCCTCTCAAACACTGAAATGGCTGTTTATACAACATGCAGTGTTTCCTTAACTGTCCAAACATGAGGACTATATGAGGAGAATATGAGGACTCTGGTGAATAAACCAGAGCAGGGTTTCAAAACCTCTGGGTAAAAAGTGGTGCTAACACCGCTTCTAAATTACAAGTGTGGAATGTATCTTTACCTGGGGTTTAAAGTAGGGTTTAGAACACCAATAACCCAGGGTTAAGTGCAATGTGAAAAGCCTGTTTTATGATCAGCCAGAAGAAAATTGTATGTTTAATTATCTATGGATAAATTTGTGGTTATGCTTAACCAACATTTATGTGTGGTTATGTGTTACCAAATTTAGTTATTAGAGTTATTTTAGCAATATTTTGAATGAGCTTTTATGTTTATATTTTAATTTCCATTTAAGGTCACATTTTATTTTAAGGTCTATTAACAACCCATTAACTATGACTTTTTTGTCAATAAACTCCTAATTTGCTACTTATTAATAGTTAGTATGGTAGTTGTTAAGTTTAGGTATTGGGTTAGATTAAGGATGTAGAATATAGCCATGCAGAATTCGTGCATTATAAGCACTAATAAAAAGCCAATATGTTAATAATAAGCATGCTAATAAGCAACTAGTTAATAGTGAGAATTGGTCCCAATATTTAAGTGTTACCCAATTTAATTTTAGTCATTTTCTTATGTCACTTTTGCTTATCACTCTTTCCATAAAATATTTACATTATTTTTATTTAACTTTTAGTTTTATTTCAGTTCAAATTTTAATTTATTTACAGTTAGTAATTCAGTTAGTTGCCAAGGCAAAATTTCTAAATTTCATTTAGCTAAATTTTTTTCATCTATTATTTTACTTTATTTCAGCTTTATTTTAATCAGCAAAAAATGTTTTAATAGTTTTAGTTTTAGTTCTCAGTAATAGGTGGGGTCTGGTCAGTGTGAACAGTATTTAGCGGCTAGTTATGATGGTTATTCATGGCTCTTTTTCTACCTGGTCTCATGGCATAAACGTACCTGGGTGCACTTTTTAGCGAGACGCGAAATACGTACCAATAAGTACATACCACTGCAGTTTCCTAAAGAAATGAACACTAAAGGCAGTAAAACTCCAACACGTTTTATTCCTTTTCACACAAATTTACAGAGTTTCGATTAATAAAGCGTAATTTTCGCACAATTACTTGAAGAATATCATGTTATGACTTCAAAACAATATTAATATGTTGGGAGATTTGAAAACTGATGCTTTTGAACGTTAGCATCACACATATCCAGCTTCATATCTATGGGTTTTCATAGACGGTAGGATTGTTCGGTAGCTCACGGAGTACGGAGACGTACTTGAGAGGTGAGGAGCCTGTTGGGCATATTTCCAACATGATAGAGCATTAATTTTTACGGACAGTCCCCGGGTATTTGAATTCTGAACCGCCGCAATATGTACCTGAAGCAACGTAATAAAAACACAGCAATACTTACCTATATCTACATAATAAAAACACAGCAATACGTACCTATATCAACGTAATAAAAAACGTGCCAGGGTTTACGTATTGAACCCGTGTTTTAGCGCCACTCAGTGGACATTTCTCTTTGAAACTGCGGCGAAACGTGCAGCAAGGTGGATAAAAACGGTCTCGCTAAAAAGTGCACCCAGGTACGTTTATGCTATGAGACCAGGTTGCTCTTTTTGGTTAAAAATGTTTGCCAGATTTTTTTGTTGGTGAGGTTGAATGTAGAGCATCCAATCAAACCCTACAGTATCCTACAGTTTCATCTGTTACTTGGCACAAGCTAGCCAAATTAACCAGGCGCCAACATGGACAGGTTGCGTGGCATGCTCTGATCTCAAAAACCTTAAAAACTGCACAAAAGAAAATATGAAAAATTTCAACAAGAATAAACACAGTTTGAAATAAACACATACTGAAATCCTCTTGATATGTCTATGCAGTTATTAGTTGTGCATTTCTCATGTTCAGAAGCGTAATACAACATTTGGCCCAGTGTTAGGCTGGCAAATCACACCTCTGCTGTTGTTTATGCATTTACAAAACAGTCAGTTTTCTTATTTAGCTACGTCTTGTTAATAATTTTACACACAATATAGTTCAGGGCAATATTATTGACAAACAATTTGGAACTGTGTTGGGTTGCCACTCAACGTACAGTAAAAGTAAAATCTGGGTCCTGAAGCAAAGCCATTTGAGGACCACTATCGCATTCACAAAGCTGCTAGTTCAGGAAAAGCAAAAGAAAGAGCAGAAGAAGAAGACCGTTTTCAGACAGGAAATGTGAGACGCTCACCGCGACTGCCTCCAGCACTTGTTTAACTGCATCAGCGGCATCTCGTTCACTGTAGTAGCCCTTCTCCACCACCCTGAAAAATGGAAGGCACCATTTGGTCTCCAGTGTAACTCCATATCGAGTGTACAAACACTGGCTGACTTTTATTTTTTTCCAATTTTCACTTCATTATTTTCCAGCCTTAGTGTGAGTCAACCACACCTCAGCACACAGGATGAATGGAGACATTTCTATCGATTGTTCTTAAGAAGAGATTTTTCTTTTAAATGACTCATGTTGATACAACTGTATGAAAATGGGAAATAAGATAACCCTGAATGAGGATAAAATGGAGTGAATAACAGTAAAATCAGTGGGTTTCACAATAATAAGTGTTCCTCTATTAAAGTGTTGTTTCGCTATCTGATTAGTTCATGAATACAGACCTTTTATTCTGTAACAAATGATGAAAGTGAATTCATGTCTCATGACCAACTAGACTGGAACATTTTCCGAAGAACAACTGATTGCCAGGGCATTAATTTGTGTTTGCATGTAAAAACCTGCAGCTGTTTTCTTAAAAAGCTATTTCTACTGGATTTAACCACCAACAAAAATGTATTTTGTTGTTATAAAATAATTTACATTGATTCAGAAATGGTAAATAATATTTTGACTTGAATAAAACCCATTAATTTAGACTTCTGGTTACCACATTTTCAGTTTTAGTGCTTTTTACCATGCCATTTTACCAGGTTCAACTAGGGTTGCTGGCACAGCTTTAATTATATTTTATTCAATCAATCAATCATTCAATAAAAATATTAATAATAAAAGCTATTTTAGGACCATATTATTTTGTTTGTATTTCAACATTATTTTTATGAAACTTGAGCACTCCCTTTCCCTTTTAGTGTAATCCAGCTAAATATAAATAAATAAATAAATAAATAAATGTTCAAAATAAATGTAAAAAACTATATATATATATATATATATATAATTGAAAAGTAAATTAAATTAAATTAAAGTTAAATTAAATTAAATTAAATTAAAATATACATCCCAATTGACAACTGACAATGCAAAAAATCTTTAAAGAAATGTTAATGGTCCTAAAAATAGGCTTAATTTTCCTTGATCAAAGAAAATTATATATATTATGTATTAATATAATATATTATATATGTTAATTTTCAGTGCCATGGAAATGTTGGTATCATGACATACTCCATGAATTCTGAGTGGCATGAAAATGTTTTAACTCCATCACCCATTTTATCATCCATTACCATTTCTGTAGCACAAACAAGTTAGAGCTAATGAAAAAGCGCTAACTCTAAGTATGAGCAATAGAAATAGTGATTCTTGCCTTAGCAAACACCCTTAATTATAGTTCTGGGGAAAAGTGTCAATGCACAGCATGGAGTTCACAACTTCATCAGCCATTATTAGCATGTAGCACTTTACCCCCATGGTGAACTGACCTGTCAAATAATTCTCCGCCGGTAACAAGTTCTAACACGAGACTAATCTCCGCAGGGGTCTCAAAGATTTCCTTCAGTTTGATCTGACAGAAAACGGCATGAAAAAAGAGAGAGCGTTTCACTGGAGGAATTCACATGACTTCACATCACATGGTTAATTATTGATGTAGACTACGGTAGCTATAATGTCTGACTAACATTTGCAGAACTAGACCTTACTAAATCAAACACAGACAGTACTGCAGAGACAGGATGAACATCCAAGCGAGTGTTCCTGTAGATTTATGCATATTTTAGGCTGTGAAACACTGTAACTGCCCCTTTAGACTTACTATATTTGGATGAGAGAGGCGCAGTAATACACCTATCTCCGTTCGTACGATCTTCTTGTCAACCTGAAAGAACAACCAAGTTATTGTCTGTGTAGTGAACAATATGCACAATTATAAAGCCATTACAATCAGCTAAAGTGCAATAGCAACATCAACTCAGTGCAGAGGGAAAAATGCAAATAAAAAATAAAGTAAACCAAGAACTTTTCCACATTTAAAGGGAATGTTCTGTACCAAACTTGTATGATTTTCTTTAATGAAACACAAAAGTTATTTCGCAGGATTTACTGGATGTCACTCTTGGAGCTCAAGAATATTGTAAGAACATTCTGCAAAACAACTTTCATAGGTTTAGAACAATATGAGGGTGAGGAAATTAAAAAGTTAAATAAAAGTTTTGTGTAAAACAATTTTAATTATAATTATTATTTTATATTTATTCTTAAATACTATGTTTTGTATATTATAGTGAAATAGTGTTATTACAATAATAATATTTCTTATTTTGTTCATTTTTATAATAATAATAATAATAATAATAATAATAATAATAATAGATATATAATATATAAAATCAAAATCTTTGTCCAAATTGTGCAGCCCTACAAACAATCACAACAAACCTGGAGTTCTTTGTAATTTTTGGCCATTTAAAAAATAAAGAAATAAAAAAAATGTTTGTCTGATATATATATATATATATATATATATATATATATATATATATATATATATATATATATATATATACATATATATATATATACAGTACTGTGCAAAAGTCTTAGGCCACTAGTATTTTCACCAACATTTTTACACAAGTGCCTAAAACTATTAACAGTACTGTAGCTTTGCAGGTAGGTCTCTTGAAGCATCTTGGAGACGTTGCCACAGTTCATCTGGATTTAGTCTGTCTTAGTTTTTTCTGTTTCTTCATCAAATCTCACTGGATTATTACAATTAATGGCAAAAATAATGTTTGAACATGTAAACTGATATTTCCTACAGACCCTATACAGCAAAAGATAGAAATAACTGACTTAAAAACTAGTGACCTAAGACTTTTGCACAGTACTGTATATACAATTGTTCATAAACAAAAACAAAAAAATAGTTTACATTGTTTTCTCTGTCAGCTATTTTTAGTAGTTCTTGCAGTAAGGGTTAGGTTAGGGTTAGGGTTAGGGTTGCATGATTACAACATTTATATGCAGTGCCTAACAATGTAATGCATTACATATTATAGCACAAATGTAACATAATATAATTACAAATGTATTACAGAGGCTTAAGATTGCTTTAGTATTCCCTATGCAGGCCCAAAAACACAAATGATGGTGTAAATAGAAATGTATGTTCTGCTCTGAAAACAGTTTTGGCTGACAGCAATTATTATCCATCATTCCTCAGACTGATGTAGAGAAATGACAACAGTGAGGTCTTTAAGATCTTAGCAGCTGGAAGAAAGTCCTGACCAGAAACTCCTTGGCTATACGAGGTAGAACAAAGAAATGTGGAGAGAAATGTGTCAGTGCACTTACTGTTTTTTTCAGCATTTTCACAGCATAGTGTTTCTGGGAGCCTTTCTGACGGCATCGGAACACCACTGATGTGGCTCCCCTGGAAGAGAGAAAAATAGCAAATGATTCAGTTACAAATAATTCAGTTGGGCTCATTTATTCCCAATAATAATAAAAGTATTCATTTCTTTCAAAAAGACAAAAAAGTCCATAAACTGATAGGACTCATTTATTCCCAATAACAATAAAAGTATGAATTTCTTTCAAAAAGAAAAAAAAAATCATAACTTGATAGTACTCATTTATTCCCAATAACAATAAAAGTATTAATTTCTTTCAAAAAGAAAAAAAAATCATAAATTGATAGGGCTCATTTATTTTCAATAATAATAAAAGTATTAATTTCTTTCAAAAAGAAAACCCCAAACTTTTGAACGGTAGTGTGTATTGATATAAGTGTTGAAATATAAACTCAATAATAATAATAACCTCTTAGATTTAAAACCATTTAAGCAGTATTGACAGCATATAGTATGTCACATGCTGTCAGGTTCCAAAGACATCTGTGTTTTCACACGTACAACAAAATATCCGCTCACATTTTTGTTAAAGCATTAAGTGTTTATTATTTTGTGTGCATTATTTTCTAATAATTCAACAGACCGTAGTCAATTATTACGCATATACTACTGTTACCACACCTGTTCAGATTGTTCAGATGTTGTATTTAAAGACATTCATCAGGTTTTTGATCTTAAAGCACTATTGTGAGTAATTTCTAACGCATCTCATCCAACGCCTCCGTTGCTAATTCAAAAACATCATTTTAGACCTAGTAACGGAGGTTTGAGACAGACTAATGCAGTTATTAATGCAGAGAGAGAGAGAGAGAGAGAGCGAGCAGTAGCGTCTCTACTAATAATGAAAATGTAAGATGTAACAGTGTTACATACAGAAAATGTATGAAACAGTGGCGTATTGCCTCGCTATGGGGAAATGTCAAGTAGCTTTTAAGTTGCTAAGCTATTTTACTGATAAAATGGTCAGAGCATGGCTAACAACACATTTCTGTGTGCGTGTTTCCATCTGTGTTTGTGTTTGTACTATGTGTGTACATTTGTATGGGAGAAAGAGTGAAAGAAAAAGAATATGTGCTTTCTGTACATAATAAAACATAACTTTGTGGCAAAAACATGGACATAATCTGACTTTTTTATCCTATTGTTTGCTATATTTATTTGCTTGGTCATGGTCTTTGTGAGTTTTGGTTCTTTTGCTGTTGTAATCTATAAGGACCTTTGAAATAACTGAAATAACATTTGGCGAAGTGATATTAACATGTAATGCGGTCAAGACCTGCCTGAAACTACTTTAGCTGTGTGTTTCCCTGAAAATAATTGCACACCTTAGAACATTTGTCAACCAATATGTTTTAAGCATTCAACAGCCCCATAGCATAAGATAAGTAAACAATAATTTACTATCCCCACTTGAATTATCAAAAAATGACAATATTAACACTGCAACATGGCCTTGTATATTTTACGTTAACATGAGATTGGTGTGATAGAATCTCTTGCTAACCTTGTTGTCTAATCAGAAAACCAACTGTACATTATCATACTCCTTGTGGTGCTATACATTTTGTTATTTTGATACTATATAATTCTAAATGGACATCTGTGAATCCTAAACGGGATCAAACTGTAGTTAAGTATTGCTATGGGAGGCATGGCCTGTCCTACTTAAACCGTCAGAGCAGTGTTACACCTGGACAATGGTATCTCTTTAATTACATCCGTTTTCCTTCCCTTACAGACCCTAGACACCGAAATCCTGATCTGATCCTCTATACATTACAATATACACAGTACCAAAACACAAAGGATTCAACCATTCAAGCTATTTAGATGAACATTACTTTCCAAATCGTAACTACTGCCACACATTTAGCAGTGTTTGCTAAGAAAAGTAGTACTATTATTATAGCTCACACTTAGTATTAAGTATTGTTCATATTTAGCATTCTAAGTAATAATAAACATGTAACCAATATATTGCATCACTACTGCTACTACCGTATCATCAGAGAATAATCAGCTAGTAAGCAACTGCATAAAAAAACTCCATAGCAATGGATTACAAAATATAATTTGAAATAAGCCAACTAGAAAAACGTGCCTCTTTGCAAAACATTACAAAAACCAAAAACGTATCTATACATAAACTAGTGGCAGTAAAACACTTTGAAAGTGTTGCAAAAGACACAAGAAGCAGTATAATGCCATTTTGCACAAACGTTTTACCAATTAGCCTAGGCTGATAAATTGTCGGGCTGATTCAAAAATCATGTTAGCAAGTTTTGACTCAGAAACACACCTAGCACATTTTTGTAAATGCACAGCAATGCCCTAGCAAGAGCCCACAACACCCTTGTTAAAACAAGTTGTTGTTTAGCTTCGTGAGCTTTCAATTTCTTAATATCTGATTCATAATCAGATCACTTAATACAGTATTTCACTGGCACAGGACCAGTATAATATGTTGGAAACAAGCAACAGCCAGCAGTTACAAACAAGCATCTCAGTTGGAAAGTGTCCAATGTGCAAATAAATGAAATTTGGGTGGACAGCTTGGCTAATGCAATTAAAGCGGAGAGGCCACCTCAGTGTCCAAGAACTAGCATCTGGGTACTCATTAGGAGACCAGTGCCAGATCCACACAGCTATAGATCCCCTCCCTCTCTCTCTCTCTCTCTCTATGCTGACCGAAAACTCCCACTGACTCTACATGTGAATAGACATGAGGAGAGTGTAGGAATCAGCTTGTGGCTCCAATCTGCCCCACATAATCCCCATCCAGGTCCCAAAAATATTGATTTCAGTTGGTTATATAACCATATTTAAAAGTATCCATATACCTGCCAACAACCCTGTTTAGACTTTCTCTGGATCCTTAGCACTTAGCACTAGAAGCACCTTAAAGTACTTGAGTAAAAAATACAGCCTAATGTACTGTGTTAATATGAAAGAACTTTCCATATTTATTTTTCACAGGTGTTGCACCACAATTTTTGAATTATGCATTGTATTGTGTTTTGTTTTAGTGTTGAAAGAAATGTCCATAAAATTAATGGAAAATTGAGGGGGGTGGGGCTTGATATGGATTTCTTTTAAGATCTCTTTGACATGTCAAAATTTAGCTATAATGGACTTTCAATGGAGAGACAGAAAACTTTCTAGCCTCTGATCTGTGATTGGGACTCATTCAGTTCATTTAATCATTAAAAGTTAATAAAACAACATGGCAGAAGGATCTATATTAATGAGGATCCTTGGACTGCAAGGTGATGACAGGAAATGGACTGTCCACTTCCCCTCCAGATGCTAAATGTTTATCATGGACTCATTCAAAACACAACACACAAAACCCTAACACAAATATATACAGTGGTGTGAAAAATCGTTGGCCCCCTTCCTGATTTTTTATTTTTGTTGCATGTTTGTCACACTTTAATGTTTCAGATCATCAAACAAATCTATATATTAATCAAAGATAACACAAGTAAACACAACATGCAGTTTTTAAATGAAGTTTTTTATTATGAAGGGAAAACAAAATCCAAACCCACATGGCCCTGTGTGAAAAAGTGTTTGCCCCCCCACCCGAGTTCAGTTTCTCTAGCCACACCCAGGCCTGATTACTGCCACACCTGTTCGCAATCAAGAAATCACTTAAATAGGACCTGCCTGACAAAGTGAAGTAGACCAAAGATCCTCAAAAGCTACACATCATGTTTACTTGTGTTATATTTGATTAATATTTAAATTTGTTTGATGATCTGAAACATTAAAGTGTGACAAACATGCAAAAAAAATAAAAAAAATAAAAATAAATCAGGAAGGGGGCCAAAAAATTTTCACACCACTGTACCTGAAAATATCTTTGGTGACTAGTTGACTTTATACTTGACTTTAAATTAACTGCATTATACAACAGTTGTCTCATTTTATAATAAGCTATTAGCTGTTGATTAAAGGGGAGGTCTAATATTTCACGCATTCTGACTTATTTACACTGTTAAAGAGTTGGATTCTCATGCTAAACATGGCCAAAGTAAAAAAAAAAATAGCTGGACATATAACAGAGTATATCTGAGCCAAATACACTCCTTCAGGGCTCATATAAGTTTCGGATTTTTTTTTTCAAGTATGGCCCTGTATGACGTTACAAAGGGTGGACTTCCTTGTATGGGCACTTATGCCGGAAGAGCGCATGCACACATCAACCAGAGCGAGAGCGAAAGCACGCCTATCAACGCGCTTCATTCGGCTTTCGGAAGTCTTTGGCAGCGCTGCACAGGACTTGCTCGAGAAGGATTTCATTTTGTTTTTAGACCACAAAATTAACAATGTCACCAAAGAAATGTGTGTTTGGTTGTGAGGGAAAGATAACCTTGTTCAGCTTCCCAAAGAACCCAGCATTAAGGGAACAGTGGATGCAGTTTGTTTCACTGGGGCAGCAATGGAGTTGTGCAAGTGTGTTTGTTTGCTCCCGGCATTTCGGTGACGAATGTTTTATAAACAAATTAAATAAAATTTAAGTCAGTAGAGTTTTAAAGTTTTTGTTCCTGTATTATTTATATTGATGTCACAGCTTGCAGAAAATCGTTACGCAAAAGCTGAGCATGTACCGTAACATATACATCTTACATGTGATTTTATAATTTAAATAAAAATTAAATAGGGTCAATTTTGATTTAATTTAGTCAATGATACAGCATTGATTGAAACAAGACAAAATGATGATTAGTTGAGATCTTAATAAATCCTCCACTGATAAGTCACTCCATCTTTATTAATGAAGTCAACCTCCTTCTATTGTAGCATTCACTCATTGGAATGAGATGCTAGAGGGATTTCCATCTCATTACCTCCCAACTGGACTATTTAGCATTGTTTGATTAACCACTTGCATGAGATTAGTGGCATTTAATTGGAAGGTGATTAGACAGTTTTGTAACAGAGTTGTCCAGGAGCGATAGCTAATTTGGAAAATGCAGTTTACAACTAAATTACAAAAAAAAAGGTATTTTTCAGTCACTACTAGCACAAAACCTAGAGGAACATAAACTGCTGACAAATGATGATAGCATTAGCTTAAGCTAAACCCAGTACAAGTGAAGATCAGAGAAATGTGTTTAATGCTATTCTCCCCTGAAAAACTGAAGTGTTCTTCTTTGTTTTGAATGTGCATAATCTTACATGTATATTTTTTAAGAAAAGAGAATAATACTTTAAAGAAAAGAGAAGTAATTCTAAAATTACATGCAAAGATGTATATAAGTCCCAAGTGGCTCAAAAAGTGGCACTCTAAAGTTCAGCTAACTGCATGTGATATAAATTTAAATTATAATAATACATTTTCATTTAATTGCAGTTAAAATGCAATTAAGTGTCCGAAACATTACTCTCAGTTCACATTTAAATATATTCTTTTAAAGTATATTATTTTCATAATAATCACTCTATTAAAAAGATCACAAGAGACTTGCAGTAAAACGTTTGACTATCAGCATGAAGTCTGGTCCAGATTCCAACATATTCTAGCCAAGAACCTCCCACAAGCTGTAGCAGCCTGAGGACTTGTAAACATAACTTGTTTCCTGGGTGAATTGATAAAACCTTGTATACTTTGACTTCTGTTAATTGAAAAAAAATGCCTGCAAATCAGATTTGAGCTTTCTGTAGATGGTCTATAAACTCTCATTGGGTGAGCTGTCAGAGGCACAGAGTAGTTCAGATCCACCAAGCCTGAACTTACAAATCTTGTTCCAGGAAAATAAAAATGAAATAACCTGCTGAAACAATGAACTGTAGTGTACTCCTTCTGAAAGCAAACAGGAGATGGGAGCCCTTCCTATTATAGACCTCAATCACTATTAACAGCTCAAAATCAACCAATCAGGGGCATAGTTTGTGGGAAGGATAGGGGGGATATAACACTCCCCCCCCCCCCAACTTCAAGTATGAACTGAACGGAGCAGTTATCAGCACATCACTGAAGCGCAGCTTGGCAGTCAACGGGACAGTCACAAGCCTCCCGGTTTTCATCCAAAATATCTTAAAATGTGTTCCGAAGACGAACGAAGCTTTTACGGGTTTGGAACAACATGGGGGTAAGTGATTAATGACAAAACTTTCATTTTGGGGTGGAGTAACCCTTTAAGCATATTAGCAGCAGCATTTAGCATCTGTGTTTATACAACTGGAGCAAAACGCAGTCTAGTGCATGCGATTGCTCTGAGGACACGCTGATAGTAATGGACATGAAAGCAGGTTAAATGAAATAAGCATTCTCGTGTATGTTCGCTATATTCAGTAATCTCAATGTCACGTTTGTTTAAATCTAAAGTTGATGTTTTATTAGCTGTGCTGAGTGAGCTGTCAATTTCAGCTGAACGCAATGCCAAAAGCATGCGCTTTTATTCAATCCTAATGGCTCTATAATGACAGTTATCAAATAACTAATTTATGATATTTGCTCAGGTGGGTGCTGGCCTAGGGTCTTACCTATCGGACTGCAACGCATATTCTTGTTAACACTTATGAACATTACACATAGTGCGTGTCCGATTAGAGTTAAGCCGGTCAGCGTGGTATCCCAGGCTCACATAGCCCATAGGCCACTAGTGTTAAGCCGGTTGGCATGGTAGTCTAGGCACACATAGCCTATAGGCCACTAGCCTATAGGCCACTAGTGTAAGGCAGTCGGCATGGTAGCCCAGGCACAAATAGACAGTAATACATGCGGTTCACGTGGCTCTTTGGAGCAGTACATATGTCTTGGAGATAGATCTGCTTTGTGGGGGGTGTCTTGTTCTATCCTGTCTGTTAATCTTCATGTGTGTGGGCACATGTATATGCACTGATACAGCAGTTATATCCTTATACTCAGCGACATGCACATATTGGCTTGTATAGTTCATTTCTGTGTCTCCTGCTTTGTGGGGGGTTATTCATATATTTTATATGTGCAGCAGCAGTATTTCTTACATGCTCACAGCAGCATGTTGTGGATGTATTGGCACTAGCAAGTCTTGGTACTTGCTCTGCCACAGCAGCCTAGCAGATCTATTCCGCCAAGAACAAATACATTAACACTGTAATGTACATTACCATGCCAATCCCTCCGAGAGTTGTCATGACAGAAATCTTGTTTTGAATCTTGTTTTGCAAATATATGACTGTTTTACCATTATAAGTGAAACTCATGGAACATAATAAAAAAAGTTAAAATATATTAATTAAAAACATGTTAAATAGTAAATATATTTAATTAAAAAAACATATTAAAACAATAAAAAAGGCATGTGATGACCCCTCTGTTTTTTTTTTTTTTTTTTATAAAATGGATAGTTCCAGTCCTGAATGCTAACTGGTTAACGCAGCATTACAGTCATGCTAAAATACACCACATGACTATATTCACAATATAGCAAAACCTCTCATATGTTATTGCTTAAATAAGACTGTTTCAATTTCTTCCACTAAATTCAATTGCATTCAATTGCAACAATTCCATGCAAAAGGTTTGTAAGATATTGTGTGGATTAAAATCATCTTGATCTAACTGTAGTGCTGATAGCATATGACTGTAAATAATGTGTTAAATGTGGCTCTCTCACTGTAACCTCATCCATCAAATGGATTCTTAACAGTAGCGTTCTTGTGCACTTAATGCACAGCTGAGTCAGTCTGGAAGTGTATGTTACACAAGCTGCTCCTGTTTCTGTTTTCTACTTTCCGAGCATTATATAATCACAGCAGAGACTGAGAGAGAGAGTGAGTGTGAGAGGGAGGAAGAGTAGCTCTCTGGGGAGTGTGGTAGGCTTCATTATTCAGCTCGCTCTGCCTTCTTCAGGACCTGGGTGGTTTGCATCTGGCCCCATTTTACAAGAGTCCAGCATCTATGCCCATGCACTCCAAAATGATTGGCCAACTATGAGCTGATAATGCTAATGTATGAACATCTTTAAACCTCTATTCATGGCATTCTTTGTTTCAGATCCATATTAGAGACAGACTCTTGTTGTTCCAAACCTGTACGCATTTCTGGTAACACTATAGTATAGGGACCAATTCTCACTATTAACTAGTTGTTTATTAGCATGCCTATTATTAAAATATTGGCTGTTTATTAGTACTTATAAAGCACATATTCTTCATGACCATATTCTACATCCCTAATCCTATTCAATATATACACTACCTTACTAACTATTAATAAGCAGCTTATGGAGCTTAAAATAAAGCGTGACCACATTTCTTTATTCTGTATTATTACTATTGGTGTTGTTGTTGTTTTTCATGTTATTGTTTATTTACATTTACATTACATTTAGTTATTTATTATACGCTTTTATCCAAAGCGACTTACAAATGAGGGCAATGGAAGCAATCAAAATCAACAAAAGAGCAATGATATGCAAGTGCTATAACAAGTCTCAGTTAGCTTGATGCAGTACATGTAGCAAGGTTTTTTTATTATATAATAAATAAAAAGAAAACAGACAGAATAGAAAAAGAATAGAGCAAGCTAGTTTTAGAGGCCTTTTTTGCTTTTGTTAATTGTGTAAAAAATAAAAATAAATAAAACAAATAGTTATAATATAATAAGATTAGAAAAGCTAGTGTTAGTATTTGTTTATTAATAGAATTGGAATAGAGAGTGCTAGAGTTAGAGGGTCAAATAAAGATGGAAGAGATGTGTTTTTAGCCGATTCTTGAAGATGACTAAGGACTCAGCTGTTCGGATTGAGTTGGGCAGGTCATTCCACCAGGAGGGAACATTTAATTTAAAAGTCTGTGAAAGTGATTTTGTGCCTCTTTGGGATGGCACAATAAAGCAACGTTCACTTGCAGAACGTAAGCTTCTAGAGGGCACATAAGTCTGAAATAATGAATTTAGGTAAAGGGGTGCAGAGCCAGTGGTGGTTTTGTAGGCAAACCTTAATGCCTTGAATTTTATGTGAGCAGCTATTGGTAGCCAGTGCAAATTGATGAACAGAGGTGTGACGTGCATTCTTTTCGGTTCATTAAAGATTAATCTTGCAGCGGCATTTTGGATTAATTGTAGAGGTTTGATGGAATTGGCTGGAAGACCTGCCAAGACAGCATTGCAATAGTCAAGTCTGGACAGAACAAGAGCTTGAACAAGGAGTTGTGTTGCATGTTCCGAAAGAAAGGGCCTGATCTTCCTAGTATTGTATAAAGCAAATCTGCAGGACCAGGCAGTTTTAGCAATGTGGTCTGAGAAATTCAGCTTATCATCAATCACAACTCCAAGGTTTCTGGCTGTTTTTGAAGGAGTTATGGTTGATGAGTCTAACTGGAAGGTGAAATTGTGATGAAGTGATGGGTTTGCTGAAACTACAAGCAGTTCTGTCTTAGCTAGTTGAGTTGAAGGTGACGGTCCTTCATCCAGCAAGAAATGTCTTTTAGACATGCTGAGATGCGAGCAGCTATCGTCGGATCATCAGGATGGAATGAGAGGTAGAGTTGAATGTCATCTGTATAGCAGTGATACGAAAAGTCATTTCTGAATGACAGAACCTAGTGATGTCATGTAGACAGAGAAGAGAAGTGGTCCAAGAACTGAGCCCTGAGGCACCCCAGTAGCTAGATGTTGCGAGTTGGATACCTCACCTCTCCAAGATACCTTGAAGGACCTATCTGAGAGGTAAGACTCAAACCACTGGAGCACGGTTCCTGAATTAAAACACTTATAAAAATATTAAAACACACATTACACGGCACTGGGGGTTGAATAAAGTTCTCCTGTAGCGAATCCATGCATTTTTGTAAAAAACAAATATCCATATTTATATGACAAATATCCATATTTAAAATTATATAAACACCTTTTTCTCACTCCTGCTAACTGTCATAGGCAGAAGCCGTTCCGGTGGATGAAGTAGGACATATGCGTAGCGTAAGCGCCGGTGAATAGTGATGAACACGGAAACGCGATGGAGAGAGAACAAAACAAAACACCGGTCACGAATTAGAAGCACAAAATGAGGATTTGTAAAGAAAAATGACAGAGGATTTCAGTATAAGCCAAGAGGAGACTGGTTTTCCTTTGCTAAAGTAAGGAAACTTTTCTTCCTTTGCTCCTGTAAACAAATGTTGGTTTTCGCGAGTCTCACACGCACATGCGCTGCACCTACGTCCTACGTCATCCGCCAAAAAGGCAGTCTCTCATGAATGCATGTACGACAGTTAGTGGAAGTTACACAAAACTGTTTATATCGTTTTAAATATGGATATTTTTCTTACAAAAGCACATAGATTCGCTACAGGAGACCTTTATTCACCCCCTAGTGCCATGTGATGCGCGTTTTAATATGGATGCACGCTTTATTTGACTACTTTTGGACTGTTGAATAAAAACACCTGCCCATATCATTATAAAGCTTGAAAGAGCCAGGTCAATTTTTAATATAACTCTGATTGGATTCGTCTGAAAGAAGAAAGTCATATACACCTATAGGATGTCTTGAGGGTGAGTAAAACATTGACTAATTTTCATTTTTGGATGAACTAACCCTTTAATAAAGATTCTTCAAAATATTTTTTTCTTCATATTTAATTTTCATTTTTGGGTTAACTATCCCTTTAAGGCAAACATCACTGCTGCTTATACTTAGGGGCACAAGTTTCAACAAACTCATAACCGTAATATTAAACTTTGCCACAAGCTCAAAATCATTTATGCCAAAAAAAGATAATTTAAGTTCAGACTTACTGTTTTCAACTAGCAGACCAAATTTAGCAGAATTTCCTATCAATTACATGCACTGAGGAACCCAGGCCATACATAGAGACCAGAATATCATAAAGATTTGTCATGGGCTCTTTAGACCAGTAAGTAACCACCTATAAAAAGCATGCAAGCCTTTAACAACCATCCAGAACACCCTAGCAAACACAGAAATTGCAAAAATGTGCACAACACCTTGGCATACACAAAAGGTCCCAAAACGACCATAGTGCTATGGTATTCTCAGAACATTGGAGTACCATGCAAATATCATGGTATGTTAATTCTAGTACATTATCTGATATCATTACTGTACTACGTTACCGCCACAGTACTATTTTGCCCTGGAAACCACCCACAACGCACTAGCATCTTGCCAGTGATTCTGCACAGGCAAGAACCACTCACATTTTTCCAGCAAATGTAGAAATCTGAGTTCATTTGTAATGCTGTGCCTCAGCGCTGTCTGGTAAATAATCACATCAACAGATATATTACACCCCCGTCAGCACAGATGCATGTGATTTATTTTATTCCAAGATTAATTGCATTAACTGAATTTATCTTTAAGTGCCTGCAGATATGCATCACTCTCAGCTGTGCGGATGGCAAAGTTGATTGGTCTTGCTTCCGCAGGCTGTACCAGCTCCATATGCGGGTGTTGTGCTCTAATTCGTTCATGCGCTGGGTTTCCGTTCCTCAAATTAGACACCTTGATTGCGATTGTTCAGCATCTGCCATAAAACCTCACAAGCTTACAAACAGCTTTATAATTAGGCCTTGTTAATTTTTACCAAATGTCATTTTTACTCTCTAAAAAGGTTTTTGTAGGATACATACTGTATTTTCACTCAGTGGAAAGATATTGTTTTACTATACAATTTATCCAGGAAAACACAGTAAGCACATATATTTATGTACCCTAAATAAGCTTCCATTCTGTGTTAGACTTTGGCCCAGGTCTCTCTGAGCACCTAGAAAGTACAGACTGTAACTCTCATTTTGGCTGATATAGTTGTGTGGGGCAGCCATTGTTAGAGAGGCAAACAATTTATGGGCATTCAGCAACAATTCATGTCCCACCCGTCACAGATCGATGAATGTTCCCCCTCCTACGCACCATGCTGTGCCCAGTCCGGAGATGCTGAAACACCACAATCTGATTATCCAAGACAATTTAGGTTCAGCACGAACATAAAATCTTGCATATCAGATATTTAAAAAAGCCAAAAAAGCCAAAAAGTCATGATATATCATCTAATATCATCACACACTCTTAAAAATAAAGGCTCCAAAAGGAGGGTTTTGCAACAGTGCCACAGAAGAACCATTTTGGGTTTCCCAAAGAACCTTTCAGTAATGTTCTTAAAAATAACCATTTTTTTCTTAGTGTAAAGAACATTTTAATAATCTAAAGAACTTTTTTTGCACTCTAAAGAACCTTATGCGCAGTGGAACCTTTCGTGATGTTAGACGTTAAAGGTTCTTCATCGAACCATCAATGCCAATAGAGAACCTTTATTTTTGAGAGCAGTAACAAAAACAATAGCTACTCTACAACACTATTGCGTCTGAACAACTAACATCTTGTCATGTATGTTGTTATTTAAACCTGTTTGTAAGATTTCACTAACAAAAAGTACCATGATTTAACCATGATTTTTGGACATGCATGGTAATATTACTGGTAATATTACTGTTTTATGTGTATTATGGATATACCATGTAAATATCAAGGTACGTGAATATAAAGTAACAAGAATCACACTTTTCCTATTGTTTTTATAAAATTTGCATAAATAATAGTCAAATACATTTGCCTAAAATCTGCCTAATATCTTAAAAGCATTTATTTGCACAAAAGAGAAAGAAATAAAAATAAAAACTCATGTTGCTAGGTTTAAGCAAGTGGTTTATGCATCTTGTCCTAGATTGCTTGCCAAACAAAGTGCACTATGAAGTTCTGCTGATTTAATGATACTGCCAAATGTTTCAGACTCTGTGTCCTGGAAACACTTTGTACTTTGAGGATGTCCTCTTCTATTATACTTATTGCCTGGTGACAAATGACTAGGTGACAATGTAAAAACCACTCAGGTTTAGACTAATGACACCTGTCTTAGACTAATGAGACTTTTTTTCTAATGATGCAACATTTCCCATGAGTCTTGTTGAAATATTTCAATTTATAGGAATTTATAATGATGACCAATAATTGCCCTGCTTGAGAAAGAAGATAATTTGTGTTAAATCCAATTATCTTAAATATCCAGATCCCTAACCAAATATAGAGAAGAGCAAGAGCATATAAATATATATATATATATATATATATATATATATATATACACACACACACACACACACACACACACACACACACACACACAGTATATGAGCAAAAGACTATGTAGTAAAATATGACCATATATTTCTGCAGAATTAGATTAAATTTAAAGAGATGTCAGGATTTTGTATTCCCAAATTTAATATAGCACTTTCCATTAAAAAAAATACAAATTGGTGTTCCATTGTCCCAAATTTGAGACATCCAAACTGAACTCAATTTTAGTGTTGACTAAATGGGTCCAGATCAACCCTGTTACTAAAAACAATTTCATAAAAATATGCAAAATATTATTTCTTTAACATTGCAAATTTAAATAAGTGTATCAAATATCTAAAAAAAACAAACAAACAAACAAACAAAACAACAACAACATAAGATACCATGACAGCAAGAGACAGCAATCTTTTGACTAAATCTTCCCATTTTTAATCCACAAATATGGAACAAATTAGTAGCTCACTTTTTAAAGCAACAAAGGCACATCCCTCTGAAAGGAGGCAAAAATATTCCTGTCTTGTTAATTTTTACACATCTATTTTATTAGGCCTACTGACTGTATTCAGCAAGGTTAATTCAAAGGAAAGTGTGAAAATTACAGTAGGCCTATAAACTAAAATTATAGGTGTATCATCAGTACCTAACATTTCAAAGTAGCTGACCACTGTGACAGCTAAATTTAGACTAAATCATCTGATAACTTCCAAGAATATGGTACAAATTGGTGTCTGAATAAACACACAAATCCCAAATTTATTTGGAGTGACAACTGTTCGAGATTATGTAGCCTACTAATATCAATTTTACACACATTTTAGTGTTGACTATCTTGGTCAAGCTCAACCCTGTTACCAAATAAATATTAATAACAGTCTTTTTTTTAATAACTAATATTCATAAGAAATATAAGTTAATTAATAACTATAGCCAACATTTGGTCCCACAACAGTCGGCCACTACAGCGTTTTAGCTTAAATTAGGCGAAATCTGCAACCCTGTTACATATTCTGGTATATTTTGTTAGAGGTCCAAGCAGTGGATATCGTCTTCAAAAAGCTGTTTATTCAAATGCTGCTGCACTTCCACTTACCGTCCCAGTTCAGACTCCAGCTCATAGAAGTCCGCCAGCGTCTCTTTCTTGGATCCGTCGATCCAGTATTCAGGAGCGGCTCTAGAGGAGGGCATTGTCACTTTCAGCATCTCCAGAGCTTCAGGTTACTATCAGCGGAGCGAAACAACAACATCACCACATGACATGGAAGAAAAGGGCACACAGTCTGGAGAGGCGAACACACATCTTTGTCGAAAGAGTTTGGCATTACCTGTGATGAGTGTTGGTGAGATGCGCTGTGTGTGTGTGTGTGTGTGTGTGTGTGTGTGCAGCATCAGTCGATCGCGGGTGTCATGTCGCTCTCTGAACGGAGCGCGCGGCTTCCACTGGGTCTTACTGTCGCTTATGTAGGGCGCTGATTTTCTGTCTGTGTGATTTACCTGGATTCAGTGGACGTCACATATTACATAACAATACTCCAGTATATTTTTGGCAGCTGCATTACTGCTAGATATCATGATAGATATATTTCAAGATATAGGCTAGCCAGATTTCATCCATTTCCTTCATTAATGAAAGACACCATTCTGTCTATAACACATTACTGACACACTGTAAAACAACTAGCAAAGTCTGACATAAAATTCGGGGTCATATTTCACCAAAAATTGGAGATTTGAGATTTTGATCTGCTTAATTAAGTCTTTAATCCGACAAAGGTAGTAAAAACAAATTGTTATTGAAATATAGGCTAGGCTACATGTAGCCTATTCTCATTCATTCATTCATCCATTCATTCTGCATTTTGAAAGTTTGCAGGAGGCTATAACCATGAAAAGAGGATGCTAAATAGGCTACAGATAGGCTATGCATTTACGTTAGGCCTATATCTAGCTATAGAGCTGGGTAGTAACTGATTAGGCTATGTAATCTGGTTTAAGTAATCAGATTCCAAAAATTAAATACTTATAATTTGCATTACCTACTTGTTGGCCTACTTAGACTACAATTATTTATTTATTTTTTTTTTTGTAAGTCTTTAGAAGCCCGGTTTAGGAAACCTTGACGTAACATATACTAATTGCTAACTGAATAAATGAATGCACTTCCCAAAATAAAATACAAAAAAAATAATAAATTAAGAAGTTTGGCATAAGGAAAAATAAGATTTTGAATAAGATTCATATGACTATTAGTATTAGCTATTTGTCTATGGATATTAATCACTGTAATTAAAACTACTATTTAAATGCGGGTCAAAATGTAGGGATGATTGCAGGTGGGCCACTTTTTGTAAAACGTGTAATTTTTGATACCTAGACGTTTTTTGTTTTTCTTTTAACAAAAGCAAAAAAGGCCTCTAACACTAGCTTGCTCTATTCTTTTTCTATTCTATCTGTTTTCTTTTAAAAACAAAAAAACGTGTACTGCGTTAAGCTAACTGAGACTTGTTATACTTGCATATCATTGCTCTTTTGTTGATTTTGATAGCTTCTATTGTCCTCGTTTTTAAGTCCCTTTGGACAAAAGCGTCTGCTAAATGACTAAATGTAAATGTAATAAATGTATTCCCTGTTAACTGTGGAAACAAAAACAACAGGAACTGTCCCAATAATATTTGTTTCCATTTAGTGAGCAACCTTATAATTTAGAAACGAAAATCTTCTTTTTTTTTGCGGTTTTCTACCTTTCACTATGACACAGTCCTCTTTTGAGGTGTGGCCACATCCACCAGTGTCATATTGCATCAACCAAAACTATTTGATCATTTAGAGAAACAGCTTCCCTGTAATTAAGAACCATTGTTATGCTCTGAAAGTGCAAACCCATTGAGCACAGTACTATCAAACTTAAACGGCCCACTTTACCTGTAATCACCATATATTGTATTAATATTTGTTGTTCCTTTTATCTATCTATCTATCTATCTATCTATCTATCTATCTATCTATCTATCTATCTATCTATCTATCTATATTTAAGAAGCCTATATAACATATTTATATCTATTTTAGTAGATTATCAAAGTACCATGGCTTTACCATCTGATACCAAATACTTTTTGAAGTTGTTCTGAAACACCAGAATGTTTTATTGAAACTTTTACCCCAGACCTCTGAAGCATATACTTTTCTTTCAGTCTTCTTTCGTCAGCATGACAGCAATTCCCATACCAAGTTTGACTTAATGTGCATTATTGAGGATCTTTTTCTTTAATTTTTCAAATATGCCACTTTCAATGACGATTTGAATGTGCTGTGAGGAAGAAATCACCCACACTGAGTCCAGATCTGTACTGGCCTGTATGACTGGTCATCCTTTAAAGCTCAAGCAGTGCAGGAGTGTTCTGGGCTCCCACACAGAGAGACCCATCTGTTCAGTATCTGCTCAACGCAAAATAACCACAATCCCAGCTAACCACCAGCATCCCTCTCATCTCACACATTCATTTCCTTGATGCTCAGTCATACAAAAAATAAGAACTGGGAGGTGATGTAGGATTATTTTTTTGCATCTGTATACATATATATATATATATATATATATATATATATATATATATATATAATATGCATAGTGGGTCTAAGTATTTGGACACTTAGACATGTACAAATGTCAAGACAAAATAGCAAATCAAACAGCATTTATATTAAAACGAATAGTTGAACCCAAAACTGAAAATGTACTGAAAATGTACTCATGTCATAGGAACACTTTAGTATAGGGATCAGTTCTCACTATTAACTAGCTGCTTATTAGCATACCTATTATTAACATATTGGCTGTTGTTTTTTAGTACTTATAAAGCACATATTCTGCATGACCATGTTCTACATCCCAATACCTAAACTTAGCTACCTTACTATTACAGTTTTTCTCAAATGCTAAAACACTATAACCAGCTTTTTGAACTAAAATTTCAAAACCATAACGCCATTTTTAAAAAAGCACACCCATTTCCCTAAACTATAAACACTATTCCCTGCTTTGACACGAGTCAGATTTGGTGAACTGTTACTGCAAAACTCTACACACAAATCCCGCATTTCTCAGTGCTTACACTATGTGGTCATTTAGAAAGCACTAGCATTCAATACTGTTTACTTCAGTCAGCACAGTTTGAGCTCAATTAGTACACAATTACCCAAGAGGAAACACTAGGAGTCAAAATTTATCACACACCAATCAGAACCTTTGATGGGTAGATAAAAGGGCCAAAGTCAGCTCGTTCAGGTTTCAAACAATGGATCCAGAGAGACGTGAAGGAAGAGGTCGAGGACACCAAAAAGGAGTAGGGAGTCGAGGAATAAATGAAGGAAGAGAAAGAGGAGAAGGAGCAAGAGGAAGAAGAGAAGGAAGCCCATATGCCAATTTTTTTTTTTTTTGTGGGTAAAATATATTTGAAAAATATGCTAAAAATGAAAATATATTTTTGAAAAATTAAATATATTTTTGAAATAGTAAATATATTTCGTTTCAACCATCATATACCAAAATGTATTTCTAAATGTATTTCTGTGACAAGAAAATGCATTTTCTTGGACTGAAATATACAGAGATCAAAATATATATTTTAAATGCTTTTAAAAATATATTTATATATGGGCAAAATATATTGGTATAAAATATATTTACATAAATATATTTTAGCAAATATATTTTTTGGCCATTTTTTTTGTTGTATGTTTTGAAATATATTTAAAAATATATTTGAAAATATATACATATTTTTTTTTTGCTGTATGGGTATGTGCACGGCCATCAGCCAACAAGGGGTACTCTACCAGGGACCACAAGCAACATAACTTATTACCGGTTTTTGTAGCATTGTTTTGAATTTATCTCATCAGTGTGTAAGACTGTGTAGTTGTGTGTGTTTTTGAGGGTTTGTGTGTCATGTCTGAGAGCAAAGTTTGGTTTTTTCAGCAAGAGTGAGTAAGTTTTGCAAAAAAGAGGCATGATTTCAAGAAATGTGTTTAAGCAATCAAGAAAAACTGTAATAAGCAGCAAATTAGGAGTTTAATGAGGCAAAAGTCATAGTTAATGGTTTGTTAATAGTGAGAAATTAACCTTAAAATAAAGTGTGACCGAGATTTTCTTCATCGGAATAGATTTTGGAGAATTGTTTTTTTTTTTTTTTTTTTTAACCATTTTCTTCCAGCTTAAATACAAGTCCTCTATCCATAATATTGCTTTCTCCAATGAAAAACATCTCATCTGAATCAGGAGATACATGAGATACAGAACAAGCACTATTTGCAAGTGAAAAGTCTAAAACAGTTCTAAAAAATGTCAGTGGATTTTGATGTGAGAGGACAACACAGAAGATGAAAATTTGCACTGAGGAAGCACTATCATGGCCAGAAGTGATGGTTTTAGATTAAAATGTCTTCATGATAGATTTGTTTCTTACAAACATGCAGCTTTTCACTTCACAAGACGTTAATTAATGGACTGGAGTCATGTGGATTACTTGTGGATTATTGTGATGTTTTTACCAGTTGTTTGAACTCTCATTCTGACGGCACCCATTCACTGCAGAGGATCCACTGGTGAGCAAGTGATGCAATGCTAAATTTCTCCAAATCTGTTCTGATGAAACTCTACATTTTGGATGGCCTGAGGGTGAGCACATTTTCATTTTTTGTGTGAACTATTCCTTGAGGTCTTGGTTTATTTTGTCACCCATTCAGTGCCCATTATGTAAAATATATGACTGCCATTATGTCCTTACCCAAACTATAAGAAGAAAAAAAATCACATAGACTTGGTATAATTTTAATTTGTATTAACAAAACAGGGCAAGAACATTTAGTCTGATACAAAGATTCAACAACATGGTGAAATGTGCTTTACAATAGTGCACTCTTGATATAAGACAACAGACAAATGTTCTGATTTAAGAGCGTCTGCATGGACATCCATGTCTCCTCCAGGTGTGCAGACACGCTCTCTGCCTCCTTCATCAGTTCGGGCTGGTCTGCGATGAACCGAAGATGGAGCTGGAACAGCAAGATGACATTGTTAGAGTTCAAAATTCAAAAAAACTTTCATCTTTACACTCAAACACCCCAAATTGTTCTGTTACTAGATGTTGTTTAGATGTAATTACATGACTGTATATAAAATGAATAATTTTAGTAGCATTTACAGTGCAGAAAAAAGGGAGACAGCCCTGAAAGGTGCTGAACTATAAACCATAAAGGAAAATGTTTGCATATACATTTGCTGCCATCTGCTGTTTAAAAACAAAACAAATCCAGTGTGTCCTATCTAGCAAAATTACAACTTTCAGGAACAGTTTATCTATGCTTAAAAATACTGAGACAAATTCAAAATCAGAACACATCATATGTATGTTGTAGCCCTTTTATAAATTAAAAAAAAAAAAAAAAAATTGTTAATATTATAACATTAATGGCATTATTATACTTTATAAGTTTATATTATATATGAAAAATCATATAAAAGATTACATTTTATATATTTTAACAGCATGTAGAACAATAACATTTCCACTGACACTGAAAGTTTAGGATATAATTTTTAAATGTTTCTGTAAGAAGTCTTATGCTCACCAATGTCACGCCCCTGGACTGTTTTGTTGTGGTTTTTACTCCCCATGTGTTCCCTGTGACCCAGTTTCTCCCCAGTCTGATTGTGTTAATTTGCTCCAGGTGTGTCTCCTTAGTTCTTTGATTATCCTGTCTTTAAAAGCCCCAGTCCTTTCAGTTAGTGTTTGTCGGTCTTTGAATGTCTTCTTATGTTCCCTATATGGATTAAAGACTCCCAGTTTGTGAATTCTCCGTGTCTCCTCGTTCCTGGCTCCAGCGTTCGTGACAGAAAGACCGACCGAAACAGTTACCTCCGTGTCCACCCTCTGTTTTGTTTTCCGTTTTCTATCAGTGTTTTTGTTTCCGTTGTGTTGCCCCATGGATCCCTACGTCCGGCCCGAATTCCTCCTCCTCCTGCTGGAGCAGGAGGACCGATCTCTCGAGGACCATACAAGACTGTTCCTGATGTTAGCTAACGCCACCAGCTACCCGGACGGCGCGCTCTGCACATTTTATAACGCAAGCTTGAACACCGCGTGCAGAGCGCTGTCGTCCGAGGATGGTCCTCGAGAGGATTTCGCCGCCTTCGTGGAGTGGACACTGGCAAGGCACGGATCCCCGTTCACCGTCTGTGCCGAGGGGGATCTCGCCAGTGCCACTCCTGACCCAGAGCCCAGCCCACCAACTCCCCGCAGTGCGGAGCACCAGCCCGAGCCCACCGATGACGGAGAGCCATTTCCCGCTACGATCCACGAGCCAGCGCCAAGCCGAGCGACTGAGCGGAAGATCGTCCCGGAAGTTGAGCCCAACACGTCAGATCAGGTGCGAGAGCTGATCACGTGGGAGCCAGCCGTGGACGGTGTGAGCGCGGAGTGGAGCTCCGCCCCCTGCACCGCGGCTGAGGGTGAGCTGATGATACATCTGGGGCTGCTAGACTTTGAAGGGGATCTGTTGGACTGGGAACATGTTCTGGAGGTCGACGCTTCCCCTATCCTCTCTCCGTCTCCGCTGGTTCCAGCCAGCTCCGCTCCTCCCGAGCGCCCCCCTGTGCCCGCTTCCCGAAAGCGTCCTCCAGAGCGCCCCACAGTGTCGGCTCCCATTCCTGAGTTAACCCCTGGAAGCCCGGAGGATCTCAAATGCCCACCCTCCCACCCGCTCCTGCCTCCTCCACCGCTGTCGTCTGGCAGCCCCTCTGCTCGCCCTCAGCCCTCCATCAATGCGGTGCGAGCTCCGCGGGTCTGCCATCCTCCATCGCCGTGGCTGGAGAATCCCTCACCTCCACCTCCAGCCTCCGAGGCCCAGACTCCACCTCGGTCCGTAGACCCAGCGGCTCCACCTCGGCTCCTAGCTCCCTCGCCTCCACCGTCATCCATCGATCCACCAGCTCCACCAGGCTCCCTCGTCCCTCCGGCTCCGCCTTGGTCGGGCGTCGACCCGCCATCGCCTCGGGACTCCTCTCCTCTGGCTGCGCCTCGTCACTCCATCCCACCGGCTCCGTTGGGCTCCTTCCTCCCTCCAGCTCCACCTTGGTCCTCAGTCGCTCTGGCTCCGCCGCGGATCTCCGGAGCTCCGCCTCTGCCTCGGTCGCCAGAGCTCTCGGCTCCACCCTGGCCCCCCGGATCCTCGGCGTCACCCTGGCTCGTCGGCTCTCCGTCTCCACCTCGGGCTCCTCCTCCACCTGCTCCGCCTCCGTTGGTCGGCCCCCTGGAGTCGGCGGCCATTCCTCCTCCATGGCTCCTCCCTCCGTCGGCTCCACTGTGGGCCATCATCATGGCTGTGGCCTGGGTCCTGCCAGGCTCCTCCTGCTCCGAGTCCCTCCTGTCTCCTCCCTGGCTCCTCCCTCCTTCGTCGCCTCCCTGGTCTCTGTCTGCCGGCCCCCTCCCGGTTGTCCGTCCTCCTCCTGAGCCGCCGCCATTGTTCCCACCCGTTTCCCCCCCCTTCTGTTGTTCCACGGTGCGAGGACGCACCTTCCGGGAGGGGGGAGTAATGTCACGCCCCTGGACTGTTTTGTTGTGGTTTTTACTCCCCATGTGTTCCCTGTGACCCAGTTTCTCCCCAGTCTGATTGTGTTAATTTGCTCCAGGTGTGTCTCCTTAGTTCTTTGATTATCCTGTCTTTAAAAGCCCCAGTCCTTTCAGTTAGTGTTTGTCGGTCTTTGAATGTCTTCTTATGTTCCCTATATGGATTAAAGACTCCCAGTTTGTGAATTCTCCGTGTCTCCTCGTTCCTGGCTCCAGCGTTCGTGACAACCAAGGCTTTGACTTATTTATTATTCCAGCCTTCAGTGTCACATGATCCTTCATAATACATTCTAATACGCTGATTTTGTGCTCAGGTGTTATTGGTGCTTAATTATTAATAATGGTTCTTACTATTATTAATGTTAAAAACAGTTTTTGCTGCTTAATATTTGTGTGGAAACCATGATACATTTTTTCAGGATTCTTTGATGAATAAAAAGTTCATTGAACAAGTTTTATTTGAAATAAAATATTTTTGTAATATTATAAGTTCCTTTACTGTCATTTTTGATCAATTTAATACATTTTTGCTGAATGAAACTATTAATTTATATGGTAGTGTATCAGGATTTGCATAAAAATATTAAGCAGCAAAAACAATGTTTTCTGAAGGATCATGTGACATTTTTAAATATATTAGAATAGAAAGTTATTTCTATTTACTGTGTTTCTGATTAAACAAATGCAGCCTTGCTTTCAACAATTTTCCAGTTTTCACAATTTAAGCCCTTCATTGTTTATTGTAAATATTCATTTCCTGTAGACCTGAATTATCAAATATGTTCACATTTTTAGCATAAATATTACATTAACATTCTAATTTATAAATATTTACTAAGTATTTTCAAGGTCCAAACCAAAAAAAAAGCTGCATTTCACAGTCTTCATCTGGAATGTGGATACATGATCAATGCGAAACAGGATATTTAGATCAATGATGTTTGATGCTGAACAGCGGCTTCCCAGCACGATTAGAAAGAAACCAAGAAACCAAGCAACCAAGCAACCGACAGTTTTGTCATGGATGGTTAGGCCAGAAACTAAGCAGTTCCTACAAAAAAGTCTTACAGCTTTGTAATGGAACTAAAAGTCAAAGCTAATGTAATTAAATAAACATCAGCAGATTGCTCATATCGTACCTTAAGGAACAATGCTAGGTAGGCTTGAGCCAGGTCGAAATCTCTTTTGGACTGAAGAATGCTGCTGATCATCTTGAGGAAGCTCTGCATAACTCTGACCTCTCCACCCATATCTGGTGACAGGGCCCGAAGTTCTGTGTCAATGGCAGAGGGGCCCAACTCTCTCAACAGCTTCACTGGCTCCTCATCTGTCATGATGATTAACACACTGATCGTTCACGTCACAGCTAATGCAAATTCAATAGTAAAGCATCAAGCATAAAGTACTTACACGAGTTGTTGTCTAAAGCGTTTTCAAGCTGAAGGTAGAAGGTGGACTTCTGTGCTAACACTCCCAAGTTGACAACTTTAGACTAAAAAAAAAAGGGGCTAATTACAATAACAAGTAAAAAATTCACAATTTAAAATAACTTTTCTATTTTAATATATTTTAAAATTTAATTTATATCTAAGTTGAAATTTCAGCAGCCATTACTCCAGTATTTAGTGTCATTTGTCAACATTTCTTATTATGAATACGGAGCATTTATTTTAAAAGTAAATATTTTTGTAACAATGAAAAAGTCTTTACTGTCACTTTTGATTAATTTAATTGGTCCTCGCTGAATTTATTTACTTTCTTTCTTTCTTTAATGGTGGGTTAGGTAAAAATATAAACCAAATGTTTTCTAATAAATAGAAAATAATGTTTTCATATTTACCAGTCAATATTTCAGGCAAACTTAATAATAAATATACTTAATTTAATATAGTAATTTTCATATATACAATAATTTTAAAACTGACAAATAAATTCCCAACAACAAATACTCAACAGAGATACTATCAAGAGCGGTTACCTGGTCCTCTGAGGGTGTGGTGGGTAGAGCAAACAGGGGCACCAGCCCTGGAATGGTGGGAATGAAGAAGGGTGCAGCTTTTGGCAATTTTGGGGGCTCTTTGGGTTTGTTCTTTTTCTGTAGGTGAAGATTTTTCAATGTTTTAATGGCCTTTCAAACACATCACAATTAAGCACAGACCACTGTTTTTTGTTGTTGTTGTTGTTGTTGTTGTTTTTTTTCTATTTTTACATGCACATACCTTGATGATGTCCAGATGCAGCAGGTTCTTCCAGCGTGAGTCAGGAAGCAGAGAGAGTGTGACCAGATGTTCATCCAGCTGTGCTGGTGAAATGTACTCAAGCATCTCAGAACTGTCAGCATCTAAAACTTCCTCCTCTTCTATATCTGTTCACAGGCACACAATCAACGGGACTTAGTCTCAAGTGAAATGATTTTCAAATTATAATCAATATGATAATGTGGTCACACCCTTGCTTGGGCAGGTGCCTGGCAGCATGATCACAGTCGGCTCATAGTCTGCAGGTAGAGGGCGCAATGACACCATACTGCACAGTGTGTTATTGGACCTAGAAAAGAACCAAACCGACAGCAAGGCTGAACATACAATATTTCATAAAGCAACTTCTTTGAATCATGACACTAAAAACCAAGGGTATGCTTGGAATGCAATGATGACCGAGTACAAAAACATACAAATAAATGTTCCTCAGAAGTCTGATGTATCATATTTGATCAATTTTAACTTAATTATCCATACATATTTTTTTCAGAAAAATCAGTGCTCAAGTGTTCATGATGACATTTAACTAACAATATAAAGTTATTATGTTTACTTCATAACAATAAAAAAGATAGCACAGCGAAAAACATGTACCATGACCTGAAGGGGACATTTTTAGAATTAAACGTATCAATCAGCAAAGCTTTGATCATTTGATAATTTAGAGGCTTTAGAAATTTGCCTATCAAATATGATACAATTAGGCTTTATATAGAGTTAACTTTTCTACAATATAAAGTATGTACAATACACATAGTGTGCATTAAATACCTACTTGGCCTACAATGACAAAGAGCACAGAGCTGGGGTACTGTATCCCACAATGCACTGAACTCAACCTTGCATTTCAAGGGTGTGTCATATATATATATATATATATATATATACAATTTTTATTATTTTAGCTGCTGACCAAAACATTCAAGTTACAGTTAAATAATGAATATGGGCTTGAAGTGCACACTCTGAGCTTTAATTTGAGGGTATTCTCATCAAAATTGGAGAAAGGGTTGAGGAATTACAGCTCTTTAATATGTACCACCCGCTTTTTCAAGGGACCATAAGTAATTGGACAATTGACGCAAAAGCTGTTTCATGGACAGTCGTGGGCTAGTCTTTCATTATTTCCACATCAATTAAGCAGGTAAAAGGTCTGGAGTTGATTCTAAGTGTGCCATTTGCATTTGGAAGCTGTTGCTGTGAACCCACATCATGCAGTCAAAGGATCTTTCTATACAAGTAAAACAGACAATTGTTAGGCTTCAAAGTCAAAACAAATCCATGAGAGATAGCAGGAATATTAGGAATGGCCAAATCAACAAATTGGTACATTCTGAGAAAAAAAAAAAAAAAAAGAACGCACTAGTGAGCTCAGCAACATAAAAAGGCCTGGATGTCCATGGAGGACAACAGTGGTGGATGATCGGAGGATCCTCTACATGGTAAAGAAAAACCCTTTCACAACATCCAGCCAAGAGAAGAACACTCTCCAGGAGATATCCGTCACTGGCAAAGTCTACAGTCAAGAGAAGACTTCACGAGAGCAAATACAGAGGTTTCACTACAAGGTGCAAACAAGGCCAGATTAGATTGCCAAAAAAACCATCTAAAAAAAGCCAGAAGCACTTCTGGAAAAGCATTCTTTGGACGGCTGAAATTAAGATAAACCTGTACCAGAATGATGGGAAGAAAAAAGTATGGAGAAGGCTTGGAACAGCTCATGATCAGAAGCATACAACATCATCTGTGAAACATGGTGGAGCAGTGTGATGGCATGAGCATGCATGGCTTCCAGTGGCACTGGGTTACTGGTGTTTAGTGATGACGCGACAGAGGACAGAAGCAGTCAGATGAATTCTGAAGTGTATAAGAATATACTGTCTGCCCAGATTCAGTCAAATGGAGCAAAGTTGATTGGAGAGTGATTCATAGTACAAATGGACGATGACCCAAAACATACAGCAAAAGCAACCCAGGAGTTTTTGAAGGTAAAAAAGTGGAAAATTCTGCAATGGCCAAGTCAATCTCCTGATCTCAACTCGATTGAGCATGCATTTCACTTGCTGAAGACAAAACTAAAGGCAGAAAGACCCACAAACATACAACAACTGAAGTCAGCTGCAGTAAAGGCCTGGCAAAGCATCACAAAGGAGGAAACCCAGTCTTTGGTGATGTCCATGAGTTCCAGACTTAAGGCAGCCATTGCCTGCAAAGGATTCTCAACAAAATTTAAAAAATGAACATTTTATTTATGATTATATGTATTTGTCCAATTACATTTGAGCCCCTGAAAATGAGGAGACTATGTATAAAATGGTTGTAATTCCTAAGAATTTTATATTTTTGTTCAACCCCTTGAATTAAAGCTTAAAGTCTGCACTTCAATTACATCTTGATTGTTTAATTTTAATTTATTCTGGTGGCAAACAGAGCCGAAATTATTAAAATTGCGTCAGTGTCCAAATATATATGGACCTAACTATTATATATATATATATATAATCTTCTCAGTTCATAGATAGTGCTTTGTTTTTATTTTCATCATCTTTTGAACTTGACAGCCCCTGGTCACTGTTTCTGTTGCTTGAAAAAATCCACCCTAAACATTTGTCAAAGCATCTGATTTTGTGTTGTATAGAAAAAAAAAATCATGGTTTGGAAACAACATTAGCATGAGTAAATAAACTAAAACTTCTCCTAAAATAAGCCATTCATACATTCATCAGCAGATTAAAGTTTCAACCTCAAGAACTCAACCCACAATACCTGGGTTCAGTTATGATGAGTAAGACAATTGTGCTAATTGCTTTCCGAAATTTTACTGTTCTAATCTTCATCTTAAATGTGTGAAATAACTAATTGAAAAGTAAAAACAAGAGTTGACAGACACAGTATCTGCAAGGGAATCTCTTACCATAAATAAATACCTAGGCCATCAACGTGCGACGAGGCCAGGAAGTTCCCGGTAGGGGACATACTGAGACTGACGGCTGCTGCGTCTACCAGGAAACAGTCGACCAAACTATGAAAGACAGCAAGAGAATGTGGAAGGGTATGAAAGTGTGAAAGGAAATCATTCAATCACTCAATTGGGCCAGAGGGGACTTCATCGGCTAGAGGAATCCCCGTTAGAAAAACAAAAATATATCCGATGTACTAAATGTCACTACGGCCACATCTTTGAAAGATAATAATTATCTCTGAATTTGGTTTTACTGGTTACTTTCAAAACTATCAGTGACTGAGTAAACAGAAAAGGTCATCACAAATATCTAACCAGTAAATAATATAGAAAGTGGAAAAGGTGTCACTGGACTGGCCTGGTCTTTCCCTCCTTCAAAAGGCTACTTTTGTGGGTTGCAGTAGAACAATGATGCAATCTCACTTAGCACTCTAAGCTTTACCTGTGACATACATGTTACAAGACACAAACGAAAAGAATTTAGGTTTATGCCTGGGTTCTACAGTTACTTCGTTCATTCAAGGCCATATTGTCCAAATCCAAAAAAAAAAAAGAAAAAAAAGAGAGGGTTCTTTTACTAGATCTTAGCACTGTAAGTAACAAGTTAACGTGAAAAAAACAACAAAAAAAAACAACTAAACACCCCTATTATTAAAATATTTAGAAGCATTAAATTGAAGCTGATAAACAATAAAATCCTTTAAAAAATCATGTAAACTAAATCAAATAAAACATTTGCTAACATAATAAATACTCCAAATGCATATTTTAGTTCCCCTCACTCCACAACAAATCCTTTAAATTGAATGATATTCAGAGAACTGGAATGAAAAATAAAAAGCATATATTAAAAAAGCACAAATTATAGCGGCATTCATTGTAAACAACAACCTAAACAAATTTATTTAAACAACTGGTGTGTATTAAATGCACTATACACATTAACATAGGCTCATGTACCTTTCTCATCCAGCACAAATTACGTTAATTGCATTATATAATTTGCAAGTCGGCATGTTTCAAATGATTAAAAAAAAAACAGATGTGTATTCTAGAAAATACTGTATATAATAATTATTATTGCTTAATATTGCTTAAAATGTGTTTTTTATTTGACTCTTTATTGGTTTATATTTATGTTTTGAAGCAATATTTAGTTAAATTCTTAAGATGGGACTGACTAATTTATACAGTTTTGATGTATCAAGTTGTAATTATTTTAAAAAGTACTTCTAATTATGCAAGTAATTTAATAAAAATAAAAAAAAATAATTAACCTCATTAATTAATAAGAAAAAATACAAATCGAGAATTGTTTTAGAATCTGACTGTGAGGTACTTAAGACTCCCATCCCTACTAATGTCTTTGAATTCTCTTCACTCGGGTGTTTTTCCTTAGCAAGTATTAATATATGGAATACAGAATGCGTCAGGCAGCAACGCAATTTCCTCCATTAATCGTAAGACCCAATTGTGACATCCCAGTTGAACAGCCTTGCTTTATGCTCTAATCTTTATACCTGCCAGATGGAAGATCCCATGTTCTGATGGTGCAGTCCATAGATGCTGTAATCAGCCAACGTCCATCTGGACTAAATGTCTGGACAAAAAGCATAAAGCACATTTCATAAACACTTATTATACATTACTTATACTTAATTTCCTCATGCAAAATGCGTTTGACTTTCTTTCTTACATGGAACATAAGGAAAAATATATTTTGTCCACATTATAAAACACAACGGTAACCAGGACATGTCAAGCATTGTGTAGTATTGCACATTCCATAAACATTCCATGAGCATGAAAATTTGAATGAACATGCTTTTGTGTTTTACAGAAGCAAGCAAGTCAAACCATTTGAATGAGTAAATATAAGAACAATTTTAGGTCAATGTATTCCTTTAATACAAGCAGAGTTTGTAATTCATGGGAATTCTCAACTTATTCTTAAAGATGTCAAAGAAATGCATGAATTTCAAACGGAATTGGAAAAATTTGTCCCTTAAACTCACCATGTCGTTGATCTGCCCACGATGCCCAGAGAATCTGCGGACAATTCTCCTGGTCTCCATGTCCAGAATGTGAACGGTAAAATCATCCAGAGCGATGGCGAGCATCCCGCTTTTTGGAGAGATCAAGCATAAATCAACATCATTTAAACACTGTCTGGAAAATAATTTTCCTCACACACCCACTGTAGCCAGGTAGATTCAAAATGCTTTAAATTTCAATAAAAATCTAGTTAAAATAAACAAAAACTCAATAAAAATCTAGTTGAAAATAAGCACTGCATGTTTTGTCATTAAATGAACGCTACAAAAAAATAGACATTTACAACACAAAATTTACTAAATCCTTTTAAAACTGCACTACAGAAGAGGTAAAAAACAAAACAAAAAAAAATTCAATCAGAAAGAAGCTTACAAGTTGTGACATTGTTAGTAACGACGAGTACAATGATACGCCCCAAATCAACATATTCATTTATACTGAAGAGCTAAGCCAAAGGCCAAATCCCAAATCCCATTAACAACATTCCTCCCTAAGCCACTTCTGGTTTCATGCCTCAACCGCTAATCTTACGTACTCTGAAAAAGCATTTTTAAAGTTATTAAAACTTACAGTAATGCAATTGATGTGGCAAAATTACTATTTATTTATTTATTTTTTTACCAAAAACAATATATAAGTTTTCATCTAGCCAAAAACCATATGATGCGATAATTAAACCACCATTTTGGACAATAATTTTAGCCCTCCAAAACAGTTTCAGAGGAAACTGAAAATTCACTTTTGGTCACTAATTCATATTGCACTTAAAATGAAAATGTGGGAAAAATGTATTAAACGGTTAGTTCACCCTGAAATGAAAATTATGTCATTAATTACTCACCCTCATGTCGTTCCAAACCCGTAAGACCTTTGTTCATCTTCGGAACACAAATTAAGATATTTTTGATTAAATCGGAGAGCTATCTGACCCTCCATAGACAGCAACGCAACTGAAATGTTCCCAGGTCCAGAAAAGTAGAAAATACATCAGTAAAACAGGTCCATGTGACATCCGTGGCTCAGCTTCAGTTTTGCGACGCTACGAGAATACTTTTTTTTGCGCAAAGAAAACAAAAATAATTTACTCAACCATTCTTCTCCCCCGAGTTACGTCTTCCGCCATTTTAGAGAGTATCACAATACATACGCATGCTTTCCCCCAAGCGTAAACAACTCTTATTACTCAGGTTATACGTTCATGCGCACTTTCCCCCCGAACGTAAATAACGCTGATTACGTCAAATACATCCTTGGGTACTCTCCAAAATGGCAGAAGACGTAACTCGGGGGAGAAGAATTGTTGAGTATATTATGTTATTTTTGTTTTCTTTGCGCAAAAAAAAAGTATTCTCGTAGCGTCGCAAAACTGAAGTTGAGTTACTGATGTCACATGGATCTGTTTTACTAATGTATTTACTACGTTTCTGGACCTGGGAACATTTCAGTTGCGTTGCTGTCTATGGAGGGTCAGATAGCTCTCAATTTAATCAAAAATATCTTAATTTGTGTTCCGAAGATGAACGAAGGTCTTACCCTCATGTCGTTCCAAACCCGTGAGTAATTAATGACATAATTTTCATTTTGGGGTGAACTAACCCTTTAATGTCTTTTAATACCTGTCCCTGTGAAGCAGAGATGAGGCTGGGGCAGCTGACAGGCTGTGTGTATGTAACAGCTCCTTGGATTTGAACCTCCAGATTTTCAGAAGGCGATCTGCTCCCACGCTAACTGTCATCTGGTTCAGAGCATCCACAGAGACCCCACGAACAGGCCCTGCATGTGCTGCACACACACAAAAAAGCCACTGAAATCAGACTTAAGTTTGCATGTATTTCAACCCGATGTTCAGTATGTTAACTCACCCTTGTCCTTTCCATAATGCCCTCGATGAAAACCAGACTGCATGTTGTACACATCAATGTGTCCTGAAGACAGTGCAATCACTGCAAAGTTCCCACAGGATGTGATGTCAACAGCCTGGACAACATATGACCAAACTGGATTTGAAATCATCTGTTATAAGGCTGAATGATCAGGTAAACACACATGGATTATCTACAAACTTACAGTTGCATGGACATTGAGGCTACGGTTCTTGTTGAAGCGTTCAGGTTCCAGCTTGTGGGCACCAATCGAACCTTTTTGGTAGTTCCATGTCGTAGTCACAAGGAAACCACGGTGGCATGCAATAATGCCATCCCAGTCACTCTGACGAGCAGTTTCTATTCAAAACAACAGCATAAATACAGCATTACACAGTTATGGCTTTCATGATTTTCATTTATAAGGTCATTCTAACACTGATTTGGCTATCAAGATATCTGCAAGCTCAGAGTTTAAAATCTAAAGGGATAATTCTTCAAAAAAAAGTAAATTCTCACCCTCATGTCATTCCAAACACATAATACTTTTGTTCATTTTTGGAACACAAATACAGATTTTTTTTTATGAAGTTCAATATTGATCAATGTTTATATGCAAGGCCAAATTTAAAGCCATCATAGACAAAATTGCTCAATTCATAAGGATTGCATGCTTTTACAATGTCTTTATGTGCTTTTTGAAGATTGAAGCTTTTGCTTGTGTGGACTTTCAATGAATGGACAAAACTGATGAAAGAATATTAAAAAATATCTTAATTTGTGTTAAACATGAACAAAAGTTTAATCAGTTAATCATGACAATTTTCATGATTTGAAAATTGATTTCCAATGATTTAAAAAAAATATATATACAGTATTAAATTAAAAAACAAAATAATAATCACACCTGAGGCAAAAGTTGTGATGGCTGGAAGTTTTGCCGTGTCATGCGTCACACCTTTCTTTTTAGCTCTTGTTTTGTTGAGTGTGCCTGTTGATAAAAATGACCATTGAAGCCTTACACAACGCAAACATTACACGAGGCAAAACAAAATGACATTAATCTCCATAATGTAAAAATGCTCATATTTAAAAGTGAAGTGTGCAATGTTACACTATTAAAATACTCTCTATTAATGTGAAAAGACAAGTAACTATTTGTAGGCTGTCTCAGTGAAGAGTGCTGTTTGTCTGAGTAACAGATATAGCAGCACTGACCAACCAATGGTGTGAGTTTGGGGGTGGAACTACCTGTATATACTTTAGCAAATAATTGGCTGGGTAGATTAAATGATGGAAACCTGGAGCTGAATGGGTTTTAAAAGGGAAAAATCATTTGAAGACATGGCAAGCATTGCTATAACTTTATTATACTGGAAAAAAATAAGTACTTAAAAAAATAATGACACCCTAGCAAAGTATTAAACCCTCTAAAACCTACTGTAACATATTTGAGCTTCAAAATTATCAACATCAAAATTTTCCTGAAAAAACTTGTACACAATGTAGTACATGTATTACAGGCATTATGTCATTTGATTGATCATTTATATTTTTTAACAAGGAAAAGGCATTTAGTATATTTTAAAAATGGTCCATTTGTGGTATAAGTCTTTTGTGAAATCTTTAATGATTTGTATAAAGTAAACATAAGAAAAACTCTTATATTGTTAGTAACACTTCAGGACGAACACTTACTGGACTGAAGCAGCCTAAATGTGCTTGATTATCCAAACATCATCAAGAAAAATTGTGTTAAAATATAAGTGTCTAATATGATAAATCAGGCTTGTGAGGAATATTTATTTGTATCTTTCAATCATCACTGCATTGCATTATGTTTTGTTTTTTCCCTCCACAAGTCTATGGTCCATATTGTTCTATATCATACTATATGAGCCATAATAAAAAAAAAAGCCTGAAGTATAAAATATGATACTCAACAAAAAACATATGCAGATTTAGATTGTCTAAAAATTTAATAAACTGTTCCAATTTAAAAAAATCATACCAAATTCTGACCATTACATCCAGTGGTGTAACTTTGTTTTAAAAAAGTGGGTGGGACACTTTTTGCCTTTATTATTATAGAACAGTATTAGGCCGATATTCTTCACGTCAGTGAATAAATGCATAGATATGCAATAAACATTCATTTTTAGTGGAAGAATTTGTGTTAGGTGTGTAGGAGCTTTTGGGTTCTAATCCGCCCACGTCTAATTTTTTCTCCCCTTATTAAAATCAGAGATGTTAATCAGTAATCAAATATGCAGAGCAGGGACACAATGTGTTTCGTTTTGTGATTTAACCGGAATGAATAGATAGTCTCCGCAACGTTTAAGCGATAGATTGAAGGGCTGGTGTGTGAGACTGTGCAAAAGACACAAGAGAACTCTGTCACTGAAAACATTGTAGCGAACATTCAGCATGATTTTAAAAACAATAGATTCCAGCGCCAGATCGCAGCTTATTTAACAGAAGCGAATGTCATATACGTTTCATCTGCATCAGGTACGTCCTTGCCGCGACATGTTTAAAAAAAAAAATTTAAAAATAAGTGACGGGGACAATATCGACCATGGCAAAAAAGTGGTGAGGACATGTCCCACCTGTAAATTACGCCTATGTTTACATCATATGTTAGGCATTATATTATCAAAAAATGTAAAAATGTAATTCTTTTTGAAACAATTGTGTTTAGTGCTACTAATTATTAAGGCATTACACACATCAGCTTTACATGCACTAACAAGAACATGCCAAGTATTTAAATTGATTACCATGGCCCAAACTCTTGTTGAATCTTTCATGAACTGTTGAAAATGACTGCAAAGTACCATCTTGACCTATTATGAGAAGAAAACACATTAAGAACAATATGCTTGAATACATTTATCTACGATTTCCCTTGTCTTCAGTCTTCATAATTGACTTGTTATGACAGTACCTGCGCTAAGAATGTTTAAGCCACTCTGGTCATTGTGTTGAATCTTTGTTGGTGGGGCGCTGTGACCAGTTCGCTGTCTTAGCAGACGGCCGTCCCCTCCGGCAACATCAAAAATCCACACCTAAATCACACAAGCCATTGTTTACTGCCATAATGCACATTGGAAATCTATTTAGGGCTGGGAGATAAGTGATATCATATCGAGATCATGATCAAATTTAGGTCAAAAAACGATGATAAGCACTGGATATTTTTACTCCGTATGGATTAATCTAACAGCCAATCACACAGCAGATATAAACGTGACAACAGTCAGTACATGGCGCTAATAAGTCTTTATATTCTGCATGTCTCTGTGTACATGAATGTTACGGTTTGGTCCGATGCACAAACGCAAACACACGTGACGCTCACTGTGTTTTCAGCGTTTGCCATCTCAATGTGTGAGGACATGAACAGATGAACTTCATCTCCAGAGCTGCTTTGAGAGTCACTTCACCAGCTTTACACTGCCAAATACTGAAACTGAAAGATCTTCATGACAATCCGTCAAAATAAATGTTCAGTTTAACTTGAAGAAATTATGGCAGGAATATTAATATATTTTAGAATCTATTGCATAATAAAATGTAATTCTAAAAGCAATAATAATAACAGTTTCAAGGAATATCTTACAACCAAGTTATTTTATCATTAAACAGTTCTGTTATGCAGCATCTTATTTGGCAAAAAATTAAAAATGCACATAAAAATAGTTTTGTTGTAAATTAATTGTTTTCATTTGTTTTTATTTGAAAAGATTGATTAAATTGTTAAAGTTGTATTAATTAATTTTATTAGACACCATTTTTTATGATAAATGTATACTAGATCATAAAACTCCAGAAAAAAAATAAAAAACAAAATTTAGGGTAAAATAAAATAGATTTCATGGGTTCCTAAATTAAAAGGTATCTTACTGTGTGGAGTTTAATTGTGAAGAAACAAATTATGTTTACATTCATTCTCAGAGTCTAACAAACATGTGGAAAGCATTTCCTTCCCCATTAATTGTAAAAGAATATTGTGATAAATATCGATCTCTTACAATATGGAAAAATATTTGTGATAATATTTGTGGCCATATCGCCCAACCCTAACTACATCTGAATAATTCACATCATGAAAAACAAGCCTCAGCAAACAATACAAACCCGTATGGCATTGTCTGCTCCATTAGTGATGAGGAGGGGTTCGTTTTGAAGAAATGTGAGGCCAGCGATGGCTGTCGTATGAGCATCCCGCATCTGACTGACTAGTTTCTTCTCCTCTAAATCCCACAGTCCTATGTGTCCGATAGGACTGCCAGATGCCATTATTGCATGTCCATCTGTCCAAGGACAAGGACAAAGTAAGTGCAATAAAATGGGCCAAAAAGTACAGTATACAGTTTGTGAAGCCTGGGTAACAACATTACCTGTCCTGAAGGATAAAGCAGTGACCGGACCCCAGTCTTGTTGGAACTTCATCAGCGTTTCATCAAATCTGATATTGTGAATGATGATCTGCCCAGATGCTAAACCCACACCCACAACATCTACAGCTGGAGTCTAAAGAGAGTCATTTTGACAGAACACATTGCACACTAGTTCCCACTGATCTATTAAAGTAGTGACTAGTTGGTTTTAGTCTTAATATTTTAAGCAGCAATGCTGGAAAACAGATCAGGACATCCCTGTAAATGGGATGCAACATCTTGGAGAGAATTTTAGCATCTTTGATAGTTCTGTGCAAATTTTATAAATACTCAGAGGTTTCATTTGCTGAATATCTGTCAGTTACTCTTTGAATATGACAATTATGAATATGTGCATTTAAAAAAAAAAAAATTACACAGGGTTAAAAATAAAGCAGAATTAAAATAAATTAAGTAATGAGACCAACCTGTTGAAGAACAGTAACAGCAGATGCCCATCCAGGAAATGTAAACAGGAGTTTGCTGGAGTAAGAAAAGCAGAATTCTGTTTAAATTTTTGATTACCAAATAACATTTACTGTACTACATTAACACTGCATAATTAACATAAAGGTTAAATCTCAAAAAGTCGGTCAAGAAATGTCCAGGTAATTTTTCACCCAATCAAAAGATAAAATATAAATGATATTTGTCAATGTCAATGATTGATATATTTGGCATAAAGAAAATATTCTGTGATTTTCACGATGATTAAGATGATTAACATTCTCATTACTATCATGTGGAAAAAATATAAATTAAGTCAAACTTACATTTATTTACATTAAAAAAACAGTACAACGTTACAATTTAAAATAAATGTTTTCAATTTTAATAAAATTTAAAAAGCATTTTTTTTATATAGATGGTATTATTTTTGTAATTGTATTAATGGTATTAATGAAAACTATAATTGAGAACAATGGTAATTACAAACAAAAAAGCTCAAAAGGTCCAGCAACAACACAGTAATGAAATTTGGCTGAAAAGTTTTTAAAATTAAAAAAAAAATGGGAAGTGAAGAAAAATGTGAATTTTCTTTAAAATCTTTAATTTTTTTTAATTTAATATAAACTGCATGGCATGTTTTGGTGAGATTAAGCTCTCAAATCTTCATACCATTATTCCATGATTTAACTGTATATACACAAACTTAAATGTTATGGAAGTCACAGTACATTCAGAATCCATTAGAAGTGCATACTTTGATTTGATGTTCCACAACTGAAGACTCCCTTGACTGCTTCCAAACAGGATTTTGTTCAGGTAGGTGCTGGGATGCATCAGAGCAGAGACTTCAAATGATGCTTTGTCATATGAAATCTGCAGGTATGTGTCTGCAGTGAGATTGACAGAACATATTACATACACTGTGAAGATATCCTTGATTCTGCTGCAAGAAATAAATGTAAACCTAGCAAGACAATAAAAAACCAACCTTCAGACTCCACATCCCAAATAATGACAACATTGTCCTTGTCAACAGAAATCAGGTGATCTCCGAAAGGCAACAGTAAGTGCACATCAGCTTGATGGCCTGTGTATGTGTGAACAACCTGGATGAAAGAGACAAAAACACAAATTACGTCTAACTAATTCTTATTTAATCTAAGTCTCTTTAGTGTTATGGATCTTAAAGAGTACAGTATATGTCTAAATGTGGGCACTTTACCTCTTTGTTTTTTGCAAAAGCAGAGATAAGTTTTCCATATGCGGCATAGACAAGCATACGATCTGCTGCCAGGGATGAAATATCTTCTGGGAGGGCATTACCTGTACGAGTGGTTATTAAAACTGCTTTAATCAAATGCATGCGAAAACTATAATTGTTTGATCATGGATTTGCGAAAAGTGCACTGTAATCACTGTAACATGAATGCACAGAATTCTACTTACTGACTCCAACGATTCCAAGTTTCTTCACCTGCCAGAAAAAAAGATGGGTTCGTTTTATACTGCACTCAAAGAATTAAGAATTATAGCTACTAAGCACATAATCTAATTTTAACATCTCCATATTTGGTTAAAGGGTGAATGAAAATTGTCATTAATTACTCACCCTCATGTCGTTCCAAACCTGTACGACCTTTGTTCATCTTCGGAACACAAATTAAGATATTTTTGATAAAATCCGAGAGCTCTCTGACCCTCCATAGACAGCAAGGTTACTACCACGATCATGGTCCAGAAACATAGCAAGGACATCAGTAAAATAGTCCATGTGACATCAGGGGTTCAACTGTAATTTTACGAAGCTACGAGAATATTTTTTGTGTGCAAAGAAAACAAAAATAATGACTTTATTCAACAAATCTCCTCCTCCTCATCCCTTATGCTGTGGCGCGCCGCCATTGTGGAGAGAGTATGCTCGTGTGCGTGCTGACCCATGTGCATGTTACGTAAGCAGCAGCGCCAAGCGCACGCGTTGTTTACATGAAGCGGAAGTAAGCGCATGCGTCATGATACTCTCTCCACAATAGAGAGGTGGAACTATGACGTCACTTTGTAGGCAAAAAACCGAACCCAGAAGCGAGTTAGCATTTTAACACTTCCAGTTCCATCGTCAATGGGTTTTTTGAATGGGAATTTGATTAAATCCCCTAAAATAAGGTCCGTGGTTCACACAAGCTCAAGATATTTTCACGTTTTATTCTACGACATAAAACAGACCAGTTACACCCCACTCGTGATTTTTTAAACTGTACTTTTTGTCGAGGGAACCAGTGTGATGCTAACAGCCAATCGGCTTACAAAGTGACGTCATAGTTCCCCCACTCTATGGCGGCGCACCACAGCATAAGGAGGAGGAGAATTGTTGAATAAAGTCGTTATTTTTGTTTTCTTTGCGCTCAAAAATTTTTCTCGTAGCTTCGTAAAAATACGGTTGAACCCCTGATGTCACATGGATTATTTTACCGATCTCCTTGCTACGTTTCTGGACCATGATCGTGGTAGTAACCTTGCTGTCTTATGCAGGGTCAGAGAGCTTTCTGATTTTATCAAAAATATCTTAATTTGTGTTCCGAAGATGAACGGAGGTCTTACGGGTTTGGAACGACATGAGGGTGAGTAATGACAGAATTTTCATTTTTGGGTGAACTATCCCTTTAATTACTGCACCCCCCCTCCCATTTTATTTTAAGTGGTCCTGTAACAGTGTAATTACAGAGTAATAATATTAAATAACATCATGTACTTACTATAGGGTTAAGTCTGGTTTAGCCAAGTATACAGGTGCATCTCAATAAATTAGAATGTCGCGGAAAAGTTCATTTCAGTAATTCAACTCAAATTGTGAAACTCCTGTATTAAATACATTCAATGCACACAGACTGAAGTAATTTAAGTCTTTGGTTCTTTTAATTGTGATGATTTTGGCTCACATTTAACAAAAACCCACCAATTCACTATCTCAACAAATTAGAATACTTTATAAGACCAATAAAAAAAAACATTTTTAGTGAATTGTTGGCCTTCTGGAAAATATGTTCATTTACTGTATATGTACTCAATACTTGGTAGGGGCTTGTTTTGCTTTAATTACTGCCTCAATTCGGCGTGGCATGGAGGTGATCAGTTTGTGGCACTGCTGAGGTGGTATGGAAGCCCAGGTTTCTTTGACAGTGGCCTTCAGCTCATCTGCCTTTTTTGGTCACTTGTTTCATTTTCCTCTTGACAATAACCCATAGATTCTCTATGGGGTTCAGGTCTGGTGAGTTTGCTGGCTAGTCAAGCACACCAACACCATGGTCATTTAACCAACTTTTGGTGCTTTTGGCAGTGTGGGCAGGTGCCAAATCCTGCTGGAAAATGTAATCAGCATCTTTAAAAAGCTGGTCAGCAGAAGGAAGCATGAAGTGCTCCAAAATTTCTTGGTAAACGGGTGCAGTGACTTTGGTTTTCAAAAAACACAATGGACCAACACCAGCAGATGACATTGCACCCCAAATCATCACAGACTGTGGAAACTTAACATTGGACTTCACGCAACTTCTTCTCCACCCTTCCTCCAGACTCTAGGACCTTGGTTTCCAAATGAAATACAAAACTTGCTCTCATCTGAAAAGAGGACTTTGGACCACTGGGCAACAGTCCAGTTCTTCTTCTCCTTAGCCCAGGTAAGACGCCTCTGATGTTGTCTGTGGTTCAGGAGTGGCTTAAGACGAATACGACAACTGTAGCCAAATTCCTTGACGCGTCTGTGTGTGGTGGCTCTTGATGCCTTGACCCCAGCCTCAGTCCATTCCTTGTGAAGTTCACCCAAATTCTTGAATCGATTTTGCTTGACAATCCTCATAAGGCTGCGGTTCTCTCGGTTGGTTGTGCATCTTTTTCTTCCACACTTTTTCCTTCCACTCAACTTTCTGTTAACATGCTTGGATACAGCACTCTGTGAACAGCCAGCTTCTTTGGCAATGAATGTTTGTGGCTTACCCTCCTTGTGAAGGGTGTCAATGATTGTCTTCTGGACAACTGTCAGATCAGCAGTCTTCCCCATGATTGTGTAGCCTAGTGAACCAAACTGAGAGACCATTTTGAAGGCTCAGGAAACCTTTGCAGGTGTTTTGAGTTGATTAGCTGATTGGCATGTCACCATATTCTAATTTGTTGAGATAGTGAATTGGTGGGTTTTTATTAAATGTGAGCCAAAATCATCACAATTAAAAGAACCAAAGACTGAACTACTTCAGTCTGTGTGCATTGAATTTATTTAATACACGAGTTTCACAATTTGAGTTGAATTACTGAAATGACACGACATTCTAATTCATTGAGATGCACCTGTATATCGCTGCAGCCCGGAGACCTCCAAGTGGGAGTGACTTACGCCACAAGTAGGTTGGGAGAGGGTAGGTTTAGGGTTGGGTTTGGTGAAGGGAATATTAACAAGTCCCACCCATTTGGAGCTGGCTCCTACCTCCGTTTATACCTCTCTCGGTTTAGCTGATTGATAATTCACTGTTACTATAGTATAATATATTATTGTAAGTAATTATAATGCATAAAACTGCGCAAAATAAAGTGTTACCAAAGTATGCATGAAATTAATTTGTCACTTTGAAAACATACATACAACCAGTTTAATTAGTGTTCTTTAATACCAAGAAGTACTATGGTACTTAGAAGAATTTGGATTTGTGGCTACTATGTGGTGGTAGAGTGATGGTATCACACAGCAATGCTATGGTACTTTCAAAAGTTTTTTGAAAAGCTTGTTTACATGGTACTCCCGGGTACTTCCAAAAAAATCATAGTACCACCACTGCACAAGTCCAATGTATTACCTTGTTTTTAGACGTGGTATCACGGTACTACCGTCGTATATTGAACAGCTACACGGTGGTAACTTACCACGGTATTCTTGGATACCAAGACTATCACTGTACGATGGTACCGCCACAGTACTTTTTAAAAATGTCACTTTGATATTTACACAGAAATTCACGTAACATATTTACAGTGTATTACATTGTACGTTCAAGACCACAATTGCACGTCACATGGTACGCGCTACTACTGTTTGGTAAGTTATGTACCATGGTTTTCAAATGCTTCTCTCAAGTTCTTCTCTGTTCATTTATTCCGCACTTACATTATAGTTGTGGAAGCACTGTCCGACTGCAGTGAGCACATAGAACTCTCTGTGTTTCTTATGGAAGCGAAGCACGTGCGCCAGATGATTAGAGTAAAGTCCCAGCGCCCTGAATCCAGAGAAGATCACGCTTCCTTTCTGTCCCGCAGACATACCGCTCGCGTATTTTCACTCGTGGACTCTTCACTTTCACTGACTGTAAACAGAATCCTGATAAATGTCTAATACCGTTTCCTCCACATTTCTGTATCACAAGCCGCTGTTGTCAAACAGTGTTACACTAAACACGGTTCGTGTGGAAACTCTCTACAGTAGGTTCCTACTAACTTATTCTTCTTAGGTTTTAGCCGGTTGACAAACCAGCTTATAGGTGCTTTACCGAGGTTCCTACTTACAACATTAATCATCCCATTGCCAAGTGTTTTTTTTTTCTTTTCTTTGTTGAAAAGAGCTGTTTTTTAATTAATTTAAACGCATTATCTTTTATTGTCAAACTTTGTATAACAACACACACACAGAGCGAGAGAGTCTGTTAATATAAAATTTAAAAATATGAAAAAACAAACCGTGACACAGTGCATTTACCCAAAGACAAAATATTTTAAATATTTAATTGTTTAACAAATATTTGAAAATAAAACATTCATGCTGTGTACATTATACAATCATCCATCAATACATCCATTTTCCAAACTGCTTGTCATATATGGTATATTCTAGAGTATAGCCAACAATCAGCTTAGACTTTTTTAGATTAGAGTACCAGCTTTAAATACATTTGTGAGTGGCTTTTCTTATAAATTCCTTAAATTCTTTGAAATAAATCCACACCAGCATATCAGGAAGGATCTCCAAGAGCAATTCCTAGGGTTTAGTAGGGGAGGTTTATAGGCACACTTCTTCTAAAAAGAAAATTGCATGCATGTAATTTCTTGACAATTACAATACTACATTGTAATAACAGCATTGTTTATATATATATATATATATATATATATATATATATATGTATATGTATATATGTATATATATATATATATATATATATATATATATATATATACATACACATATATATATATACATACATACATATTAATATTAGTAATTTTAATGTGACATTTGTTCTTACACTGCTTTCTCTTATCATCTGTTGTATTTCTTGCAACTCCCAACAGTTTCCAGTTAAAGTCCATCTAAAGATACATCCAATATTTGCTCTTGTATGCCACTGGAAAACAAAAGGTAAATGCAATATAAGCAATAGTATAATTTCTATTGTTCTATTGTTCTTTTTTCACAAAATTTAAAAACTGGAAAAAAATATACAGGCAATATTTCAATTTCTGTTCTCTCTTTTTCCATTATTTATTTTATTTATTATTATTATTATTATTATTATTATTATTTTAAATGAATGTGAACTGGTAAATAACTTACTATTTTCGCACAAGATTCATATTTCTGGCAGGAAAAAAAGCATATTAGTTTTAACCAGGTCAATAAACAAGAATTCAAAAAAATTAAACATTAAAATTGCTTGCATTACAAATATTAAAATTGCCAGCATAACAACATACGTCCACATGAGGTTTTATTAGGTTACGGGAATCACTTTGAACAGTCCTAAGACATTCTCTCTTTTGCCATTCTTGATTTGACCTGACGAAGTGTAATGTGAGAACTACAAGCAACAACTCTGTGAAAAAATGTCAAAAGAGATGAGAAAAAAATTACAACACATGCTCAGTAGAATAATGCAAGGGAAATAGATCTTACCATAAAGCTTTCTGCTGTCCATCTTCAAACACTATTGCAAATCACAAAAGACACCTCTTTTATATACCAAAACTGACTAAGTTTTACCTCAAGTAGATAATGTGTGACAGATAAATGTTACACGTACAAGGACTTGTACAAGATGACTCAAATCACATTGCCTGTCTTCACCCCACACGTTTTCGTAGGAATTCCAGATGTGACAGAATCATGCAGAAACTAAGCATTGCAAAGCAGGTGTATGTATGGATATTTTTAATACAGTTTATGTCAATTCTAAGAATTTACTCAAGAACAAATATTGTAATGCAAAATTTCTATGATGTTTTTGTTGTGGTGTTTCAAATCAGGTTTGATAAAGATCACTATTTCTGTCCCACAACATAAGATAAGAGTTGATACAATCTCATAAAACCTTTGTATAAGAACCAAAACACATATCACATTTTAAATATGTGTTAAATTGTTAAATATGTGTTAAATTGCAACTCAGGTGGGAAACTTTGACCCAAATGTTTGATGGCAGGTTCCCACTGTGAAAAATCCCAGTCAGTAGATCACTAGATCTTTTGGAACACTAATTAACAGCCAGCATGTATGTACACTACATATAATATATATATACAATATATAATATATAATACACTACATATAATATACTATAATATACACTACACTCTCAGAGAAAAATAAATAAATAAATAAATAAATAAATAAAAATATTACAAAAGCTGTCTCTAGGGTGGTACCTTTTCAAGAGAAAATACCTTACTCCTAAAGACTATAAGTACTTTAAAGAGGTACTTTTTGAATAAAGGTACTGACCCTGTGTAAAGCAACTGGACATTTTTTTTTCTCCTGAGAGTGTACTGTTCAAAACTTTGATTTTTGTAAGATTTTCTAATGTTTTTTAAATGAGGGTTTTACGCTCCACCAAAAATACCTCAAACTTATGGTGAAGATTCTACTTAACATGTAATCAATTTGATGTATCACCCATGTCGGCCCTAAAATCATGCTTGTACAATTGTGTCATGAGATCTGTTTGACTTAAAGTCATATAGACAACTACCAAAATTGACTTGATTTTATATGTATAATTTAAAATCTCCTCTTTTTACCGACCGTCTGCTAGCCACCTCACGCCACAGAAGTCAGTTAATTCTCAGCATCTAGGTGACTCCTTCACCTAGATATCACTCTATAGAGACTGTGTCTGTTCCCCGTACTAGAAAATACAGAAAACGTCCAAACCAAAGTAATAGTAACAATTTAATTGATGTTCAACAAATAAAGAAATGTTTACAATACAGAGAAACAATTGATAAAACCTGGCTTACTGAATATCAGGTCCCTTTCTACAAAAGCACTATTTGTAAATGATTTGATCAATGATCATAACCTAGATTTGCTCTGTTTGACAGAAACATGGCTAAAACCAGATGAATACATTATTTTAAATGAGTCTACCCCCCAAGATTACTGCTATAAAAATGAGCCAGGTCCAAAAGGTAAAGGGGGAGGTGTTGCTACAATTTATAGCAATATTCTCAGTATTTCTCAGAGCGCAGGCTTTAAGAATAACTCGTTTGAAGTTATGGTGCTGCGTATAACATTATCTAGAGAAACACGTGTTAGTGATAAATCCCCTGTGATGTTTGTACTGGCTACTGTGTACAGGCCACCAGGGCACCACACAGACTTTATTAAAGAATTTTCTGATTTTCTATCCGAGTTAGTACTGGCTGCAGATAAAGTCTTAATTGTTGGTGATTTTAATATCCATGTCGATAATGAAAAAGATGCATTAGGATCAGCATTCATAGACTTTCTGAACTCTATTGGGGTTAGACAACATGTTTCAGGACCTACTCATTGTCGAAATCATACTCTAGATTTAATACTGTCACATGGAATTGATGTTAGTGGTGTTGAAATTCTGCAGCAAAGTGATGATATCTCAGATCATTATCTAGTCTTGTGTAAACTCCATATAGCTAAAACTGTAAATTCTACTCCTTGTTACAAGTATGGTAGAACCATCACTTCTACCACAAAAGACTGCTTTGTAAGTAATCTTCCTGATTTATCTCAATTCCTCAGCATATCCAACAGTGTAGAAAAACTTGATGATGTAACAGAAACTATGGACTCTCTCTTTTCTAGCACTTTAGATACAGTTGCTCCTTTACGCTTAAGGAAGATCAAAGAAAACAGTTTGACTCCGTGGTATAATGAGCACACTCGCACCCTAAAGAGAGCAGCCCGGAAAATGGAGCACAGCTGGAGGAAAACAAAACTAGAGGTATTTCGTATAGCTTGGCGGAAAAGTACCCTATCCTACAGAAAAGCATTAATAACTGCTAGATCTGATTACTTTTCATCTCTTCTAGAAGAAAACAAACATAACCCCCGGTATTTATTCAATAAAGTCACTAAATTAACGAAAAATAAAGCATCAACAGGTGTTGGCATTTCCCAAGAGCACAGCTGTGATGACTTTATGAACTATTTTACTTCCAAGATTGATAAAATTGAAACCATGCAGCCGTCAGCTACAGTATCGCATCAGATGCGCTATATGCACTATAGATCCTCTGAGGAACAATTCCACTCATTCTCTATTATAGGAGAGGGAGAATTGTATAAACTTGTTAAATCATCTAAACCAACAACATGTATGTTAGACCCTATTCCATCTAAACTACTAAAAGAGCTGCTTCCAGAAGTCATAGATCCTCTTTTGGCTATTATTAATTCATCATTGTCATTAGGATATGCCCCCAAAACCTTCAAATTGACTGTTATTAAGCCTCTCATTAAAAAAAAACACAACTTGAACCCAAAGATCTAGTTAATTACAGACCGATCTCAAATCTCCCTTTTCTGTCAAAGATACTAGAAAAGGTAGTATCCTCACAATTATATTCCTTCTTAGAGAAAAATGGTATCTGTGAGGAATTCCAGTCAGGATTTAGACCGTATCATAGTACTGAGACTGCTCTCATTAGAGTTACAAATGACCTGCTTCTATCATCTGATCGTGGTTGTATCTCTTTATTAGTTCTACTGGATCTTAGCGCTGCATTCGACACTATCGACCACAACATTCTTTTGAATAGACTAGAAAAATTTGTTGGCATTAGTGGAAGTGCCCTAGCATGGTTCAAATCATACTTATCTGACCGCCATCAGTTTGTGGGACACAGGGGAAGCCTCCAGGGTGGATCAGGCAGTACAGGGAGCCATGGCGGTTCAGGGGACTCGGGACACCATGGCGGATCAGGGGACTCGGGAGGCCACGGCGGAGCAGCCTCCGTGGCCTTGGACCGGCCACGGGCATATGGATTAAGGAAGGAAGGCTGGACAGGACCAGCAGAGGCGAAGGAGACCCAAGAGATGACGGAGGGCTGGTCGGAACCAGCGGAGACGAGGGAGACGAGGGAGAGCTTTCTTGAGAAGACTCTGGGGTGAGGATAGGCGCCGAGAACTCTGGGGGTAGTGCCATATCCAGGAGCTCTAAGATGCATCCTGGAGCGGACTCTGGGGCTGGAGCCGACACTGGAGCGAGCTCTGGAGCTGGAGCCGACACTGGAGCGAACTCTGGGGCTGGAGCTGACACTGGAGCAAACTCTGGGGTGAGCGAACTCTGGGGTGAGGATAGGCGCCGAGAACACTTGGGGTAGTGCCATATCCAGGAGCTCTAAGATGCATACTGGAGCGGACTCTGGGGCTGGAGCCAACACTGGAGCGAACTCTGGGGTGAGGATAGGCGCCGAGAACTCTGGGGGTAGTGCCATATCCAGGAGCTCTAAGATGCATACTGGAGCGGACTCTGTGGCTGGAGTCGACACTGGAGCGAGCTCTGGGGCTGGAGCCGACACTGGAGCGAACTCTAGGGCTGGAGCCGACACTGGAGCAAACTCTAGGGCTGGAGCCGACACTGGAGCGAGCTCTGGGGCTGGAGCCGACACTGAAGCGAACTCTGGGGCTGGAGCCGACACTGGAGCGATTTCTGGGGCTGGAGCCGACACTGGAGCGAACTCTGGGGCTGGAGCCGACACTGGAGTGAGCTCTGGGGCTGGAGCCGACACTGAAGCAAACTCTGGGGTGAGCGAACTCTGGGGTGAGGATAGGTGCCGAGAACTCTGGGGGTAGTGCCATATTCAGGAGCTCTAAGATGCATACTGGAGCGGACTCTGGGGCTGGAGCCGACACTGGAGCAAACTCTGGGGTGAGCGAACTCTGGGGTGAGGATAGGCGCCGAGAACTCTGGGGGTAGTGCCATATCCAGCTCTGGGGCTGGAGCCGACACTGGAGCAAACTCTGGGGCTGGAACCGACACTGGAGCGAACTCTGGGGCTGGAGCCGACACTGGAGCGAACTCTGGTACTGGAGCCGACAGCCTTTTCCTCCTCAGATTCCTTTTTTGGTTAGTAGTGATGGATACAATTGCTGTCGGCTTAGGGGTTGGGAGTACAGCGGCCGGCGGGCTTGGGTGAGCAGCGGCCGCCGAACTTAACTGAGGAACGGCTGGCGGACTTGACAGAGGAACGGCTGGCGGACTTGACAGAGGGCTGGTTCTGGATAGGGGCCGGACGATCTGCAGACACCGGAGGATCGCTTCCCTCCAGCTTAGTCCCGTGGTGTCTGGGAGGTCCACGAGGAGACAGTAATTGGCCCCGAGCCAGAACAGTTGATCGTTGCGTCGTCCAACGCCGTGGTCGCGGCCAGCCCGCAGAACTCCCAGGCGTACTCCACGATCGGGAGATCCCTGCGGGCTAGAGTGGAGAAACAAGCGGCTATTTCCATGGCCGTGGGGAGAAACAGGAAAACAAAAGACTTCTTAAAAACTGGAAAAGAAAACCGGGAGAAGGGGTGCCGCTCACACTACTGTTTTGGGTCCAGTGTTCTGTCACACGCTACTGCGTTGGAGCAAGGAGACGAGGAGCACGTAGGAGATTTCTCACAAATAACAGTCTTATTTCTTCCAAATCACTGGAAACACACACATGGAGTTGACGTTTAACACTGGAAACACTGGGCTTAAGAAACAGGAGGCAAATGAGATAATTAATCAAACACAGCTGGAACTAATGGAACTAAATGGGACCAAAGAGAACAGGAACAGGAAAACCCAAATATGGACATGGAGGGAGAAACTACGGCAAGGAAGGCACATGGGGAGCAAAACACAACAGGAGACAGGAACACAGGTCTGACAACAGCAACTTTAGACATATTTGTTAGGGTCTTTTACATAAAATTAAGAAAAAATATATTATTAATATTAGTTAATATTAATTACTGAAATGTAATATATTTGTTCTTACACAGCTCTCTTTTCATCTTTTAAATATTCTGCAAATTTGAAGTTTCCAGTTTAAGATGCATGTACGATGTAAGACTTATTTCACGGATCTTAAAAATAAAATGCATCATAGGCAATAGTATCATTTCTATTCTTTTTTCCCCCATACATATACATATTTATTGATTTAGTTAGTTACTTGGTTATTAGTTTAAGATGTACAGAGTATTTGTTTTTCAAAGCTGCTGGAAATTAAGTAAATATTAATATCAATATTTCTATTCTCTCTTTTTTCCAATATTTACTTATTTTTGGGAAAACAACAACAACTGCATGCGAACCGGTACTTTTTTAAATTTTATTTATTTATTTTATTTTTGCAGAACACCCTATAAAAGACCGTTTAATGGCAGGTTTCCATTACTACAACTTACTCAACATAGTGTGACAACATGCCCCACTATGTGTGTTTTGGCTCTTTTTCCTGAACAATAACGGTGAAAGAAATGTCAACAGCCAAGTTGGTTATAAACTACTGAACTTTGGTGTTCATAAGATTCATAATATTAGAGTAAAATAGTAATATTGTAAAATATTATTCTATTTATTTCTGTGATGGCAAAGTTGAATTTTCAGCAGCCATTAAACTCCAGTTTTAAGTGGCACACAATCCTTCAGAAATCATTACAACATGCTCATTTGGTGCTCAAGAAACATTTTATATTGATATCAATGTTGAAAACAGTTGTGTTGCTTAATATTCTGTGTTGTTGCAGTTTCTCAAGATTCTTTAATGAATAGAAAGTTCAAAAGAGAAGAATTTATTTGAAAGAGAAATCATTTGTAATAATATCTTTATTGTTACTTTTGCCCATATGTATGCATCCTTGCTATAAATTAGTGAATATATGTGTACATATGTGTATATATATATATATATATATATATATATATATATATATATATATATATATATATATATATATATATGTGTACATATGTGTGTGTATATATATATATATATATATATATATATATATGTGTGTGTACATATGTGTGTATATATATATATATATATATATATATATATATATATATACACATACATACAGTGGGGCAAAAAAGTATTTAGTCAGCCACCAATTGTGCAAGTTCTCCCACTTAAAAAGATGAGAGAGGCCTGTAAGTTTCATCATAGGTATACCTCAACTAGAGGTATACCTATGGTAGAGAGTAGAGAGGTAGAGAGGTAGAGAGACAAAATGAGGTAGAGAGACAAAATGAGAAAAAAAAATCCAGAAAATCACATTGTAGGATTTTTAAAGAATTAATTGGTAAATTCCTTGGTAAAATAAGTATTTGGTCACCTACAAACAAGCAAGATTTCTGGCTCTCACAGACCTGTAACTTCTTCTTTAAGAGGCTCCTCTGTCCTCCACTCGTTACCTGTATTAATGGCATCTGTTTGAACTTGTTATCAGTATAAAAGACACCTGTCCACAACCTCAAACAGTCCAGCTCCAAACTCCGCCATGGCCAAGACCAAAGAGCTGTCAAAGGACACCAGAAACAAAATTGTAGACCTGCACCAGGCTGGGAAGACTGAATCTGCAATAGGTAAGCAGCTTGGTGTGAAGAAATCAACTGTGGGAGCAATTATTAGAAAATGGAAGACATACAAGACCACTGATAATCTCCCTCGATCTGAGGCTCCACGCAAGATCTCACCCCGTGGGGTCAAAATGATCACAAGAACTGTGAGCAAAAATCCCAGAACCACACGGGGGGACCTAGTGAATGACCTGCAGAGAGCTGGGACCAAAGTAACAAAGGCTACCATCAGTAACACACTGCGCCTCCAGGGACTCAAATCCTGTAGTGCCAGACGTGTCCCCCTGCTTAAGCCAGTACATGTCCGGGCCCGACTGAAGTTTGCTAGAGAGCATTTGGATGATCCAAAAGAGGATTGGGAGAATGATGAAACCAAAATAGAACTTTTTGGTAAAAACTCAACTTGTCGTGTTTGGAGGAGAAAGAATGCTGAGTTGCATCCAAAGAACACCATACCTACTGTGAAGCATGGGGGTGGAAACATCATGCTTTGGGGCTGTTTTTCTGCAAAGGGACCAGGACGACTGATCCGTGTAAACGAAAGAATGAATGGGGCCATGTATCGTGAGATTTTGAGTGAAAACCTCCTTCCATCAGCAAGGGCATTGAAGATGAAACGTGGCTGGGTCTTTCAGCATGACAATGATCCCAAACACACCGCCCGGGCAACGAAGGAGTGGCTTCGTAAGAAGCATTTCAAGGTCCTGGAGTGGCCTAGCAAGTCTCCAGATCTCAACCCCATCGAAAATCTTTGGAGGGAGTTGAAAGTCCGTGTTGCCCAGCGACAGCCCCAAATCTGCATGGAGGAATGGGCCAAAATACCAGCAACAGTGTGTGAAAACCTTGTGAAGACTTACAGAAAACGTTTGACCTCTGTCATTAGCTATGTTTCCATCCACCTATTTTAATGCGCATTTTGGACTATCGCATAAAAAATTTGCTGGATGGAAACGCCAAGATGCACATAAATTCAGAAAATGCGCATAAGAAAATTATGCGCACAACTGAGTAGGATAAACTTTTTATCCGATAAGAAAAAATGCGCATAAACTTCGATGGAAACACATTTACCGAATAAATTCCTCCATGCGCATCAAAAAAGTCGTGACTTTGCGCTATGAGACGGGATAACTTGACTAATCAGCTGACCGATCTCGTTCACAGCGTCTATAAGTTGTTGTAGTCACTCTGAAAAGCCTGAGCAAAGTCTGTCATCAAAGTATTTCTGTATAATTGTCTTTCACGACTGTGTTCCCAAACAGCTGGCATCCTCCGAACGCAGTGACAGCATTTATTGTGTTATGTCTGCTCTCTCAGAGGCACAAGTAATTTATATCATATATGAAAATTATTATATTCAATGGCTTCTCCTATATTCTTAGTGATATTTAGTGCCACAGTTTACCAGGAAGTGACGATTTTGTTCTCTTTGACTCGTTGGATGGAAACGGTGCTTTATTCGCATATGTTTTATGCGATATTCCAGTTTTGCGCATAATTTAAATTCGAATCTTTGGATGGAAACATAGCTATTGCCAACAAAGGGTATATAACAAAGTATTGAGATGAAATTTTGTTATTGACCAAATACTTATTTTCCACCATAATTTGCAAATAAATTCTTTAAAAATCCTACAATGTGATTTTCTGGATTTTTTTTTCTCATTTTGTCTCTCATAGTTGAGTATACCTATGATGAAATTACAGGCCTCTCTCATCTTTTTAAGTGGGAGAACTTGCACAATTGGTGGCTGACTAAATACTTTTTTGCCCCACTGTATGTACATATGTGTATATATATATATATATATATATATATATATATATATATATATATATATATATATATATATATATATATATATGTGTGTACATATGTATATATATATATAAATATAATGTTTATTTATTATTTTATATTTTTTAAAGTGTATAGTCTGCAATATCTAGCCTATTTTTCATCTTTTTAATTTTAACATATGTAACATGCTATGGCAATTCATGATAATATTAATAACGCAAGATTCACACAAAACAGATTTTAGACATTTATTTTAATCATGGTGCCCAATAAATTAGAACCTGATCATTTATTCACCCAGGAACCAGATTAGATCTACTCATGCATTCTTGTGTATATAATGGCTTCCAATTCAATGAACTGAATTTTTAATCTCTTATCTCATGTTAAACCTGACAAATAGAAACATTTTCACTGTTTGAAACACTGGCACAAGTTTCACTAAGGTGCAAATAATAATGTAATGACATAATTTCTTTAAGAACTTGGCACAATGCTGCCAAAATAAACAATCACATTCACACACCATATTATGAAATTTAGTGGCCATTGACGAAATGGAGAAAACAGTATGGGAATATAATTACAAAGGTTATGTTTTGGCGCTGATGGATAGTTGGGGGTCACCATAATAATAATATAAATCCAGTGCTAATGTGAAAGCATATTGACTATTTTGCATAAATGTGTCGTGCAATTAACAAGACAACCAGTGCTTTATGAAACAAGTAGACTAACAAATCACAGAAAGAGGTAAAGAGAACCTCAAATGTCTGCAATAATCAATTCATATTAGGACACATTTTTGGAATGTCCAACTCAACCAAAAAAGGACCTTTCAGTGAATTAGGAAGGAATCGATGTTTTCCGAATCATTCTATTTAAGCGTTTCGCAGCAGCGTTGAGTAGATCATCTTGGTGATCTGCAGAACTGCGGCGTGAAGCGAGTACTGCACCACGATGGAGCCGAAGCCTTTGTAGAAGCCCATGGAGCCCTCCTCACGCCGAATAACATTAATACAGTCCCTCATTCCTTCATATTGCGTGTTAATGGGCAACACTTCGAAACCCAGGTCAGTGTTGTCGATGATTGTGCGCGTTCCCTGGATATGCAGCCTGTGCAACACCGTTTCCAAAGGAAACAGCAGCACATCTGCACACAGGCTGGCAGCAAAGCTGGCCATGAGCTCAGGGAAGTATGCATCCAGCATAGACTGGACCGCGTCCGCTTGCGAGTCAGGGGACGAGTGCTTTGGTGAGCCGTTATTCCGACGCCGCAGCAGGTAAAGAACCAGCCGCTGCACGCTGGAACTGATAACATAGTGGAGGATACCGTGGAGAACTGTGGGAAACACCAGGTTCCAGAGGGGAAGGAGACGCTTGCTGTGAGGCACTCCCATTCCCATTACACGCCCGATACCCTCTTTCACACAGTCCAGGATGCCGGGGTTGTCTCGGATTATTTCACTCTGGTGAGAGTGAAAGAGAAAGCAGAAAATGAAGTTGGGCTGGGCGATATAACAACAACAATAAAAAAAAAATCTCAGTATTTTACAGCTGTTTGACAAAATCTCAGTATATTTATGTATATGCTAAAATGCATATATTTAATATAACAATGCATTTATGTATTCACCTAAAATTGTTTTTTTTTGGCATGACAACCAACAGCCACTGTTAATGCAATCTAAAAGAAATGCTTTAATCTTTTAAAGTTTAATCTAAAAAAATAAACCACAGTTTAAGTATATTGTTAATTATGTATTTACACTTCTTTTCAAAAGATCTGCAGTCAGGATTTTTATTTTTAGAAGAAACTAATATTAAGCAAGAATGCATTAAATTTTTAATAAATGCTGTTCTTTTCTGCTGTTCTCTCTGTATTAATTCAACTTTCTATTAAACAATCCTGAAAAATGTCACTGTTTCTACAATAATATTAAGCAGCACAAGGATCATGTGACATTGAAAACTGGAGTAAAGGCCTCTGATAATTCAGCTTTGCCATAACAGGAATAAATTACATTATTATTAGGTTGTAATAATATTTCACAACATTTCTGTATTTACTGTATTATCAAATAAATGCAGTCTTTGGTTTTCTTGTACAAATATATCACGAGATCTCCTTGACTAAAAATACATCAGTTTTTATAGACAACTACCAAAATTAACTTGATTTTTAAATTTACAATCTCCTCTTCTTGTACTTTCATATAAATTGTTTGTAATGTTTACAATAGTACAATTCCTACAGCAAATTCCAAACAGCTAAAGTCAAAACGAAAGCAAAACGAATACCGTTATCAGATTTTCCAACTGCAAGTAAATGCAAGCCCTCAGATTTTCCAATAATCATCAGATATGAAGTTGCACACATATTGCTACATATTGAAGAGTTAGTTATCCAAAACTGGTTTGCTCATTAACCACAAGATCTAATCAAACTGCATTTCCTAAAGCACAGATTCTGATCATCGTGCCTGAACAAGATGTTTTTCAAGATGTTGTGTCACAGGAAAGTCTTTATTCATTGTTGGAAAAATATTTGTAATGTTTAATTTTTAAAATGTATTATTTAAATGATTATTAATTGATAAAAATTGTTTATAATCAAATTCTTGTTTTCCAGTAAAATATTTAAACATCCTTAAAACAAGACACATAACCATGAGAAGCAAAACTGCAAAAAATATTATATAGTTTCCACAGAATATATCTTGAATATAAGGGTATTTTGTCTTGTTCTACTAGCAGATATTTTCACTTGTTTTAAGCATAAAATTCACTGAATGTATTATTTTACTCCTCATTTTTATTTCTGTACACAAAGGCCAAGAACATGAAAAAGAGTCTATAATTTTTTAGGGAAAAAAACACAATACAAGCCAAAACTATAAGTATAAAAATCCCTCACCTGTACAGTCTCTATGAGACTTGCTGAGTAAAACGGCATTGCAACCACATATGTCAAACTGGAAAAACACAAAACAATGATTTCACAAGATCAAACGACTGCACAAAAAGAGATAAGGAGAAGATTGATAATTTAAATGTCAAGCCTAAGGAACTCCCTTTCCGTATTCTTTGTGGGACTTTGTTGTATAAACAATGACCTGTATATTTAGCTTAGTCAGAAGCTTATTCAAACAGAACCCAGATATAAGAGCAAGGTAAAATTATGACTCATAAAACAATCAAGAGATAAACAACTTGCAGCTTATAGCACTTTCCAAACATTACCAAAAATTCAAGTAAATTTTCTGTACTTCTCTACAAGAAATGCACTGTTAACTTAATTAGGCAAATGTCTTAACTTACCCTTTGAGTACTAAGTGTCCCACAACTTGTTTAGGGTTCCACTTGTGTGATAACTCCCTGGGAATATAAATGACAGTGTTAGACAGACATAATTTACTTCAATAATGGCAGAAAAACATCGTGAGAATTGATCAAATAAATTCAAATCATGCAAACTGCATGCTGCCATCATTTATTAAAATTATAGATCTAAATATAGAGGTCGTACCTCCTCTGTGTATTATAAGGCTGTAAATCAAAATGATTAATCTACAAAGAGGGCCTTTTTAAGACAGCTATCAGCGATTGCTTACATTGTATATATTTTTTACCTTGGTAAGGGTGTGCATTCGCTAATGATGCCCTCTGTTCCCAGCGTGACCCCCTGTACCACAAAAGTGCTGCCCATTCCTTTCCATAAAGCCTTTGGACCCTGTGTGTGTGTGTGTGTGTGTGTGTGTGTGTGTGAGAGAGAGAGAGAGAGAGAGAGAGGGGGGGGGGGGATCACAAGTGGTCAGGTGAGACACATGTCCATTTACATCTGGGTAACATGAGTCTCAATAGCATCTCCAACCACTTGTGAATTAATTTTGAGAAGAGGGTCCGCATACAATCTCAAAATAAATAATACATTTCAGATTTTTTTTCCCCACTTAATTATACAGGTTAGGGCACACATTCAAATAATTGCACGCTTAAAAAAACTCAAGTCAAAAAACTCAACTCAAGTTAACTCACAATTACGTTAAATAATACTCTTAGTCCTTCCTTCCTGTGACAGGAAGGCCCAAAGAGAAGCCACAAGAGTTGATGAATTAATTGTTAGATACAGTCTATTATTTAACCAAAAAGCCAATAATATCCAGAAAAAAGGATGTTATGCATAATACAGAACTTTTAATTATAAACAAGCCCAATTTTTATTTTAAAATGTCCATGCTGTATTACATCCAGCTGTTCAAAAAAAAAAAAAATAAAAAAAATAAATAAAATAACATATAATAGCTAAAATATGCACTCTTACAACCATCTTTAACATTTTACAATATAGACACCACAAAGTAAACACATAGTCAATTTTATCAACAGTAGATCAGTAGGTTTCTGCTTTAAGACAGCGAGTCTGTATAATGTACAAAAGCACTGCATTTTGATTTTTTAATGTACAGCGTTTACATGCCAAATTATAAATCAAATTATAGACTTTTGCGGTTTAATAATTACATTAGGCTGTATCAAGATACCTGTTCTTAACTGTTCTAACTTGTTCGTCTTTGGAACAAGTTAAAATAACCGTTTAAACTTAAATGGACAAATGTAGAGGTCCTAGCACTGACCCTTAAGGTACCCCATGGCCCTGCATTTGAACTGTTCTTTAAAAGATGTAATTTCTGAGAAGCAGCAAAGCAAAAATGTCTGACATGTAATACCTGAGTTTTGGTGACATTGTACATCACGCTGATAGCAGTCAGTGGGGACAAGTGATAACACCTGGCATGGTAATTCACCTGAAACACAGTTCATTTTAAATTATCCATCATTTTTCAACACTATGCAATCCAAAAGTAGTATGTTTCAGCAGCACATAAGTATTTATGATATAAGCATCTAAAAGTTTATGAGCTTGTAGGATTTATGTACTCAATGTTGTTCTGCCTACCTGACACTGACGTCGAAACACAATGCAGGGATGTGCCAGGACATTTTCTGTGAAGAGGCTAATTCAAACCATGCAAAAATGATTATGAGTTTACTAACATTATTTTGCAAATCTTAATATAATTGTAGTTCTAGTAAAGTTCTTTCAATAGAACTTTACTTTAAGCAGTAATTACTGGGGTTTCATTACCTTGCAAGACCTATCCCAAACCCAGCAAATCTGTTCAGCTTTTCTGAAAAACAGAATAAAGGGGGGTCATTTGGGGTGGGGGGGGGGTCTGTACATTTTATTTTAAAGGTCACTGGATGAATCATGTATATGCTTTCACTCAGCTCAAGTAAATAACTTGAAGTGTTTGCAAGTGTGATACATTTTTATGAGTGCCAGCTGCATCAGAAGAGTTCATGACCATTTTATCAATACTGTCCTTTTACTGTCCTGTAATGTTGACTCAGAATTAGTCAACGATACTTTGAAAAACGATATTTGTATATTTATGTTAAATAATAATTTGTCAGGTTTATTTAGGCTGCTGTCTCTTTAAAACCTCATGCACGGATCTCATATGCTGTTACACAGGGCTCTACGCTTACTTTTCTTTTTAGGAGCACTTGTCCTCCTAATTTAAAAAATTTAGGAGCACCTTCTGATCAATAATCAAAAATTCTGATCAAAAATTAGCCTTCCTAATACGAGGTGATATTTGACTCCTAAAAGTGATTTACAGTCAGGGGCATTTTCTTTTTACCTTTGTAATGGCATTTTTATCATTTTATTAAAAGTAGGCTGTTATCTTCTATGTCAAATTCAAAAAAATATATTTAGGCCTAAGCTTTTTCAAATTTCTAATTAAAACAATGTAATAAGAAGTTCAATAAGACAAATAAGTTACCAACCATATGAAATTAGTATTAATAAAAAATTGATTTGTACTACAAAGGTGGCACAGAAGAACACAAAAGTGGCTTGTAAGTACATTTTCAGACGTTTAATGAGGCTCAGAGGTGGCATGAGTGCAATTAAAGTCATAAATTCATGTTGAGATTAATGTTTTAAATATCAAATTTTGAATAAAGAAATATTAAATGATTTAAATAACTGAAATTATACATTAAAATTGAAACTTAAACTGCCAGCAGGTGACGGCAAGTCACTGATTTTATCACTGAATCATTCATTCCATTGATTCTTTTGAATGGCTGATTCATTCAGGAATGAACCAAGTGACAGTCCCTGCGTCCCAATGTGCATACTATCCACCCTATCTGCCTAAATAGTATTGAAAATTACTAATATCACTTAGAATTTAAGATGGATAGTATACACATTGGGACACAGGCAGTCTTTATGAATGGGTAATCATGAATCACTGACTTGCTAGATTCGTTTAAAAATGCACTTTCATTCATGAATGAAACACCGCTGTATTTGAATTTAGATGCACAGCAGCTCAGCTATGACTTTGTTTGAAACTATTTTCGTTGATGAAATAGAGCAAAATCAGGCAGTAGTGTTATAGTCAGACAACGTAAGTCACTTAATATTAACTTCTTGTTTATTGACCTGTTGTTTTAAATTAATATCACATTTGCACACTCCCTTATTATTAAAAGCTGTAACTCTCCTAGTTTATCGCGATCTGTGGGCGATCTCATTGGATCTAAGCAAATGTCATAGGTGACCTATTTTGATGACAGAATTTAAAAAGTCATGACCCATCTTGAAGAAGAAAAAAAAATTAGATGACTAACTTTTTAAGACTAAACATTTTATGCATCCAGCCCCAGATCTTTATTTACTCCTGACTCCCACCACCCTTTCTCTCATTTAAAAAAACAAAAAAACTCTCATTGGATCTAAGCAAATCTCATAGGTGGCCTATTTTGATCTCAAAAAAGTGAGTTCCCACTGAAAGGTGAGGAGCCTGCATCTGTTTTCTTTTTATCTTATTAAATAAAAATGGGGTGGAATACTGCTGCTATGACGGTGAAGTGCCAAACTAAACAATAATACCAATATCAAGTATGATAATTATAAAATGCCAAAGTAATACCAAACTTTATACTGTATATTGGTAAGGCCTTGGTGTTTTAGTTGGATGCCATGCTACTTGTCTTTAAAATCTTACAAATTTACAAACTTACTATAGTAAAATTTATACTGTAGTACATTTATATACTAAGCTATAGCTGTTTCAGGAAAAACATGTTGTTGTTATAGTTCACGATTCCAATAAATCGAGCACATTTTACTCCCAAAATTTACAAACGTTTTACGAACCAGTTCATCTGAATCATTAAAATGATTCAAAAGAGTGATTCTTTATTCGATTCTTTAATGAGCAGGAAAAGGGCGAATGGAAGAGTGTGTGATAAGACACTCATTTACCTCATGTTTACTGTAAGCATGACTGTAGGGGCGGGTCATGTCCAATGTAAAGCTCATGACAGAAAAGATCAGCGTCAGATAATGCTGCTTGCGGTTATTCGTGTAATGTTCCCTTCAATAATAACATCTCAGTTCATGTATACTGATCGTAAACTGTACTCATTGTTACCGGACGGTGGAGCCGCTGACTGGGCTTCGTCTGCTGCTCCAGGTGGGGCTGGTGCCGTCTCAAATTGGGGTGTGCGATCGCCAAAATGCAGGTTTCTGCTGCCAGGTATATCTGGAGGCGTCGTGACCCAGTGCTGGAGGTCAGAGCTGGATGAATTGTTGAATGACCTGCCCGAATACCCCCCGCTGAATGAGGGATCCTCTCTGCCCCTGTAACCCAAACCCTCAAAGCTGTCCGGCCGACGAGAAGTCATGCTGGGAATCGCTTGGGAAACTACACTGAAATGACAAGATATCTCAGTCCGATTTATGACCTATGTGATGTGATACGATTTCATTAAAAACGTCAACAATCGAAAAATGCGATAATTAATTTCTGGTTGATCGAGGCTGTTAGCGAGGATTGTGCTTTAGCAAAACAACCCAGCGCCCGCCTGAGTGACTTTTGTCGGTTGACAGTTTACTTCCGGGTTGAATGAGGCATTATGGGTTATGTAGTTTATTACAAATTCCAAACGAATAGGATTAAAACCCACACCACAAAAATCAAACCGATTAGATATAGTGCAACTTCCTGAATTCACAGGAAACTGTTTATTTTGGGGCCTATATGTATGTGACCCTGAACCACAAAAGCAGTCATAAGTAGCACAGGTATGTTTAACACTGTATGGGTCAAAATAATCGATTTTTCTTTTATGCCAAAAATCATTAGGATATTAAGTAAAGATCCATGAAGATGTTTTATAAATTTTCTAACGTAAATATATCAAAACTTAAGTTTTGTTTAGTAATATGCATTGCTAAGAACTTCATTTGGACAACTTTAAAGGTGATTTTTTATTTATTTATTTATTTATTTTAGTTTTTGCACCCTCAGATTCCAGATATTCAAATAGTTGTATCTCAGCCAAATATAGTCCTATCCTAACAAACCATGCATTAATGGACAGCTTATTTCAGCTTTCAGATGATCTATAAATCTCAGTTTAATAAATGGACCCTTATGACTGGTTTTGTGGTCCAGGATCACATATTGTTTTCACCATATGTTGGTGATGTAAAAGATAAGACAGAAACAGTGTATTTTGTATAAAATAATATTCAATATAACAATATACAACGTCTAGGATAAAGATAGGCATCAATAACAGATAAATGCAAATTATAATCTATTTAATAACAAGTGCTATCCTGATGACTTTACAATGAATTTATGGCCTCTCTGACTATGATACTTCTTCGCTAATTCAAGGTTTTTAAACACATATGGGGTGCAGGCAAAATACTTTATCCTGCAAAGTAGGGTTTAAATCACGAACCGATTCTTTTACATAATAATTAATGACCAAATGACTCTTATGAACCTGATCTTTTTAAGTGATTCAAAAAGCAATTATGGTGAATTAATCTGAATCACCTAAATTGATTTATTTATTTATTGAAATAATAATAATAATAATAATAATTATAATAATAATAATAATAATAATAAACTAGGACCAGGAGGACATTGTTTTGTAGATTATAGTTAAAATCTAAATACACAATGTATTTCTGAAAGCTGTATAGAAATACCATAATCCATGCAGAAGTGAAGGGAGATGAGGGCGCCCTCCTCTGTTGATGAATGTGTGAGATGCAGCAGAAGCAGCATCCGCTCAGGAGCCGCGGGGCCTGCGGTAGGACAACGCTTTTACATATCAAAACACAATATCTCAATAATGACACGTTAATGTACGGTAGTTCAAATGCTGTAGAAACACGAATGATGCGTATGAAGGTATATAAAGAGATCTTTGCTGTCTTAAAAAGTTGTTTACTTGCAGTAGCATCTGCTGGATAGCTTGCAAGCTACACGATTTTGAGTTTTATGTTTAAAAACAATACCTTTCATTATTATTTACTGTCACTTTGGTGTAGTTATTAAGTATTCTGTAGTCATAATTGTAAACATCCATGTGGTCAGATTTGTTGTATTGTGTTTGCTGTGACATTGAGGCTGATCTGGGCTGAAGGGGACATTATTATTAGGACGTGCGGCTGGCAGGTTGTTGATCTGATTTTGTGCTTCATGGGATCTTTCATGTCTCCGATTACAAATCTACCTGACATCTTTTGGTAGACGCACCATTAACATATTTACATTGAGAAAGACTGGATCATAATACTGAATTAAATAGAAGAAGTCAGTGTAACTTAAATAAGAACTCACCCCACAACGTTAGTATCATATGATTACATTCTGTAGCTTTAATATGAGTTAAAAACACTCATTAATTTATGCCTCTATTCTGTACACATTCAAAGCAAAAGTTTATGTGGGATTTACATTGTACTTGAGTTAAGTCCTTTTCACTAGAAATATGAAATTGATGACATACTTCAGCGTACTACTTCAATGAAATCAGGTGAATGACATATTTTCAAGATTAAATAGTCACACAAAATATGATATAGTGGGTGTCATCACTGTTGCATGTTTGTAATTTAACAAATCAAGAGTGACTCAGTTGTCCCTAACTGTATTTCAGTAATATTACTCCCTTGTGTCTTCATATCTGAGTAAACATCTATGAACAATGTCTCTGTACTTACAGTAGATATTGTTGGTTGTTGGGAATCGGCGAGTCTCCAGATGTAGTTGAAGGAGCGTCACGTTGCCCCCACTGGTCCACATACCCGCCCACTGCATGGCTTCACTTGCTGGTGTCTCACACCGCATCTCCATATCCCCAGTCCTGCACACCCTCATGCTGGGGTCTCAGGCCTCTCACAGACTGACCAATGACTGCCTGGATTGTTCTGCCTGTCAGCCTGTCCGCTTTCTCCATCACAGGGATATGGATTGTGTAAGTGTTTATGTTAAAGGGTTAGTTCACCCAAAATGAAAATTCTGTCATTAATTACTCACCCTCATGTCGTTCCAAACCCGTAAGACCTTCATTCATCTTCGTTACACATAATGACGGAAGACAGTAACTCGGGGAAAAGAATTGTTGAATAAAGTCCTTATTTTTGTTTTCTTAGCGCACAAAAAATATTCAAAAAAATATATAAGTTGAGCCACTGATGTCACATGGACTGTTTTACCGATGTCCTTGCTACGTTTCTCGGTCTGGGAACATTTCAGCTGCGTTGCTGTCTGTGCAGGATCAGAGAGCTCTCAGATTTCATCAAAAATATTTTAATTTGTGTTCCGAAGATGAACAAAAGTCTTACCTGTTTGGAACAACATGAGGGTGAGTAATTAATGACAGAATTTTCATTTTTGGGTGAACTAACGCTTTAAATGGATAGTTTGAGCCAGAAGTTTTAAAATAAATTTAATATAGCCCATCTCTACTGTTTTTCTTTTATTATATACAGACAAGTCATGTACTTATTAACAAATAACCATAAAATATTTTGTTCACTAGTTACGCCATGGCAGTAATGAACCACCATGTTTGCCCTGTTGAGAACTGGTAAGTTATCCCTATAAGTCTATTGTATCATATTTGATACACAAATTTCTAGCCTTTACCTTATCAATATGATCTAAATTTTGCTGAGAAATGTGTTGAAGTCTTCTGTCATCTGATTGATATTTTGTACCCTTTTTAGTAGGAATGAACAATAGGATTTTTTTTTTGGCTGATACCGATTTTAACAAACAACTATTGACTGATACCGATACCGCTATTGGTCAATTGCATAAAGCAGGGCTTAAAAACGAAAAAAATAAAATAAAATAAATCAGTTCACTCTGAGCAGAATCTGTATTTGAATGTTTCTGTTCCTGCATTCCTCTGCATTATTACGTTCCGAAACCGGTTTGAGTAGGAAAAAATACTGGTTAATAACGCTATTTTTAAAAACCTTTTAATAATAATAATAATAATGATATAAAAGTACAGCACTTTCTTTACTCAAAATGAAAAAAAAAAAAAACCCCACAAAGAGCCTATCTTGTGGTTAGTCATAGCCAGAGCTGTTGAGAAACGCAGATCTGGTCATAGCCAATACAACATCATTTTTTGTAGATTTGACCAAATGTATTAAACGAAAGAAAAAACTGTCAACGCTTTAAAGACATTAAAGCATTTTTTCAAGATATTTAAAAATGTTTGCAGCATCGAATAAGCTTTTTGAGAGGGAAAAAAACAGCCTAAATTAGTAGGCTGTACATTGAATTTTTTTTATTACATTCAGAAATAATGTAGGCTAAAATACCGGTAGACAAAGCAAAATGCTTTACAAACACAATTAGGCTATTTTAGTTCCCTTCTCTCCAAAACAAATCCTCTAAAGTTGTAGCCTATTTAGGCTAAATATAAACGTCAAGCCAAAACGAATTAATTTAAAAGCAAAACTGAAGCCTGCTGCCTACCACTCTCATTCTGCACGAATCCAAATGTTTCTATATTCACGACGTATGACGGATGCTAAAATATTATTTATTATGTAAACTATAGGCTTTGTTCTTCATTCGCATCATCGACGTAAAACATCATACTTCAGGGTATGCACAGTGAGGCACAGGTTACGCTGAACGGCACAGACTGTACAACTACAGACTATTTAAATTGAGCAGTGTAACTTTGTTTCTTTAACTGGTTTTTATTTTGATAATGAACAGGCTGCGATGTAAAGTTAGCAAAAATATGTTGTATGTGTGTGAGGCGCCGATGCGATCACTGCATTGTTTTCCCAACTGTTACGCTGTAATTTATGGTCATACCAACGCTGGTTGGTCATACAGATAGAAGCAAAACATCATTCAAAACTGTAAAGCTTTTGAAAAATAAAGAAAAGGGCTTTCTGCCCTCTCGATTTCCTTTCCGTGAACGAGCACGTTACCATGATCCGAAACTCAGCACAATTTTTTTATTTCGTGTTGTTAATCTGTTAATGATTAAAGTGAAATATATTTCATGGTTTCTTCGTTCACAGAAGCGCTACAGGTGCGTGATGTGACCTTGTGTGAATCCGTGTTCAACACTATCCTGCCATTTTTGCTGGTTTCAAACACACACACAAAAAGCTGCATATTACCTGCCATTCATTTTCACTTAAATGTAGGCTTAATGCTTGTGATTCGTGACAGATCCTCGGGTAAACTAACGCCGGGGCATTGCCATTGCGACTTACCTATGATGAATTTACAGCTGAGCGTGGGCATTTCACATATATTTTGTACAGATTTTATTTTGTTTTGGCAAGTATTTCATTATTTTGCCCAGAGAAAAACGTTGGATTTTGCAACACACATGCAAGTCGTTGTCTCCATGCAGTTAATTAATGAACCATCGGTATCGGCCCTTTTCATGCTATTTCCGATATGCCGATGGCTGTAAATTGATAAAAAATCGGCCGATACATCGGTGCATCCCTACTTTTTAGCAAGTAAATGGCATTTTAGTGTAATTCTAAATACATTGCCTTTTCAGGTCAGGGTACACGTCGTTGTGCTGTAAAATCTTTACTGATTATTAAGTAAAAGTAAGAGTAACTTTTACATTGTTAGTAGAATTTCAAGATAAACATTGTTTACTGAAGCATCTTAGGTTTACTTGATTATCCATACATTATTTTTTAGAAAAATCATGTTAAAATGTGAGTATTAGGATACATCAGGCTGTTGAGGATTTGTACACCTCTCAGTAATCACTGTATTGCATTGCATTATAAGTTTTACCCTCACAGTGAAAACAACAGGGCTTTGATCATAAAAGTAGTTAAATATCATTTTACTAAGACATATTATTGGAAGTTATAGGGTGACAACTGATATTTATATGCATTTTATGTACAACCCCAATTCCAGAGAAGTTGGGACGTTTTGTAAAGTGCAATAAAATCAAGAATCTGTGATTTGTTAATTCTCTTTAACTTTTATTTAATTGACAAAAGTACAAAGAAAAGATTTCTAAAGTTTTCACTGACCAACGTAAATGTATTTTGTAAATATGAACAAATTTTGAAAAATTCACTGTCACATCAGCGGTCCTTTTAATTACAGTGTTTAATTGTTTAGGAATTCAGGATTCTAATTGTTAAAGTTCTGCAAGCAAAATTTTTGTCCAATCTCGCTTTATACAAGACTTCAGAAGCTCAGCAGTGTGTGATTGTTGTTGTCTGATTCTCCTTTTCATGATGAGCCGTACATTTTCAATAGGAGACAGATCTGCTGGCCAGTCTAGCACATTCACTTTGTCTACGAAACCACGCTGTTGTAGCACATGCAGAATGAGACCTGGCATTGTCTTGATATAATAACCATGGGCTTCCTATGAAAGGCATCATCTTGATGGCAGTATATGTCTCTGTACAATCCCAATATAAACCTCCCATGTCAATGGTACCTTTGCACATATGCCACCCATGCTGTTTGCTCTGCTGCACCCCCATACCATGACAGACGTTTGCTTTTGCTTCTGTCGCTAATGAAAGTATGTATGGTCTGTTTGGTCTTTGGGACTGAGAACTCGAAATCCATTTTTCCCGGAAACAAGTTGAAATGTGGACTCATCTGAGTACAGCACACATTTTCACTGTCTTTTTGAGCATCTGAGATGAACTCTGGCGGCATCGCTGCATAGAATTTATGTATAGCTTTCTTCTAGAGTAACAGATATTTAAGTTGCATTTCTTGATGCAGAAGCAGACTGTAGTAATTAACAGCAGTTTTCTGAAGTACTCCTGAGCCCATGTGGCTATATTTAACACCGTAGCATGACGGTCTCTTATGTAATGCCATCTGAGGGCTCAGAGTTCAAGCACATTCAGCTGAGGTTTCCTGACTTGCCCTACATGTACTGTGATTTCTCTGGATTCCCTGAATCTTTTCACAATATCATGTGTATATTGCATTGCAAAATGTGATTTTTGATTTGTTTGACACTTTTCTTGTGAAATTTGTCACAACGTGAAAAGCCATGATCCAGCTTTACTTCCAAAGACTGAGATGCTCCTTTTATACTCAAACATGCAGGGTTCCCACGGGTCCTTGAAATTCTTGAAAGTTTGTGAATCTGAAAAAAACATTTCAAGGCCCTGGAAAGTTTTTGAAAATGAACATACATAGATACAGGTCCTTGAAAGTGCTTGAATTTATTTTGTGCAGGAAGTTTTCTGGAAAAAAAATTCCATGTTATTCCCTCCGTTCCACTAATGTGTTATTTCGCCAGCACTTCGTGGCCTATGCATATTAGCTTGCTTGATTTTACATTAGTTAAATTGCTCGCAATTACACGTTACTTTAAGTGTTTCCTGCGTGAGATACTTTGTGTTGTACGTTGCCATGATGTTCACGCATTCACAAAACTACTACGAGGGTACCTCAACGTTTCACAGACACGCCGTGAAACATTGCAAAAATAGTCTGAAACCGCTGAAACGTGATGACTGAAAAATCCAAGTTTCAAGATATTTGGCTCACCAAAGATGATTACAAAGAATGGCTTGCAAGAGATGAAAACTAACAATGTATCTTACAAGGTAACACGATGTAAACTTGCGCTCACTTGAAATGTGTCCCCAGATTAACAGGGTGGCCGTGAGTCCTTAAAAAGTCTTAAAATGTCTTAAAGTTTTCCTAATAAAAGGACTTAAAAAGTCTTAAATTCAGATTCGATGGGTCTTAAATATTTTCGGTCCCAATTCCGCAAAAAATTTCTCCAGTCTAACAGACTCAGTGACTGTTTAAATTCATTGGACAGCCAGATTCTTCCCCCGCTGTAGTTACTGCTTGCTACAGTTAGCTGACCAGCCTCCTAGCTAGTTTAAAATGGGTTAAATTAAGTTTACTGAAAAATGGCTCTAGAATTTTATTTGCCCGACCGGACAAATAACCTGATTAAAACTTAAGTGACAAAAAATAACCAGTGAAGTATCCAAACACAAGAATGATTCTTCAGATTTGATTTCATTCAACGTAAACAGCGATTGATAATGGATAGTGTATTTCTGATATAAGGGTCGCACAGTTTAGGCTCGCGCTGTCTTTGTAAGAGACTTTTATGGAAAAATCAAATCAAATGACTGTATGAAATGAGCAAAAGAGCTGAAATGGACACATAAAGAAACACAGAAGAAACATACTGAGGTAAAAAATTTTTTTTATTTATAACATGATGTAGTTAAGCAGCATTGCAAATGTTACATTGATTTTAGTTATTAGTTGAGTAGTCACGTAATTGGCTTACTTACATTTTAGACACAATATTGACTGTTTTGTTCTGTTTTACCAACTAAAATAGTTCTAAACAAAGATCACAGCAGAAGTATTGCGCAATCTCCAAGCAAGCAGAGGTGTTTTGTTACTGAATGATTCAGTGAACGGTTGAATGAATGAGTCACTAGACTCACTCATTAAGTGACTTACCGCAACCACCACCTACTGGCGTGGTTAGTAAGTTTAAAAGTATGTATTCCCCCCCAACATTTTCTATTTGTATCTTGTAACATTATTGCAGTTGTAATTGTGCAATGTAAATTAATTTGTTTGATAACAACCTTAGTGTAAATTGAATCTATTGATCAGTTGTAAGAATTTGACATAAAATATGATGCATACATTTAATAAGGTTTAAAAAATGGCCTTTATAAAAGTAAATAACATCCTGAGGTTAATATCAAAAATATACAGATAAATGTAAAAGCTGATAGAACACAGATAAAATATTGCTTCAGAATAAATAGTTTACACCACCAGAAATCTCAGTCATGCGGTGCTTTTGTGGGTATATTTTGTATGGGATATTGTCTGCTGGAATGAAAAGTTTGCTGTATATCGTAATAATAAATAGCATTTTTGACAGTAATAGATATAAATTTTACATTTAAAAAAATAAATAAATATTACATTATACGTATGTAAAATACTGTGTGATTTCCATCAAAGGTTTGTTCTTAAATTTCATATAAGTTAGTATTAAAAAGGTCTTAAAAAGTCTTAAATTTAACTTGTTCGTATCTGTAGACACCCTGATTAAGTCCTTGAATTTGAGGGTATTGGACCTGGAACGTCCTTGATAGGTCCTTGAATTTGAAGTTAACCAAGGTGTGGGAACCCTGCACATGATACCTTGACCTATTACCAATTCACCTGCTTACTGTGAACTGTTTCAAAACAGTTTAACTAGGATATTCTATATTATATTCTATTATTCTATTCTATATTCTTTTCACTTTTATTTTGCCATTGTCCCAACTTTTTTGGAATGTGTTGCAGCCATCAAAACCAAAATTTGTTCATATTTACAAAATACATATACGTTGGTAAGTGAAAACTTTGGAAATCTTTTCTTTGTACTTTTGTCAATTAAATAAAAGTTAAAGAGAATTAACAAATCACAGATTCTTGATTTTATTGCATTTTACAAAACGTCCCAACTTCTCTGGAATTGGGGTTGTAAGTAGCATGCTAGGCTGTTTTCTTTTTTATTTGCAAGCTATCAGAATTTACTTTTTGGCCACATAAATATCAGGACCCAAAAAAAACCCCACACACTATTATTTTATAAGTCATGCTTTACAGAGTTAAATCCCAAATCCAAAAATCCCACATACTGTTTAGACTGTTCTTCCATGCTTGATTCTTTGTATCATAGGTCATACAATTTGACATGTACAGAGGAACCGGCTAAGAGGGGCTTCCCAAAAACCTGCTGTACTCTTCAAGACATCCCCCTCATCAGGTGAGACTTACTTTGAATTTACCTGGAATACCACAAAATGACCACATTTTGAAGATGGCTCCTTTTAGTAGTACTGTTTTGCACCAGCTTCCTGTGAAAAGGTTGCCCAATATCTGATTTTCTGATCTTTTAACAGTAAATGTGGATGCTATCCACCAGAGAGCTGTCTCTTCAGTTTGATTGGCAATGTTGGGGCTTTTATGGGTAAGAATTACAGTTTGAAATTTAATAAATAACCAAAAAAATTTATATTCAAAATGAACTCCACAAAGAAGTTGATTACTTAGTCTTGTCATCTAAAGGTGTGTGATTTATGTCAGTATTAAAATACTTCTATGTGTGTGTGTGTGTGTGTGTGTGTGATGTATTGCTGCAGTGGTTATGGTGTGCATGCTGCGTTATGCTCAAGTGATTGAACACAGCCATCATTGCTGGACCAACACAAGTGCTTTGGTGTCCGGCTGCATTAATGCCCTGGGTTTGGTCATGGTGGGCAACTTTCAGGTAAGCAGGCGAGAATGGACTTGTGCCTTCAGCCCATTATATAAATCTAAATTAACTTCTATTCCTCTCTCCCCCTCACCCATTTTTTTTTAGGTCGATCATGCCAAGACTCTTCATTATGTGGGAGCAGGAGTAGCTTTCCCTGCCGGCTTGCTGTTTGTGTGTCTGCAGTGCGTTCTGACATACCGTATAGCAGAGACAGCACTGGACTACTGGATGGCTCATGTGCGTGTGGCTCTCTCAGCTGGAGCTCTGGTATCGCTTGTCCTCAGTATCCTTACCATGAGTGTTACTACACTTTATGTTTGACCTGAAGACATTGGAAATCAGTCGTGATATTATACATGAAAATCTAATTTAGATGGATACATTTGAACATGGAGCGAAAATCCTAAAAATACTTACGCACAGCATTGATTGGCTTATTGCTTTTCAGCAACCGTTGATGATAAAAGATACAATGTCCAGTAAATAAGCTTATTACTAGGGTTTTCACAGTACAAATATTTTAGTAGTCTGTACCAGTGCTTGTGAAATTTCATGAGTCACAATACCAGTTTTGATATTACTGTACAGCAAAAACTGACATGCAATTGAGCACATTGTATTATTTAAAAATAACAATTTTAATGTTAATGTAAACAAATCAAATTAAAATAATGGCGTGTAGCCTTCAATGACAGTGGGTTTTTTTTAGTTATTCAGGAGTTTTTAAAGTACATATTTTAGTCTATATAAATGGAATAAAATGTATTAAACATGAATTATAAGCAACAAGTTAAATGAAAGTAAATAAACAGTGCTAGAAGTATTTCAGTGTTAGAAGTTAGAAGTAATTTTCAAACAATCCATAAAAAATAAAGATACAAAATAAAACCAATACAACAAAGTTTTTTTTTTTAATTATTTATTTCAGCAAAACAGTCCACAATAAACAACATAGAAACAAAATAAAAACAATACAACAAAGAAAAAATAAAAATAAGTTAACAGTGCTTGAATGTTTTAAGTATTTTTTAAGTAAAGAGTCTACAAAAAAAACCAAAAAACAAATAGAACAATTTAAAACAAGAGAACAAAGAAAAAAACATTGATTGGCAAGTTTCAAGTATCTAATAGCAGTAGACATAATACAAAAGTTGCTAAATGTAAAAAAGAAAAGAAACTACAAAATTATTGGTAACCCACACTCGGATTTTATGCTCTGCATTTATCCCTTTCAAGTGCACCCACACAGGAGTGAGTAGTGAACACACACACACACACACACACTCAGTTGTGGGTAATGATGATGGAAGAAAGCGCTGGTCATTCACTCCCCCCACCTACATTTCCTGCCGGTACTGAGACTCGAACCTGCAACCTTTGGGTTACAAGTCCGACTCTCTAACCACAGCCACAACTGCCCCAATACTACATTAACAGTACAAATAGATCTATTAATACACTAGATTAATACACTAACAGTGCAAATAGATCAATTACAGCAAAAAAGAAAGAACATTTATAGTACATCACAGTTAACAAAGATCATGGTAAATAATGTTATTAATGCTTAAGTTCATTGTGCCCATTCCTTAACATCCTGTTCAAGGTGGTATCTTCTTCGTCCATGAAAGTTTTGTATTGCAGCATGCCGCAGCCATCTGTGAATGGGTCTTCACTGTCTTGGTCCTGGTGTACTACGGCACCTTCACCTATGAGTTTGGCACTGTCAACAGCGATACCATGATGGCGGCCTTAATGAAGCGCAGTCAACATCACCATCCAGGGTCAGCGGTCATCATGGGGGGTATCGGGAAGGGTGTTGCAATGGGATGTGGTGCCCGCAGTCTCAAGTCCCCTGGAGGCAGCAGCACTTCCACACACCTCAACTGTACACCAGAAAGCATCGCCATGCTTTAGGGGTTAACTGCTACAGTATTCTCTCAGACCTCAGCGCATAGACTCAGAACTCTTCATCTGGTTCACGGATTTCTGAAAAACTGGTACAAGCAATACAGAATTACTTGTGAGGTTACAGTAAGTTTACAGACTTGCTGATTATAATCTAACAGTAATGACCAGTTAGTAATAACTAGGGGTGCTCCGATTGATCGGCTACCAATCACTATCGGCCGATAATCGCTTGGGGATGTTTGATTGGCGGTCTCTAAAACTGCAGATCTCAAAAAACTGATCTCAAGCTGATGACGCGCGTGCCGTGAGAGGTTTCTGCTGTCCGGCGCGGGTACAATAATTGTAATACTGAAGGTGAGGTACAATTCATATTTCTTCATTAACTTATAAAGTAATTTGAAAACTTTCTATGAGACATAATTTCACAAACAGCATGAGTGAATCACCGTGCTCTCTCTTTCTCTCTCAAAATGCGCAAATGGCTTCAAATCAAATCGCGTCTGCACTGTCTAAAGCCAGCTGCACAGTTGACACAGGAATTGTCACTTGCACAATCGAGGCAGTGTCGCATCGTCACTAAGTTTATAAATTGTATTTCTTTTCTTTTTAATTCTTGCCAGTGTTTAAACCATTCAGCGCTCGTGCGCTCTCCTGGAGACCGTGCGCTCATGCACACTCGAAGCGCACACATATAATGCCAGGTTCACATTACTCCGTTTGCAGTGCGTATGTGGTGCGTATTTGTTCCGCGCTCATGTTAATGGTTTAAGCGTTCACACTGCACACAGTTGCGGTCCGGCAGTGTGTTCCAGGAGTGGTGCGTCTGCAGCAGTGCAGAGATCGTTTCTGCACCGAGTCTATTTTTGCTGCACTTCACGCGCTGAATTAAAGTGAGAGCGCATTGTTTGTGGTAAATATGAACATGGATTGACACGAAAATGTAGTAATTACACCATAAATGCTTATAATTAAAGTCTGCTGTGTTTCACAGTCAACACATAGGCTATGGCTTTTTGGCTAGGTTTAAAGGAAAAGAGCACTTTTAGATAAACAAGGCAATAATAGATGGCACTCGTGGAATTATAGGAAAACAAAGTTCTTTATGAACCTCAGGATTGCTTGTAATAAAGATTTAAATGCTAAAGAAAAGGCAGTAGAGCTGACTGTTTCTTTCAGTGGTAAGTTTTAATTTAGAATGTTTGTGATAATGTAAGAAAAGTAGTTTAAATGTTTTGCCAATTGCTTGATCAACTTAATTTATAAATCTAGAAGTAAATGCAAAAGTAAAAAGCATGGAATAATGTGTTTCTTATATTTATTGCGTTTAAACACGTCTATGAAAGATTGTATTACTGGACTGTGTAAAAAAGAATCACAATGCTGAAAAAGCATTTTAAGTAGCAATGTTTGGATTTGAAATCAGAATAATGGATAAATGTTGTGGCTGTAGAAAACAGCCACGGATCTTGCAGACTCCTGTGTAAAAGCTTCTTCTGCACCGCTTACGTACCGCACATGGACTGCATACACACTGCAAATGGAGTATGCGTGAACCTGGTGTAAGCCACCTCACATACAGCTCATGAAATCAGGCTTGTGCTGTGTGTAAGCTATTGTCAAAACAATAATGCAGTGCATGATCAAACATTTAGGAGAGACAAAAATATATTTTTGAAAAATGTCTAAAAAATGCCCCCTTCCACCCCTCAAATTAAAAAATCCCCCTCACAAGTCACCTAAGAGGGGAATTCATTTTCAAAAGTTAAATTCAGGCCTTGAATAAATGTCTAAAATCTTGATTGGATCATCACTATAAAACATTATACATAATAAAAAGAAGGCTTTAATCAGATCGGTATCGGTGATCGGATCGACAGATACTGCTTTCTGTGATCGGCCTCCAAAATCCTGATCAGAGCACCCCTAGTCATAACTAAGGTATTTTGCATGATATTTTGCGTTCATGTGTAAGAAAACTCAAGAGTACAGTCCCAATAACCAGCACAGACAATTCCTTCACATGGTTCATGGGGCCTCTCACAGAAATGTTTTAATTTTACTGTTAAAACTGCAATAACCCATCCCAAAAGTCACATTCACACTGACAGTGAGTAAATTGTTTAGGGTCAACAAGTGGATTGTTGGTTGCTAGAAGGATTTCTGCATCAGGAAATCCTATAGAGTGCTGCAGGGATGATGGATTATGCAGGCCTGGAAACTCGGAGTTAGCATTTTAACACTTCCGGTTCCATCGTCCCAAATCAGTGGGTTTTTGGTTAAATGCCTGAAATAAGATATGTGGTGACCACAAGCTCAAGATATTTAACGTTTTATGTTACAACATAAAATACATCTGTAATACTCCCTTGTGATTATTTTTTTAAAGGGCTAGTTCACCTAAAAATGAAAATTCTGTCATTAATTACTCACCCTCATGTCGTTCCAAACCCGTAAGACCTCGGTTCATCTTCGGAACACAAATTAAGATGTTTTTGATTAATTCTGAGAGCTCTCTGACCCTCCATAGACAGCAAGAATACTACCACGGTCAAGGTCCAGAAACGGAGATGAATTGTTGAATAAAGTCATTATTTTTGTTTTCTTTGCGCACAAAATGTATTCTCGTAGCTTCGTAAAATTACGGTTGAACCACTGATGTTACATGGATTATTTTAACGATGACCTTGCTACGTTTCTAGATCTTGACCATGGTAGTATTCTTGCTGTCTATGGAGGGTCAGAGAGCTCTCGGAATTAATCAAAAACATCTTAATTTGTGTTCTGAAGATGAACCGAGGTCTTACGGGTTTGGAACGACATGAGGGTGAGTAATTAATGACAGAATTTTTATTTTTGGGTGAACTAGCCCTTTAAGTTTTAAAGTTACTTCTTTTAAAATAGGTTGCTAAAAAGTCGCTAAATGGGACTAAAGAGGTTGTTCAGGAATATTAAACGTCATCAAGCCAAACAGAAAAACTCATCTACTCACTAGTCCGCTTTTACAGCTTCATTGTGTTTATAATCATTCTCTAGAAAATTAGACTTTCAGGGAATTTTTTATTTTTTTTTTTAATAAAGACTGAAATGGATTTTTCTTCTGATTGCAGTAGGCTTTAGAATTCATAAAATTTGTGTTCATTTGTAAAGATTATCATGATGAACAAAATGTTTACCAATTCTAAGCTTTGTTGCTCACTGAGCTGACTGCTCACTGGCTGGCCTAGAAAAATATGTCATCACTGCATTTCTCTATAGGTAGTCGGTGCGTTGTATCGCCACTCAATTACATATAGATGTGAAAAATGAACGTGATTTGGCGTAACACTCTGTCACTCATGTTGCCCTAAATCGGCAACTTCCATTGAAAATCAGTGACTTTGGTCACTTTGCCAGTGTGAATCTGTTACAGAACTGCCAGCAATACCAAGACACTCGTCTAGACAAAGAAGATAATTGACTAAACCCATCCAACCTTCCGTAACCCGTTTAATCTGTAGAAACTGTGATTACACAACAGGTCAAGAGCCATCACTGTAGCAATGAGGATGTTAAGTCAGCTGCACCAGCCATTGCTGCCAATAGTTGGGTTGCAATGAGGTTGAGGTTTAGTCACTTTACTTTAGTCAAATAGCGATACTTTTTATTCATATCTGAGATGCAGGTGGTCCATATTTATGTATTCATTCCAGGTGCTCACAGTTTAGTTTGATCTGTGGCACTGTATTGGCATGATGTCAGGTGCTGTGGACCTTCTGTCCTATAGCTCTACATACAATGTGGCTGTATTGAATAAGATTTAAGAGCATCTCTGTGCAACCTTTTGAACGTTGTGGTGCTTTTGCCAAGTTTTTTCGTCACTTTCGTCAAAAACTGCCTGTATCGATCAGTTGCATCCCAGGTATCTTGCGAACAAATTCCTAATATTTTAGGACCACGAAACAAAATTTTGTGTCCGTTATTCTATTGTTTTGTTTTAAGCAGTGTCTTTTTCATTTCTTTTTCACATTTATAAATATAAGGTGAGATTAAGCAGACGTTTTTCTGGAGATTAATCTTGCTCTTGATCCCTGTTGTAGAAACTGTGTGTGATCAATTGAAAAAGCAAATAAGCTGTCTGTGCTTGGGTTTCTTATTTTCCTTTGCTCGTATTGTATCCATGAGCAGTGACAAAGGGGAAAATTTTTTGTGTTTACTTGCAAAATTCTTGCATTTTCCCAAGAAACTATAATATGAGAAGGGAAGGAAAATTATATTTCAAAGCTTTTGCAAATACAAAGTATCTCTCAGGGGAACAAAAGTTTTGCAAGTGAATCTATTGTGTTTGTTATTGTATTTGTGTTTTCACTCAAGAAACTGGTGATGGTGAAAAACCTAAATTTTCAGTGCTTTTGCAAGCAAATACAAAGTTTTATGAGCGAACACAAAAACATTGAAATATATATATATATATATATATATATATATATATATATATATATATATATATATATATATATATATATATATATATATATTAGTTGAATTCTTTTGAGAGCAAGTGTTACAGGGGAAATACAGTAATTTTGCAAGTGGATGCAAAAGATTTGTGAGCAAACGCAAAGTTTCTCAGGGGATCACAAAACTTGAGTGAGAGAATGCATTACATTCCTACAAAAAAAAAAGTGTTTGTGTTCACCCAAGAAACTGCATTTCAGTGCTTTTACAAGCCAATTTTTTTGTTGTTGTTGTTGTCGTTGTGAGAATGCAAAAGTATTAAGAAATGTTGCACGCAAAAAACACTGAAATTACATTTTTCCTCATATTCTTTCCATCTCAGGGGGTTGCATAGAAACCCTGCTTAAGTTCTGGATGTGAGAAATATATCTGCACAATTCACAGAAAATGCTTTTTGCAAGCAACCTCGTATATATATATATATATATATATATATATATATATATATATATATGCATTTGACATGAAAGTTTAGATGATGAAGCAAACAATTGGTAGTTAAACTAAATTATATTTTTCACTTTTTAGGTGGATTTGGAGACAGTTTTGTGTAATGCAGACATCTTGTTTATTTCTCAAACATGCTTAGTTTCTGTCACTTCAGTATTCAGCATTAAGAGAGAATCAGAGATCTATAAAATATTTACTGTTTGTAAATGATATGCATTGTTACGCAGAGTTGCTTGTAAATGAATGCCTTTAGCTGAGCATAATATTGCATTGAGTATGAGTACTGCGATGAGACTAGGGTCTAATCAATAATATCGAAATGAAGAATGCTTCCGAATCAGCGTTGCACCATTGTTATAACCTCAGTTCCTACATGTCATTTTGTAATATATAGAATACTCGAAACAAATTTTCATAATATAATGATGTAGTGCACTACAGGGGAAATATGAGTATTTTTTATTTGGTGGACCCGAAATGTGAAATCCTCCATAATAAGCTGTATTTTGATTACACAGTATTTTAGTTTTTAGATATTGCTCATTTGGAAGCAATGTTATATTGAGAATTATTATAGAAACCAATGAGAGTTGGTTATGTGTTGTCTCTGTTCGTTTATAATTTATTCTTTGTAATGTCAGACAATGAAACCATGCAATATTCAACTGTTCTGCTCAAGTACTTGCAAACAAGTATACCTCTATGAAAATCCTACTGTGGTGAGATGTTCAGAGTTTCCTAAAGGAGCTGCTAAGACGTATGTTACTCTAACCATTTATGTTGTTTCTGTTTGGTGTGAAAGGCCAAAATCAAACATCTGTAGATGTTCTAATGTCTCATGAAGCTCAGTCGAATCAATTATATGCTCCCGTTGATTATTCATATACATCCAATGAGACAATAAGTGCAGCTGTTTGAATAAGGCCCTGATCACCTTTTAGGCTACAATAATTGTTACTTTTTGTTACTTGGAAAATTCATTAAGTGATATCTGTCAAAAGGGAAAGAATTTCTATAAACAGTTTTGTTCAGTAGACAGATTGTCTGATAAACTTGTGAAATGGAAACTGAAATTCATTTATCGATTTGTTACAGTTCATACTGCAACTTTCTGTTGAATGATGAGGCATTCTGCACGTTTCCTTATCTTTCACAAGGGTTTTGTTTTGTGAAATAAAATGTACCTTAATTTGAGAAACACTGTTCATTGAGAAGGTTGTTTGCTGCTGGTATCAAACTGTTTACAGCAGTTATGTCATGTTTAATAGTATTTAAGTGACAATTAAAACAAAATTAAATTTCACACACCATGAAAGTATTCTGCAATGCCTCCAAGAGTCATTCAGGCATACTTATTCAAGGGTTTTAAGTGTCAAGGTAGTGTATGTTTGATGGTATATGATCCTATAAACTAAGATATGGATGTACGCTATGGTCAGTTTTGTGTAAAAATGGATCATGTAAAATGGAATTTTACTCCAGTTTGTGGGTGCCTCAAAAGAGAGTGCCATACACAGCAAAATAAACCAATTATATGAAATATCAAAAAAAAAAAAAAAGTAATATATGAATCTAACGCCAGGTTTAAAATTAAATTCTAAACTATTAAATGACGGACAATGATTGTGAAATATAAATGTCTTTCATGTGAGTTGTGTTGCTTTTGCCACGTTACACAGATGCTGCACTTGATAGCACGGGAAGGAAGGAACAGCAACACTCTTAGAAAAAAAAAAGCTGTAACCGAGGCAGTAGCTTTTCAAAAGGCACACTTTTGTACCTTTAGGTACCAAAATGGACCATTTAGATACAAAGGTGTACCTTTTTGTGCTTTTGTACATTTTTTTCTGAGAGTAGACTGCAATAAATAAATATTAATGAATTAATAAATATATAAATGAGCTAGCTACATATACTGGACTAAACGTGTTTTATAGTGCTTTAGCTAAAAATATTTTTCTTGTCTGCTTTTGATAATATGGGACACTTCACTTAAAACATCTGGAATTTTTGCATAACCCTAATTTATGCAGGTCACACCTCTTTGACCAAATGTAATATAGGATAAATGACTAAGGGGACAAAAAGAGAGAGAGAAATAAAATTACACATTATTTTTACAGATAATTATACAGTAATTATAAAATAAGAATAAGAAAAAATATAGTGTAAAAAAGCTCATTATGAATTTGAAACACGTCAACTTAACATACGTTTACAGATGAAATGGTGCCCTCTGCTGTTAATTCTTGCTCTGTGCATATGCTGTTTTTTTATTGAAGTATAACAAAAATATTAAAAGTTTATAAAACAAATTGGCATACAACTTTTATTCAAAGACATCAATTTTAAGAGGGGCTTGGAATTACATATAATACAAAAAAATAAAAATAAAAATACAAACAAAAGAACAAAAATTATAAGAAAAAACATTCAATCTTTAAACCATCCATATGAATAATTATAGATTAAAGGAGATAACGTAAAAAATTATAATAAATTATATTTATCAAACAAATCTAACAAGATTCCAGCTTTTTATTTTTTGTTTTTGACAAAATTTTTGAGTATTCTCTGAAATACTTCTTAAATACTATAAACGGGGTGGGGGGAGGGGGTTAAGGGGGATTTAAAAAAATCTACATTTGTGAATAAAATTCTTAGCTAACAAAAGTAAATTATTAATCAAAAAACCTATTTTACCACCTTCTTCCTAGTTTCCATACTTAATATCTATAAAGGACATCAATTCAACCACATTTTCCTCTTTTAACCATAATTGCACTTTGTTCCAGAAGGCACTAGAATATTTACAAGCAAAAAAAAAAAATAAAATAAATAAATAAAACTGTATTATCTGGAGATGAGTTACAAAATTTACATAATATAATTTCGAAATTAAATCTAACCCTTAGGAACTCTCCAGAAAGGCAAATATCATATAAAATTTTAAAGTGAGTTTCTTTAATTTTTGGGTGAACCGGAAATTTTAAATATGAGGTTCTAATATGTTTAAGCATTCATTTGTCAAAGAAAAGATCCAAGAATGTGCTGTTTTCCCAAAAAGAAAACAAAAATAAATTATGCAAATTAAAAGACATTTCAATGAAAAGATTCAAGAATGTTTCAAACACATTCTTGAATGGCCTACCGCTTTATCCTCTGCAGGGTCGCGGGGGGCTGCAGCCTGTCACAGCGTCTCGGGCCACAGGCGGGGGACACCCTGAACAGACGGCCAGTCCATCGCTGGTCTCACACACAGACACACACGACACAACTACGGGCAATTTTCACAGTGTCCTATTCACGTGATCCAGCATGTCTTGGGGGAAACCAGAGCATGCAGAGGAAACCCTCGCAGACACGTGGAGAACATGCAAACTCCACAAACTACAATAGCCTATCACAAACTACCCACTTTTATGTCAGTTAGAAAAAAATCTAGCTTTTGTTGCCATCTTAAAAAAATTATGTGTGGATATAAAAAGAAAGTGTACCTTGTAGAGTGAAAAAGGGGCAGATAGGTTGTATTCTGTTACAATGACTAACAGTCATTATAACACATATAGCTTTAGGCACAATCAGTATAGTGCATGTTTAATATTGCATAAAAAATAATGGAAAAGCTCTGCTTTGAATACAAAAAGGTGTTTTGGGTGAACAGCCCTTATTATTCTCCTCCTCTGTTTTGCTTAGAAAGGTGATTAAAATAGAGCTGAATGTTTGTATTGAGTGTTTTCCTCAACACAAATCGAATTTCAAGGCAGGACAATTCTGGACAATGTAGATTTCATATTGCATGGTTTTGTATTAATATTTTGACCACTAATAACAAAGTTTATTTACATAACATTCCAGAGCATGACAAATATTAAAATATTCAGTTTAGCTTTCCTTTCAGCAATATAGTGTCATAAAAGTAAAGTACACTCTGATTTTCGCAGGTGTTTTTCTCATATGTTGAAATGTGTTGTGTGTTAGGGTTGAAGGAAACGTCAGTAAACTTTAGGGGAAATGCATTTTCTGTTAGTTTTCTACAACTGTTTTTCTTACAGTGTCCTAAAGAAATTCAGATGAATGATGCGAATAATATTCACATTCCTTCCTTAGGATGTCAAGCAAAGTTTCCTTTATTTATGTACCGCTTTTTACAATACATATTGTGTCAAAGCAGCTTTACAGTGATAAACAGGAAAAATAGCAGAATCAATTATGGAAACTCAACTATGGAGACATTCTGCAGTAAAGCAGCTCAAAACTACAAAATTGTTCATATCAGTTTACCCTTGCTTCAGCTGAAATAACAAATAATAGTGTGGATTAAATCAAATTTTATATAAGCAGTTCTACAATGTTGTTACTCAGCTTTAGCCAGTTCAATGTTGATAGAGATCAGTCTGATGTTGAAAGATGTGATTCAGCTGTAGAGCAGCTCCACAGAAGACAATAGTTCAGCTTGATTCAATTCAAGTAAAGAAAGCGTCTTATGAAGTGACTAGACTGGGCTGCCTGAATCCCTTTGACCATCAGTTTGTTTAGGTATTTGAATGTGAACTGATTTGTCAACACTTTGCTGTTAAAAAAACACTCAAGAGAACATGAAGCACTAAAGCTGATTCAATGATAACAGCAGATTATAATAGATGTCTGCATTTATTTTTGAGGAATTTACATAGAAGTTTTGAAAAAAACACGATGACAGCTAGAGGTGGTTTGTTTACAAAATCATACAAAATCTGGTTGTGAACAAGAAAGTGCTTTTTATATAAAATCTTTAGCCTCAAACAAAAAGCATGTGTTTAAGATGACTACTAACCACAGCAAAAACAAAAATTGCATTTGTGCACCTTTTGTCACTTCGTAGAATAAAAAGGATATTGTGCACTTGACCTCAGAAAATGCCCTTGCTTTTAATCACATCTCATTGTGTTTACATACCAAACTATCAGCACAGTTTTCATGGGGAATGTGTTTTTCTTGATAGCCTTTCCTGCCAAGTCATGTTTATATGACAAAGTGAAACTAATGAGCTTTAGTGAACACAACAGCAGATTGGTACAGTAACATGCATTCCTAAAGGGAAAGTTCACATAAAAAAATAAAAATTCTGTCATAATAGACTAACTCTCAAGCCATTTTGAACCTGACTTTCTTTCTTCTGTGGATTCTGTGGATCAAAAGAATATGGGTCCAATGTTGTTTTGGACCCCATTGGACTTTTACTGCATGGACAAATATTTTTTCATAACAGAAAATCATACAGGTTTGAAGCAACATGAAGGTGAGTAAATTATGACAATGTTTATTTTTGGCTGAACTACACCTTTAATTATGCTAAAAAAGGTAATGTCATAATAGATCAGATGACACTTTATAACATAAAACATAATATCAGAAACTGTCTAAAATGAAAAGACTTTTTATATATATATATATATATATATATATATATATAAAGAAATTAACAGTGCTGGTCAAACTGATTTATCCTTCTAATCTGCTGCAGCTATTGCTATGGCATTTCTGTGACATTATGCACGTGCACAATGTGTTTTGAGCTGTGCGATGAGTGACTGTGCCCATCTGAAGTGGCAAGCATGGCAACCACAACAGCAAATATAAGAGCAGCTGAAATCAATACAGTGGCTATGAGTCCTTTATTAGCCCACAGGTACTCCATCTTCTGGTTCACAGCAGATTCCTTACATTTTTTCCTCTGAAATTGAAATGAAAATAGAACATATTAAGATTATGAATCAGCTCTTTTAACACAAAGTTGAAAAGTGTATCAGTTTCTCCTTCCACAATAAGGCTTTGTTGATGATTGCAATTCATAGAATACTGTGAGTAATAATGTTTATATGTTCAGTTTATACTAGCAAATAATATGACTGTCACATTAATGAATACAAACAGACATAAGTTGTTGAGACTTGCATGCTTGAGCATTTGGCACAAACCTTGAGTTCTCTGAGTAAACTTAAACAAAAAGACATCCATATGAAATAGTATTGTAATGACTATTAAATGATATATTAACTCTAGAAATGACAAGAATCATGTTATACATTAAGGAGACACTGTACTTACGGTGCACTGAGGCTTTTCAGGTTTTTGATCGACATCTTTGAGTTCTTCTGCTTTATTTTCATTTTCCAGCATAGCAACTTTCACCTCCTCTGTCTCACTTTTAGCATTCTGAATATTATCCTAAAACAGAGTTATCGACAATTTAGGGTGACATGTTTTCTTAGTGTATACAGCATGCTGCATAAGTACTTTGCCTCTCGGATGCTTTTACTACATAAAAACCTATTAGAAACATAACAATGTATATATGACAGAATAAAATGACATAATACAAATAACTAATTACATGATTAATAGAGGAGTACAGAATAGTTTTGGATTAGCAAAGTAACCACTATATTAACTATATTAACATCATATTAACTATAAACATCATCCGCTAACATCTGACAACCATAAAGCAATGCAATAATTTTCAATAATAAAAATGAACTAATAACTTTTTTTTTTTTTTTTTTGTATAGTGTGCTTGTGCGATCATTGTTTAAAATAAATGACATCTGGTTTATTGTTTTGTATTAAATGCAATGACACTATATATTAAGTAAGGCTCAAATGTCATTTCAGGGCCACTGCATTATCTATAAATGGTATTTATATTTTGCTTAAGGTGCAAATGGTCAAATAATGCATTCAGTAATCTGTACTGTCAGCTGATAATTGTATGACTTTTATTGCACTGATAAGCAAGCATTTGGCCTACATATGAACAAAAGTGAAAGCACATTGCCATTTCAAATAATGTGCATGAGATTACCAAACAGTTTGGCCATAATATGTTGCTTAACATCACATAATGGCATTTCAAAATGTTGCACAGCTTACTAGAATGTTAGAGAAATAAACTATTCCTTAAACTGTATCCAAATGTCACTGAACGCTGTCATTCTTATTGTTTGCATGCATAAACTCACCATACTGCAGCCGTATCGCGTTGGAGCCTGTATTTGTGCTTGACACAGGTGAAGTGAGAGCAAAGTCTGGACGTCAAGAAGGTATGCAGCTCCTCCTTTTCACTCCACTTTAGCAGCGCTTCCTCCTTTATTTGCTTTAGTGTTTCCACTTCCACTAATCACTGGGTGATTCATTGAAATAGACCATAAATAACAGACTCATTCCCAGGAAACAGTGACAGACTATTTATCTATTTACCATTTCTTTTGAAAGGGTTCCTGTTGGATTTTTTAAGAAATCATATGTTCTCACCTCAGGCCTCAACACACTGTGGTTACAGGTACAAGTAGGTCTAGTTATAGCTACATTAGTCATTTTCAACACTGACAAGTTTGGACATCCTATACCTACAACAGCAGGTTGCATGATTTTTGCTATAGGCGAGGCCGGGGCAAGTTGTCACAGTGAATACTTTCCCATGTGACAAGTAATCCTAGCGTTCCCTACTTTTTAATAAACAATGTTTCTTTTTCAAACATGCTTTGTGCCATGATTATTCAAACATCATATTCAAATTATTCTGAGGTTGAAAATCAGTGGAAATAATAATGGTCTTGAAAATATCATTGGGGATATAACTCCTAAATAGCTGCAATCAATACAACCCTGTATTTTCACAGAAAAAAAAAAAAAAAAAAATCTGTTATGATGTTTGAATTTGTCAGTAAGTCCTAAACTGAATCAAAACAGTAGCATATTCTCTTAGTTTTAAAAGTTATTATTATTTAGTAAACCTGTCAACTAGGCCTATGTCAAAACTTAAGTGTCTTCATTGAAAAACATGTTTAAAGATATTCAAGAATCAAACCATTCTGTAAGAAAATGTACACTAACGATATTTTAACTGAGCTGCTATAGAAAACATCTGCTCTAAGGACACTCACTGTCTACACTTTTATTCAACCAACAACTTAATTTTCACCCACTAATGTGTGTCTTCAGAATCAAATCAAAAAAGATGATTCACATTAAATCTCTCTTGGTTGTGTATTCAACAAGAAATATTGTACTTTTCCTTGAATGCAGCGGTTATTTCCAAAGCAGATTCACTTTGGATCAGAGTCTTGTATTTTACATGTCTGTTCCTCACCACGTGGTGGTAAAACTACTCAAACCTTTGTGAAGTCCTGCGAATCGATTCTTTTGAACACACTTCGAACAGGAACCACTTTAAATCACGACTTCCCTAATCGCCCCATCACGTGGTTCCAGAAATTTCAGCGTGGCGTTTTTATGATAATTTTGCATTAACGTTAAAACAAAAAACAATTCAATTTCATATGCACAATGATTTATTTGTAACATTTTTATATTGATTATATTGATCCCATCTGTCCTGAATGAATCGTGCAGTTTCTTTGGAGAACGTCTCCAGACAGGTTTTGTGAACCGATTCACAACGAAGCCTCCTTTTCCCCACCTACTTAACACAGTTTTTGTAAAATAGTGTAGATATATGTACACAGGGGATCTAACGACACTTCTTGGTAAAAAAAACAAAAAACAAAAACAAACAAAAAAAAACATGCGTCTTGTGGCTTATTGTTTCATTAAACAGTAATTTCAATATTAAAATGACGGCCGCTAGTTGGCGCAGGTGTCGCGCACACTGACAGCAACAGAGTCTCTGAGTCCAATTCACACTTGCAGATTGACCTCTTTAGAAAGTTTTTTTTTGCCCTAAAAACACAATGTCAACAAACGGCAGGACCTCGAGAATATTACAGTTCATAGCCCCAGATGAGCGCCGTCAGTTTGGGATCGAGGTAACGTTGAGTGCACTCCAGTAAAAAGAGCTGGCTAAGTTAATTTCTAACGATGCATGATCAATTTACAACAGAACGCGCCAGCAAGCAATTCACTTCTCTTTATACGCGTTTATATGAGATTTATTTTAACGTTAGTTCTCTACAACGCCACTACAAGACAAAATGCGCAGTCTAGAACTGATAAAAGCAAGGTTAAGAGCTTGTTAACCTCCACATGTGATGCATTTGGAGGTGGCCACAGGCTTAGACTTCACCTGACACTGATCAGTGCAAAAAAAAATATCAAGCTACCATGTTACTAAAATATGCATTTCAGTATTTTCAGTAGTGTCTCTTTATCCCGCGTAGAGTAATCGATACCCCTTACAACAAAAAAACACTGCTGTTGTGCCATGATATAGCCTAATGATGATATGATAACTCCGTGATGTTTTAATATAACAATACTAAACAATTACCATGTTCACGTGGCATGAGTTTATGTGGTACTCCAAGATAACTTACTTCCAAAACAGCAAAAGATTTACTAAGATAACATGTTGACATAGTCCAGAAATATGGTAGTATGTCAAGAAACAAACATAGTCTCATGTTGTACCTTTTTGTTTTTTTGGTAGTGGGGTTAATGTTAAATGAAATATTATATGTTATACAGTGTTACATGGTTGGTTAAAATTGTTTGCTTAGCTCAGAAAATGTAACTTTAACATGAATTAAGAAATTTTAAAACATTTTGCAGTAATTTCTTGTCTTAGACTCCATTCCAGCGTCTGGCTTGGCAAATGCAAGACATATTAGGGGATGGAGGAATTCTCAAAGAGGTCGTCCATGCAGGAGAAGGTGCACCTGTACCCAAGCATGCCTCTGTATCAAGTAAATGACTGAAATGAACATGGTGGTTTTATTAAGTTCTAGCTTCTTGCTTATGATAGTTAAATAATGCAGAAATAAATGATTCTTAGAATACACACACACACTACCATTCAGAAGTTCGGGGGGTGAGATTTTTTAAAAGTCTCGTATGCTAACCAAGGCTGCATTTATTTTATAAAAAATACAGAAAAAAGTAATATTGTGAAATGTATTTATTTTATTTTACAATTTTAAATATCTGTTTCTATCTGTTTAATATATTTTAAATTTATTATTTTGATGATAAAACTGATCATTCTAATATGATTTGTTACTTAAGAAACATTTATTGTTAATGCTGAAAACAGCTGTGGTGCTTAATATTTTTGTTGAAAACTGATATTTTTAAGATTCAAAAGAATTATTTTAAATATAAATCTTTTGTAACATTATGCATTTCTTAAATATCACTTTTAAATTGAATGCATCCTTGCTAAATAAAAGTATAAATTTATTTTAAAAAATTACTTTTGATTGGTAGTGCATGTGCTTTTATGTTATAGATTCTATTTAGCTTCTTATTAGCTGCCAACATGAACTCATTTCATCCACAGTTCATTTCTCTGGTTTCATTGAGTACTCTGACACACCATTTGAGACAACCAGCCACCTTAAATATCCACGAATGATGAAGCTTGGTAGAGGTAAGATGGAAACAATTCTTCCATTAGAATGATAAACAAGTTTTTCCTGTATAATCTCTTCTTTGTCTTCTGCCGAGACGCTCTAACCTCTTTCCCCATAGATGTTACTTTGTATGGCCTAGAGCTTGGTCTACTTACTATGAAGAAAGGCGAGTTTTCCCGTTTTCTTTTCAAGCCCAAATATGCCTATGGGGACCTTGGATGCCCCCCACACATACCTCCATTAGCCACAGTCCTCTATGAGGTGCAAGTCCTTGATTTTCTGGACTCGGCACAAGTGGATGGATTCATGGATTTGAGTATGGTAAGATTTTTATGCATTTAGCATGCTCATTTCTTTTCCTTGGTTGTTGTGTCAGAGATAGTAATCTGAACATTGTTCCTCAGGAAGAGCAGAACAATGTTCCTCTGTCCACATTTCTGAATGTACTAGACACACAGCGGAGCTTTGGCAACCTCTGCTTCAATAAGAAGCGCTATGAAGATGCTCGAGAGCGATACAAACAGGTTCTGTGCTTATAACTGTCTTGTTTCTAAGAAATGAGAATATGTAAATGATTAGAAGGAAAAATTGTAGTTTATCCTAATACCTAATAATAGACTGGGTTGTAACAGTCCTGTCACACTACTGTTGGTCCATGGTACAGGCCATGACACTTTTGGAGAATCGTGAGCTGGTGGATGAAGAAGAGAAGAAGCGTCTTGAGGAAATGAAATTGCCTTTCCTGCTCAACCTCTCACTCACGTACCTCAAACTGGAGAAACCCCAGAAGGCCCTTTGCTATGGTCAGAAAGTGCTGGACATCAGCCCTCAGAACACTAAAGCGCTCTTCCGCTGTGGCCAGGTTAGACAACATGTAGTCATTTTTGTATCCTTTGTTGATAACCTTAACCTTATCGTAATCTTTCAGTAAAAAAACATATTGCTCTATTAAATCTAGGGGCTGTCAATTGAGTTAAAATTATAATAGAATCAAGATATGCTAATTAATTAATTGAATTAATCACATTTATCAGTATTTGCTGAGAAAATCACCCAAATCCAGTGCATTTTCAGAAGATCATTTGCTTTGTTCCCAAAAGATGGACTTAACTGTACAGTTATATTCTGGGATTCTCCCACTCGCACCAGTCATCCATCAAGACCGACTGACAAGTCTGTTGGGTCAGATTGCTTTCATATCACTGCTCCAGAGATCATTTTCAATTGGACTGAGTGATCTCAAACCGATTATTTTGGTGCCACTTTCAGCGCGATTGCTAAGTTCATATATGGCGAAACTAACCAAACTAAGGGAAAAAAACGTGCCAGGTTCCAAAAATAAACACTCCAAAGGAACTAGTTGTGAAAATAAATAATTGCATACATAAGAACACAATATACTGTTTTATTTCCATTTCAATGAAAATAAAATTATAGGTTGATCACTGGCCTACAGCAGTCCATTTTACAATCGAGTAGACAGAGGTGTGGACACATCAGTGAAATTTGATGGGCAAAGAAGGTCTATTGTCAATAGTGAAACAATGTATCATGCACCACTTGCACAGTAGTCAAAGTAAGCAGCTTTCTGTTAGACAGCCTGACAATTTCACATGAAAAATCTGAAATTGAGTGAAATCTGAGTGGGGAACTCACCCTCACACAAAAATCCAGATTGCACAGATTCCTTTTGGAATGACTGTATTTCATCCACAGAATTTTGGCAAACAGCAGCAAGTGTGCCCGTGCTATTAGGGGCTGTTCATATAGGATATGTTTAATTCTTTTCCTTTTTTTTTTATTTATTTATTTTTTTAAATTGCTGTTACTCATTCAGACTAATGTCTTGGCCACTCTGTTGCTATTTTCTGTGTCTCAAGCAATGAGCTCAATGTTTTTCATTCAATTGTGCTCTGATTAGCTGATTTTGAGCACAGGGGCATGTCTTTTGTGAACGGCACCGTGTTCTTTTTTGACTGCACGTTCAGACTGGACCAGATTGGACTTTATAAAACGTCAAGTTTGAATTGCTGTGCTGGTGGGAAAATTCCTTATGATTGAATTTATATCTGATTCCTGGAGCAGGATTTCTATTTTATTGCATCACTTTTGCTTTTGTTCTGTAGTGTGTGTTTTTTAATGATCACACCAAGTTAATTTATTCAGTGCAAATTAAAATGTTAAATTGACAGCCCTAATAAAGACCTATTCTTTAGAATCCTGAAGAAACTTCCGATCAGGTTTTTATTTGTGTTTTGTTTACCATTGTAGCGGAAGACTGCTGATCTGATATTAAGAGCTTTTCTTTTTTTATTTTAATTTCTTTATTTTATTTATGTATGTATTTTTATTTAGGCCTGTTTGGAGATGAATGACTATGAGAAGGCACAAGATTACCTTACACTCGCTCAGGCGAAAAAGCCATTCGACCCTGACATCAATACCTTGCTGAGAAAGCTTGCTCTGTAAGTTTTTCTTATCTGATAGTTTTGCAAGTTTTCCTACATGTTAATGTGAAAGCTAAACAAATCTACTGATCTTTTACAGCTGCTACAAAGACTATTTGGACAAAGAGAGAGAGATGTGCTCCAAGATGTTCTCAGGTTTTAAAGGAATGGAAAAGTGAAGCTTGCAGTGTCCATGGTGGTGTTTTTGCCATTTTTCAAACCCTCCAGATTGACCACAAGTGGGCAGTGTAAACCCAACAAATTGTAATTTTGGTTTGAGTGGCCAACATTGCCTCAAATGTTGTCATACTTTAAATTGCTTATAGTTCAGTTTTATTTTGCATTATTTTGTGTTTGCCAATATATACTTTTTCCCCCACAGCTTTCAGCATTATGTTTTCTATGTTACTGTAAGATAAGCTTTATTATAGCAGACAGTCAAGATTTTGCAGTGTTGTGTTCAGTACTCTATACGGAGCATCAGGATGTCTCACAAGCGTGTGGCTGGAGTTTCAGAAGTTATATAGAATTGTTAATTTGTTGAATTATTTCTCATGCACTTTTTTTTTCTTGATTTTACTTATTTTGTGTGTAAATTTTGAAGTTAACATGAAAACAATAAGTTGTTATTCCTCAGAGTTTTGAATTTTCTTTGGATTTATATGGAAATTAATAATACTATATAAGATTAAAAATACACAATTTTATTTACTCTAACAAAAAAGTAAATATAAATGTCAATATATATTGTGTATATATATGAGTCTAGTCATCTTGTTGTGTTGTTTTGGTACATTTTACTGCCTAGACTTTCCTTCCTGTCCTAACACAGAAATACCAGTCTTCAACAGCCCCAAAAATGTATTTGGACACTTAAAGCTTCCTTAAAAATATAATTTCATAATCGCAAAATATTAAACCATGTTGTGTCTGCCAAAAAAAAATCTGCACACGTTTTCTTAGAACTAATTTCACTGATGTATGAAATCAGTTCTTCTCAAGTTCACACACGTGTCCAACAGAGTAACCACAGGTGTAGCTCATCACATTTATTATGTAAAAAATAATAAAATAAAAAAAAATGGTATTCCACGTTTGCTCTAGCTTGTTTGCCATCCAGGTTTTTACTAAATGTAGCATTGTATATTGTAAGCTACTTTGGATAAAAGCATCTGCTAGATAAAAAATGTAAATGTAAACCACAAAATGTCGCAATATATTGAGGCCAGTTAACAAGAAGTTAGCAACATAGCTTTAAATTTTTATGAAGGTTTGTGCTAGAACTTTCCATTGTGGATTAACTGAGTTTGCCTCTGTATGGAGTTGTAAGGATGCCCTCTTTCAACAGAGCCAGGCTTTTGACCACACTGACCTACAATATTTAAGAAAACCCCCACAAAGATTTGTAGAGTGACATTCTACTACTATTATATGTAACTGTTATGAATAGTCTTTTCTTTGGCTGGATGAGCAGTGCAAACACAGTTTAATCTGAAAACAAACAACAGGTCTGTAAATACTTGGACTACAGATAAACTGCTCAGTTTGGTTTCTCCATCATTGGTAACTTTAGTCCAGTGAAGTCCATCCTCTCTTGTTTTTGTTTCATTTGAGTGTTGCTCTGCTGACATTTACCAGATGTGAAGATGTAATTATGTGTACAAAGTGAAGTTTGTTATTCTTGACCCAGACCTGTCCAGGTTCCTTGGGTTTTCTCCTGATCTAAGCTCTTGGTGATTGGCACGAAGTTAATTTCTCAAAACCATAGGTCTTAAAAACTGCTGTTTTTCCAAAGCAACATGTACAATATTTTCTAGATTTCTAGCATCCATCGAATGTTTTGCTTTACAGGGAAAGTTCACTCAAAAATTCTGTTATCATTTACTCACTTATGCTGTTTCAAACCTTTAATTTCTTCGACATAACACAACATAAGATATTATGAGAATGTTTCTATTTTTTCATACATTGAAAGTCTGGGACTTCTAATGTATCAATAAAAAAAGATTTTTTTTTTGCATTCCACAGAAGAATGACAGATTTGGACCAACATGATGGTGAACAAATAATTAATTTTAGGGTGAACTGTAACAGAGACATTTGTGTCTGTATCTGTTGCAAGTTGAACTTGATACTTAAAGCGTTTTACTCATATAAATAGTGTAGTTATAGCATCAGGGCAGTGGACAGACATTTTGAGGGGCAGTGGCCCAAACCAAAAAAAAGGGGCACTAAGTGGGTGGGTGCTTGTTAACAAATTATCCAGTTGTTACAAATATACACCACCAGTCAAAAGTTTTTGGAGATTTTTAATGTCTCACCAAGCCAGCATTTATTTGATCCAAAGTACAGCAAAAACAGTAAAATTTTGAAATATTTTTACTATTTAAAATAACTGATTTCTAATTGAATATATTTTAAAATGTATTTTATTCCGGTGATCAAAGCTAAACTTTTAGCATCATTACTCTTCAGTGTCACATGATCCTTCAGAAATCATTCTAATACTCTGATTTGCTGCTCAAGAAACATTTATTATTATTACCAATATTTAAAACAGTGGATTTTTTTCAGGATTATTTGATGAATACAAATATCCAAAGATCAGCATTTATACACTATAAACATTCAAAAGCTTGGAGTCAGTATATATATATATATATATATATATATATATATATATATATATATATATAAAGAAATTACATAAATTAGGCCTAATTCTATTATTTAGTAAGGATGCTTTAAATTGATCAAAAGTGCCGATATAGACTTTATAATGAATGAAGAGTTTATAATGTTATAAAAGATTTCTATTTTAGATAAATGCTGTTCTTCTGAACTTTCTATTCGAAACCTGAACACAATTTTACACAGCTGTTTTCAACATAATACTAATAAATGTTTTTGAGCAGCAAATAAGAATATTAGAATGATTTCTGAAGGATCATGTGACTGGAGCAATGATGCTAAAAATTGAGCTTGAAATCACAGGAATAAATTACATTTTAAAGTATATTCAAATAGAATATTAAATAAAACATTAAATCGAAATAGTAAAAATATTTCAGAATGTTACTGTTATTGCTGTACTTTTGATCAAATAAATGCAGGCTTGGTGAGCAGAAGAGACTTCTTTAAAAAACATTAAACATCTTACTGTTCAAAAACTTTGGACTGGCAGTGTACAATTAACAGAGAAGACAGCACTAATAATTTCAGACTTTAATATAGAAGTTTTGATAGAGTGGGCTCTCCCTCACTCTCTGAGCCTGCTTCTGCCTCATCTTCAATGGAAGTATAAGTATTAGACATTTAATTTAATATTATACAGCATAAATATATACTATATACTAATAAACAGCTCATTTAGAACATTTATATTGTCTTTTTAACTATTATAGGCCTATTAATATGGTTTTAATCAAAATATTATAAATGTGTTAGATTACTAGTAACTAAGACACAAGTGATTATAATGGGAAATATACTTAATAGCAAGAAGTGTGACAAACTGCTAAATATTTTATATGATAATTTACCTGCTGGCTTGCTGGAGCTTTGAATTCATGTTTATGATGTTGAACTGCCCTTAGCAGCCTCCCTTTGCTCTTTCTCTCTCTTTCTCCTTTTTTGTGAAGGCATTTTTTTTTTCTACAAAGTGTGCCAACAACAGCAAATTTGGTGTTATTTATATTAGATCTGATCGGGTACAATAATTTGATTAGACATTCTAAGAACGTGGATATTCTGTACAAGTTGTTACGACTTTTAGAGCAAATCATTAGGACAGTAATACAAAAACAAACTACCAAATTACTAATTCAGCGAATCATCCACTGACTGTAACGTGGATTGTAATGATCTACCTGTTAATGCATCGACCTTTGGGAAGAAATGTTGTCTCCAGAGAGCGGGCACACAGATTGTAAGTGATGCCGCGAAGCGGCGGGAAAACACGGAGCGGAGCGGGAACTGAACGCTTGAGCTGCGGTGATACCGGGGCTGGGTCTGGAGAGAGGGGCACCTCAGCCGATGAGTGGCTCTAGCCACCGGGCCACCCCCCTGTGCACGGCCCTGTATAGCATATACCAGCAGGGGCTAACAGCTGCATTAAGGCACAATAAAACAGAGGTAGAGACCCATCTTTGTTCCTCATGTAATGTGACATACATTGTCACAAAAAATGTAGGGCGGAGACTTGGTTCTATCCATTGAATGGGGAAAGATGTGCATATAAGCTTGCAGTAATGTAAGAAAGGGGCAGGTTTAAGCATACTAAATAATTGGAGAAGTCCAGTCATTAGAGTCTGTCGTTTCACAGAAACGTTATGAAATTTTGAATGAAAATTACAAAGTGGAATAAATTAAACATGCATGCCTGAATCATTCACAATAAGATCGATAATATGGATTGTTTTAAAAAAAGTGATAGCGTGAATTTTTATTTCACACTGATTTTCATACTGAAAGGTGAAGTATGCTATTTTAGCACCTAATGAGAATGCAGGAATAATGTTTATTTTCAAACAGGTTTTTAAATGCATACCTACCACCGCTTTTTCCCCATCCTCCATTGTGTAGTGAAAAGGGCAGTCCTTCCCTGAATTTACAGGCCAAGTTGATACTCAGATTCTTTCTCTTTGGCTACCAAGACCATAGTGTTAAACATCAGACAGTAAGAGTGGAATATTAAGATTGTGTGTGAGAGAATCAATGGTATGTCTGGATGGTGCCCATGATTTTGCCAAGTGTAACATATTCCTGGAGCAGACTCCTGTTGGTCCTGAAACAACATTCCTATCAACCAGTTAGAGCTTAAGTCTCAGGTTGGGGCTTGAACGACTTTCATATCAATACAGTGTCATTTCCCTCTCATTTTAGATTAATTAATGGTTAGGAATGTTGTACCAGGACCAAGAAAAGACACTGACCAAGAACACATCCCACTTCCAAAATCACAGTCATTATGTGGCAACCGTGACTCTGATTTTGCCAAGTAGGATGTGTTCCTGGATCATAAACCTTATTGAGATAGGGGGTGATGATTGGGTTATTAATGAACAAGGGATGAGGATCCAGGAACATCCAGTCCTTCCTGGGTTACAGACACCTGTGTGCAAACACGAAGCAGATCCAGATCTCCAAAACGAGCTGATAGCAGTTGACACAAAGACCCCAGTTGTCTCTTCTAGTCCATACATGTTTGGAGAGCTTGTATGTGAGTCTGTGTGCGTCCAGTCTGATGTGGATCTGAAGGATGAGCTGCCCTGATAAGATGTTCTGATGGCCACCCATCACTGCAGATACTATCACAGAAAGAATTCCATTGACAAAGTCTGAATGCCACAGACCATCTTTTCTAGTCAGGTTGATGCTGGAAGCAGGAACGTATCACTACAGTTCATATGCACAGTCTCCAAGAATAAGGTTCCATACATGTTTAGCATCATGGCAACTGGTCTTTCACAGTCATTCAAGTGATGACGGCACTCAAACCCGGGTCCAACAGATCCTCAGATTAGAACTTGTGGAGCTCTTCCAGGCTAAGATGCACTTGAGCAGCGGTTGTATAGTCCAATCTGGCAGTTGTGACACGTCTGGCCTCTGTCTGAAAGGCCACAGTGCTCTACAGTGAAAGGCATCCAGGTGCTCAAGTCAGTCGTCAAGTGTCAGTCGAGTCAGAGAGGAATATGTCCAGTACAGGATGATGAAAATGGTATTAAAATCTGCTCTGAAATCATTTAGTTGTTTTAGTCATCTTTGACGTATTTTTCGTTTAACGATGCGCCAAATGTTCTCTGATCTGGACTGCAGGCAGGCCAGTTCAGCACCCGGACTCTTCTACTATGGAGCCATGCTGTTGTAATAGCTGCAATATGTGGTTTTGCATTGTCCTGCTTAAATACACAAGGCCATCCCTGAAATAGACGTCATATGGAGGGGAGCATATGTTGCATTAAACCTTTATATACCTTTCAACCACAGTGCCTTCCAAAACATGCAAGCTGCCCATACCGTATGCGCTTATGCACCCCCATACCATCAGAGATGCTGGCTTTTGAACTGAATGCTGATAACACACTGGAAGGTCTCCCTACTCTTTAGCCCGGAGGACACGGCGCTTGTGATTTCCAACAAGAATGTCAAATTTGGACTCGTCTGACCATAGAACACTTTTCCACTTTGAAACAGTCCATTTTAAATGATCCTTGGCCCACAGGACACGACGGCACTTATCAATGTACGTTTTTTGAAAGACTGGAAGTTTCCAGTACATTTTAAGGAAGAATAACTGAATAATAACTGAAACATTGTCTTTGTATTTTTTATGGTGAATTTCTTTATTTAACAGAGATGACTGGCTTACGTTAAAATGAATGTTGCGGTGTTGCATGTTTATACAGTGAGTGGAATCCAGTTATCATCCTTAACAAAATTAAAATTATTTGGCATTTTTAATTTAAGTTTGGGTAAAAAAGAATTTCTTAACTTTTGTTAGCAGTCAAGAAAGAGATGTTATCAATCACAGTTTATTTTACTTCCTGTTAATCACACTGGAAATAAAAGTATTAAATATGAAAGTATAAAATAGTGAGAGTAGTATGCTGTTCTAAACATCACAATTGTGCTATGTTGCTAACTATGTGGCAAATTATTGCAATATTATTAATACAAAAAAAAAAAAGCATTATCCTGCTGCAGATATCCAAACTCATGTTTCTAATTTTTATGTATGTATTTATTTATTTATTTGCTTGTTTGTAACTTGATGGCTCCTTGATAGAGTGGGTTACTGTTTTTGTAAGTGGGTAGAGGGGTCCTCCTGCCCCCTTTTCTTAAGTGAGACTGCCAAAGTATGTAATATACTAACAGTACTGTTATTGTTGTTAAGCTTCTTGCATATAAAGCTTCCTTTTTAAAAATGTACCTCAGCCACTCTATAATTAGTTACAGATCTCACTGCTTTTCCCAATGTTCTAATTCAAGTATGTTTCATATATAGGCCTATTTGTTACACAGCAAAATTATTTATTGCACAATAAATCCCATTTTTATCTTGGATGATAATATTTTGTGAGGCTGGAATGTTTGGGTTATCGGGGCATGCTGGGAAGCTGTGTTGGGCACAATAACTCCATTTAGTACTAAACTGCAAGTCTAGTTGGCCACTCTGGGGCACTGTTTGTCCTGGCTCAGGGCTGAGGAGGCGGTACGATGCCCCATGGTTGCTACAGACAAATTGGCGCCCTTAGATGTTGAACATGAAAAGCCAAAGGGTGCGTTTTTTTTTTGCGTCAGGTATAAATGCGTGGTCAGAGTGATGCTTTCAGCCCATTACTCTTAATTTAATAGTACTGCTAAAGAACAACATGACAAATTTGATTTCCCTCTTGTTTAAATAAAACTTGAAGAGGCTTGAATAGTCTTTGATGCATTTAGAAAAACATGCCAGCACTAAAATATATTAGGCTATATGTTATATAAGTTATTTTAGCGTTCTATAGTTTCTTAAAATAGTCTTGTATCAAATGTGAGTTGGCCAGCTAAACAGTCTGGAAAAAAAAAACCCCACAACCATCCTGCATAGTTTTAACAGGGCAATAGAGACTATTATCTGTTGCCTCCAAATGGACACGTCGTACTGCAAAACACCAGTTTACTCAAAGCTACACACAGTGAGCCTGTGCTTCGGGTCTGTTTCCTTCATTTTGCACATTTTGTGCTCTCTATTCCACAGTGATATTATTATTATTCGTCCTTAGAGTTGCAATGGTAAGAAATAGAGTTTGGCTCTGTTTCAAAAGAATATCTCTGGCTTCTAATGAATATATTTCTGTGTACAGCCTGATAGCCATGAAAATTAGAGTAAAAATGGGGTCATTCTGATTTAAAAACAGTATGATAGACAGTCAGTAGACTTATATGAGCTGTATTACATTTTACATTTAACACTGAAGAATACATTGACCAATGCCTTGATTACATATAGAGAATAGTTTTTTATGAAAGATTAATTGTATTTAATTAGAATCAAAACATCACACAGTCATAACATGTAACATTAGGTGTGGATCTCAGGAGCATGTTGTAGTAACATTCTTTTTCTATACTGTATTGTGTGAAAGTGGAGTCTCTGTGCATGATGCCATTTTCAGATAGTGCTATCTAAGGCTTGTTCAGGCAGGAAATTAGGATTTTTGTCTTTCTTTTACAAATATGTCATTGTGTTTCATGTGTATCACACAGAGGAAAAACGAAGATATTACCTATCTAGCAATTCAGTTCATTTACATGTTATTATCTTTTTTTATTTATGAAGCTTGTCATAGCAATATATAGGGTTTATAATTATTAGAGCATATTTAACTCACACAACTTGACCAGTACATTTGCGTTATAGATATGAATGATACGCAAATTGTGTGGCTTTTTGAGGAGAGGTGTGCTATTAATTGTGACAAAAGTTATTAGAATTTTGCCTTGCAGTGAGTAAAACAGACACTACCTTGATTGACTGATTGCAAGAAATTAATACTTTTATTCAGCTAGTACATATCAAAATTGATCAAAAGTACCAGAAAAGACATTCTTAATGTTTTAAAATATTTCTGTTAAAAAAAAAAAAAATCAAAGAATCCTGAACAAAATATATAATGGTTTCCACAAAAATATTCAGCAGCTGTTTTTGATAATAATACGAAAATCAGCAAATGAGCATATTAGAATGATTCTGAAGGATCATGTAATACTGAAGACTGGTTTCCAAAAGCTTTGCCATATTTTCCAAAATATTTTGCTGTTTTTTTAAATTAAATAAATGCATCCTTGGTTAGTATAACACCTTAAAAATGACCTTCCAACAGCCTAGCAACCAACCAGAATAACCTAGTAATCACATAGTAGTATGCTATTAGCAACTCATCCATCATGGCCGTGACTTTTGCATGCGGGCAAGGAATTCAAAGGTATTCCACAGGTATTCAAAGTTTCTCAGTTTTCAAAGTCTCTCAAAGTCTTCAAAGTCTCTCATTTTAATCTGCATAGAAGAATGTAAGCTGTCAGTGTGTGTTTAATTTTACATCATAATTCTTCATGAAGCTTCACTGCAGGTTTAAAGAACAAGGCCTGATATTGTGTAGCCCTGCCAGCCTTTGCCAAAAAATACCATACATGTTTTTCTTCTTTTATTTTTTACTCCCCTGCATGGAGGAGAAGAATCGGCTCTATGTGAATATGAGTCCCATGTTTATGTTAGCCTAGCAGTAACTGGAACAAGGGCATAACAGAACAGAGAGGAGTGAAGAGAAAGTGAGAGGGGAGGTAAGATGAAGAAAACAAGTACCATGAAGTTGGAATGGGAGGAGAATAACGAATGTGGTTTTTGAGTGACAGATGATTAAGAAATTGGAGTGGGATGAATTTCTTAAGCTCCAAACACAACATTGCTGATGGATGGAAAGAGTGCCAAGGTCTGGAGAAAGACATCACTGATTGCCCCCCTGGCAGGTTCGAAATAGCATCTCACCATAAACATATGACATGCTTTTGGGGAAATGCATGGTTGCGAAGTGTAAGGTATAATCAGGGGGCTCTACGCGTGTTGTAGTTTGTCAGTCAGATTAGTTAGTTCAAAGGATCCAAAAATGTGAAAATAACCTTTTAAAATATGAGTGTGATGATTTTTTTTTGCATGTTCAATTTCTTTTTGTTATTCTTTTTATCATGTATTATTTTTATAGGCATAGCAACCATTATAACTGATGAGATATGTCTAAAGATTTTCGAACCCCTGCTAGTACATTGAAAATTATTTTAGTATTTTTGACAAGAATAAATGGTGAAAAATAAAGATTTATAACCAAAATTGTGGTGTTGGTTCTCTCTTTTAGTTACCATTTTCATCCACCATATTAGAGATACAGTGTATCATATGCACACACATCCATTTCATATCTTTGTTATGGCTTCAGATTTATCTTCTGCAAAAAGTTAGATTATTCTAAATGCCTTGCACGGGGAGTATAGGGTAAGTTGGTAAGTTTTGTTTTACTCAAAGATAACACTGATAGGCCTAATTTAGGATTTCAGAAATGAAATGACAGCTATACAATTATATACAGCTATAGAAATAACTTTTCAAAAAAGTGGTTCGGTAACAAAACTTGTCCCACATTAGGGTAAAAATGACACCAAAATTAATAAATATGTATCCAAAATACACAATATGGGGGCAAAAATTCCCCGTAGGGGTTACTTATTTTTATTTATTTATTTTTTAAGTTCATAACTTAGTTAGGCAATGTCACACAAGCAAGATTTTTTCCTCCTGAATATCAGCATAAGCGCAAATACTGAATTTAAAGAACAGTTAAATGAAAAAGAATTTTACAGTACAGACTGTCAGCCCAAATCCGTTTTTTTTTTTTTTTTTTTTTGTGCAAATTCAATTGAAATCTGATCATATTTAGATAGTCTGAATGGCAGAAAACTACATGAAAATCTGTTTCAAGCTACATTCATATGTGGTTTAGAATCCTATTAAAATCACATTCCTGGAAATCCATTTAAATCGGACCGGTCAGATCAGATTTAGCATAGCTTTTTCACGTTCACACGCCACATAAAACATAAAAGGTCAGATGTGTTTGTAGAAAACATAATAAACGTCTTTGCAGAATCAAGCTTGTGTTCCCTGCTAAAAAAAAAACAAAAACAAAAAACCAGCTAAAACCAGCCTGGTTGGCTGGTTTCAGCTGGTCACCCAGCCTGGTTTTAGCTGGTCATAGCTGGTCAGCAGGCTAGTTTTAGAGGGGTTTTGACTTGCGAATTGCAAGTTAAACCAGCGGATGTTGGAGACAGCAGCATGGAATAAAGTCACACATTCCAGCTTCCTGCGTTTCTGCCGCTGCCTCACAAAAAGAATATTAATCCAGCGCCACAGCAAGATGTTGTCATGTTGTAAAACAATATCTGTATTGCTGTTATTGTTGTTTTTAGCGTAGGCATAACAATACAGCGTCATTGCCATAGTAACCAACACTCATTCCATTAAAAAGAAAGAGCGCTTATGGACACACAAATCAGATGTGAACAGATGCACACTGTGTGGACAGTCAGTTATTCAAATCAGATTCCTTCTGGATATGCACAATATCGGATTTGGATGACAGTCTGAACGAGGCTTAACATTGTAGACACAATATTGTTTGTTTTCACTCTTTTCTCTGAGTAACAAACTCTAGTGTTTCATTACTGGATTGCTCTGTGTTATAGAACAAATATGTTGAGTGAATGTTTCAATGATCTATTTATAAAGTTGTTCATTTGCATCATTTTTTAATGAATCATCCATTCAACAAATCGATTAAATGAATGATTCAGTGACTCACTCTTAAAGACACCTACTGGCAGGTTTAGTTTCATAGTTTTCATTTTTTTCATCATTTCATATTTCTATATTCATTTCATGTTTCTTTATTCTGTATTCATATACTTAAGATGCTGCTTATGTGTATGCCACCTCTTGTGTGCAAAGACAGATTTTAAGCGGGCATGGTACTGGTTGCATCAATTTCTTAGACTAGTCTTAAAAGTAATCTAATTTTTTTTCTTCAAGACTGCTCATGACTTTGTAACGTCGGCTACATAAAAGGGTAGATTGGTCTAATTTGAATCTGAAAAGTAAGACTGGTTACCACTTGGTTAACTGCTAAGTGGTCAAACTAATTCTTAAGAGACAGTCTTAACATAGTGGCTATGTTTATGCTGGCCCCTGATGTGAAATGTTATCTGGCCCCTGATGTGAAATGTGAAGGGGTCAGCTGAACCACTGAAGAATAAGTGAATTATTTATATTTTTACAAATATAATATGAATAATTTTAGAATCCCATTTTGTTGCATATTATTCACATTTTTTAGGCCAAACAGAAAAAGTGTTAATATTCAGAATGTATTACTGCAGTATTTTTAAAAATATAAAAAATGTAAGATTCTTGATAGAGTAACAAAAGAAAGTTTACACAATTACCTTGAATTAGACTGAACAGACTAAAACCTTATTATTCCCCATTCCGTCTATGAAGGTTACAGGGAAATATGAAATATTGCTCCCTACTTGCTGACACCTCACCCCATCGACCCTGACTATAGCGAATACCAGAGTCCTTCCAGCCAACACAGTCAAGGTACTGGCACATATCAGACAGTAAGTCACAGTCTGTCTACATATGCCCCACCACAGTCTTGTGAACTCAAGCCAGTGAGATGACACCTGATTCCTGTTGCCATCCACACCGTATTAATAGGACTTGTTAGGTGTCTGTGACTTGCTGGAAACCCAAGCGGGGGGAGGCTGGCATGAGGTAGGAGTGTTAGGCTGTCCAATTTATTTTAATCTACTGGTTAAAGATACTCACTGAAAACCTTGCCATACCTGTCACTTAACTATATCCTCTAGATACAACCTGGAAAGGCCTGCAATATTCTATCATCAAACAGCTGCTTTTTCATTTGTGCTTTGGGATATGGTTTAGCAATGACATTCGTACATTTTTAAGAATGGTTTATGTGTCCAAATACCTTATGGAGCCTGTAAAGTGTCCTGTGAGGATATATAAGTCTAAAATCTACAACTATAACAAAGTGAAATGCATAGAACCTGACCTGCACTGTCTTTCATAACCCTGTGTGGGTCGTAGTGTTGTTTTCCATCATTTGACAGTGAGCATGTGTGTGTGAATATTCTATATAAGTCCTTTTTTGTAAATGTCATTTTTTATGGCATGTCCAGTTGAGACTTTAATGCTACAAATTGAGCACAACGGATTCAGCCATTATTTTTTAAAAAGTATTCGCTTTCCTTGGCATCCTCTGTCGTTCTCATAGTTTGGACGGGACTGGCTAGTCCTGCCGACTGCCAGAAAGACTGTGCTCAAATAAGAGTCGTGTGAAGACATAAGGCCTTTCCTGCCTCAGGCTGATGGTTAGATTAGGAATATTCATGATCATACTGCACTCATACACAAACAGAATGAGATCACTCATGTCTGGATCATTCTAATTCAGATTTATTCAGGATAAAGAATGGTTCTACTTAAGAATTAGTGGCCCTGCTCCCTATACTTTTATGATTTGGAATGATATTTACTGTTAACTGATACTGATGAAAAAGACTGCTTTCATGCCAGTTTGAGTGAGCAAATAAATAAATGTACCTGTATCTTTGTAAAAGATAAAAAGATGGCTACCCCACATGACATATGAATTCAATATAAACACAGAAACATAATTTTTTAAATTATTTATTTATTTATTTAATCATCGAGAATCTTATTTGATTAATAAAAACAAACAAAGTTTTTTTTTTTTTTTGGTCATGTTTTATGTTAGCAAAACTGCCTGAATCAGACTGACACACAGAATTGTGCATAAACTGATTTGTATAGTGAGTATTGACTGTTTGGATCCCAGTCCCTAATACTTTTGGAGTCCCCATAAAGTTTGGCACATTATTTTTTCTTCCTTTACTTGTGGCTGTGACATTTTGGTATCATTTGTCCTAATTATCCTTCTAAGATGCTTTTATAAAATCTGGTAAGTAGCATGTTCGTGGTTCACAGGAAAGCTCTTCCCAGCTTTAATGGCTGCATTTGTATCTCTGACTGATTGCCCTTGTAGATGTGATTGCTCTGCTTTTATTTTTTGCTCCATTCAATGAGCATGAAGAATAGGCTCTTTCATGGCAGACTTGTGGTCGTGGACGTGGAAAGCAGTGCTTAAACAGCTCTCAGCCAAAACAAAAACTGCTGCCAAAAGGAATCCCATTTCATTTATACGATCAGGAAACTGACCCGTCAGAGTACGAGAAAACCAGGGAACTGATACTCTGTATTGCAGGAACATGTCCAGTGCGCCTGCATCCTGAGTGCCGGGCTGAGAGCTGAGTTTAGGGATAACAAATGCCCACACTAAGTCTCCAGAGGCACTCCTCTTCTCTTCTGTTTAGCATGAGAATGGATAGAGAGATGGCCATGTCACAGGTGGTGCTTTCCCTACCCTACACCCCAGAAGAGCATAAGCAGGCACTAATGGTGAAGTGAAAGCCTCCTGGGCCTCGTATGGACCGGAGGATGAACCTGTGGAATTGTGTTTGGGAGTAGAAAAGGATTTATTTGGGAATGGCATTGGTGTCACTGCACACAAACAAAAGAAAAGAAAATAGGGGGTTTTGAGGGCACAAGGAAATCTGAGATATATTTATCCATCCATTCTACAAACTCTTTATATGTTGCAGGGATGCTGGATTCATTCAGTCATTCATTCATCTATTTATTTAAATGTACTGTGGGAATGAAGCCTTAAATGTACATTTGAAACTTGAAACAGTGTATCTTTCTGACCTTGAATACATATTGAAAACATAACAGTAATATTGGAATCCTTAGAATATTTTACACTTATATGTTATATGAACACATACAAAATTGTATTGCATTGTCACTACTGTTTTAGAGTGAATTACAGCTTGATATAAATGGATATGGTATAGTAGTAGATATATTTTAGCATATATGTAAGATACAAGTATAGCCTATAACATTCCACCATTTCATCGTTTTAATAATCCTTAAGTAGTTCAAATGAAATATTTAAATGCAGTTTTTAGTATCATATAGTGACTCAATAGTCTCATTTTGTGGTAAAACAATAATAAAAAATAGTATAATTGTGACCCTGGACCACAAAACCAGTCATAAGTAGCACGGGTATATTTGTAGCAATAGCCAACAATACACTGTATGGGTCAAAATGATTAATTTTTCTTTTATGGCAAAAATCATTAGGATATTAAGTAAAGGTCATGTTCCATGAAGATATTTTGTAAATTTCCTACCATTTAGATATATCAAAAATTAATTTTTATTAGCAATCAAAAGCATTGCTAAGAACTTTATTTATTTTATTTTTTCACATGACAGTAGTAAGTCTATACCTTGCTGTTTGTCCAAAAAAAAAAAAAAAAAGACCTCATGTTAAGTGAGACATACTTCAACACTTGAACATTGGCACTAAAGAAAACAAACAAACAAAACGACTATTTTACACATTTTAATCTGATATCTTGAAGTTGAATAAAGATCCATAACTTCCCTTACAGGAATTAGAAAATATTTTCCTACATGTCAACTATCCGTTTTGCTGTAACATTCAGTGATTCTCACAGAAACAGCGGCTTCTCAATTATTTCAACACATCTTTCTATTAAACAAACGCAGCTCTGTTCTGCACGAGCTGTCTGTGAAGAGGAATGACTGTATTTTTATAGTATCGTGGAGGAGGTGGAGTGTTAGGAGGAGCTTGTCAGTCTGTCACCGATCAAAAGCTCGTTTTTAAGAGCACAACGAGAAGTCAACGTGAAGCGCACTGTTTTCATGCGTGGAGCCGCATAACATCGGACACAGATGGACACTTTCAACCCGTTCCGCTGGTTACTTAAAGATTATTCTCGTGGATATGAACGGGAACGGTGAATTGAGCGAGACTCTTTTGAAAAGAGCGTGTTGTAAAGGGCTTTAAAGTTTGAAATACTGTGCCGGTGCACGAGATATGTTGGTTTTGACATCCATTATTGATGTTCGGATTAATCGCGCGGACTGACTGTCTTTCCAAGTACTTCCTTTACATTTAGACGTTTTGGATATATTTAAAACTGAATCACAATGGATTTGTTGACAACATGATAATGAAGATTTTTTTTCTTCAAAACAACTGAGCATTCAGTGTCAGTTGCTGTATTATGAAGCATGAATTGAATTTCTGTTATAAACAAAACAAGACAAATATCATCTGCATGGCATTGGATGTACTAATCATTTTAAGACTTTCTTGAGGTTATCACAATGGCCCATTGCATAAAGATCGTGATTGTACTTTTCCAGCTTATGATTGCTGGATCTACACTGGAGATCGGAGCGTATGATTTGGAGCATGGCCGTCCGTCAAAATGTGAACCTATCACCATTCCCATGTGCCAGGGAATCGGCTACAACATGACACGGATGCCCAACTTCATGAATTATGAAAGCCAAGAGGAAGCTAGCATTAAACTGAATGAATTTGCTCCTCTGGTGGAGTACGGATGTGATGTCCACCTGCGATTTTTCCTGTGCTCTCTGTATGTGCCGATGTGCACCGATCAAGTGTCCACCACTATCCCAGCATGCCGTCCTATGTGTGAACAGGCAAGACAAAGGTGTTCACCCATAATGGAACAATTCAGTTTCAGATGGCCGGACTCATTGGATTGCTCAAAGCTGCCAACCAACAACGACCCTAACGCACTGTGCATCGAAGCTCCCGAAAATGACACTCAACCTGAGACTAAGAAAGGTGAGGGAATGCTGCCAGTACTTCCGAGGTCCAGGGAACCCACAGCAGGGAGTGGACGTACCTCAAGCGGCTTGCGGTCCTGTGATAACCCGGAGAAGTTCCAGTACGTGGACAAGAGCGAGTCATGCGCGCCTCGTTGCACTCCTACGGTGGATGTCTACTGGTCTAGGCAAGACAAGGACTTTGCATTCATTTGGATGGTGGTGTGGTCAACGCTTTGCTTTGTTTCTACAGCATTCACAGTTCTTACCTTCCTCCTCGACCCCCAGCGCTTCCAGTACCCCGAGCGTCCCATCATCTTCCTCTCCATGTGTTACAACGTCTACTCGGTGGCCTTCATCATCCGCTCGGTGGCTGGGGCTGAGAATATTGCTTGTGATCGGGAAAACGGAGAGCTCTACATTATCCGGGAGGGTTTGGAGAGCACAGGGTGCACCATAGTCTTCCTCATCCTCTATTACTTTGGCATGGCCAGCTCCATTTGGTGGGTCATCCTCACCCTCACTTGGTTTCTTGCAGCGGGACGAAAATGGGGCCACGAGGCTATTGAGGCGCACAGTAGCTACTTCCATATGGCCGCCTGGGGTATTCCTGCAGTGAAGACCATAGTCATCCTCACTATGAGGAAGGTGGCTGGGGACGAGTTGACGGGATTGTGTTATGTGGGCAGCATGGACAGTAATGCTCTCACTGGCTTTGTCTTGATCCCTCTATCCTGTTATCTCATTGTTGGGACTTCTTTTATCCTTACAGGGTTCGTAGCGCTCTTTCACATCCGGAAAATCATGAAAACCGGTGGCACCAACACAGAAAAACTGGAGAAGCTCATGGTTAAGATTGGAGTCTTTTCTATTCTCTACACAGTGCCTGCTACTATTGTCATCATATGCTATTTCTATGAAAGGCTCAATATGGAATACTGGAAGATCAAAGCTCTGGAAAACAAGTGCGTGTCCTTTCCTGGTCGCAGGAGCGAGGACTGCACCTTAGACTCGTCGGTTCCCACAGTGGCTGTGTTCATGCTGAAAATTTTCATGTCATTGGTGGTGGGCATTACTAGTGGGGTTTGGGTATGGAGTTCAAAGACCCTTCAGACCTGGCAGGGGTTGTGCAACAGGAGATTGGCCGTGCAAACGAACCGGAAGCCCTGCTCCAGTGTCAGCTGCAGTAGCTCCCACTGTCATTACAAAGCACCGGCTGTGACACTTCACATGAATAAAACGGACATGTACACAGACAGTCCCACACATGTTTGAGACTAAAGGCCTCTTCTCTGGAGCCATGCACAGACTTTTGAGGTTCATATCGTGATGAGATGCTCAGGTTCGACTACAGATCATGGTAAAAGTCACAACATTTGTCAGGGGTGGCATTTATAAGCCTTTCCTTGACATAGCAGAGGTCACTTCAATAAAAGGGAAGGTTTGTTGTATGGAATGAATACAGCAAATTGCAGAATGCTTTATTTATTGTGGATATTTAAGTATTGCTGGTTGTATAGTTTTGTACTGTATGTGCTATACTGTATATAAGGAAGAGTTTTAAATAATTTTACAGTATGTTATATTTTTCTCCAAAGAGGAGCAATAAAGCATTTATTATGATGTGTTTTCTCCGTTAAAGTTTTTTAAATATGTTTAGTGTTACATGCAAAATGTTGTACTGTACATGTAAATCTTTTTCTTATGTTTTTAAACAATTTTGATTAAAATGGATTTTAAATGGTAGAAATAAAGTAAAAATTAAATAAGTTTATTCAAGTTTAGAATAGGAATAATTTTCTATACAGTGAAAATTAAACAAGTTTATTAAGAATGGTTTTCTATGCCAAGTGTGTATTATTTCAAACTCTAATTCAGTACTGCTTTCAGTTTGGTTTAATTAAGAATATAAAATACTGAAAAATCAGGATCAGAATTCTCAATCTTTAACACTTCTCTGTTAACACATCTATCTAGCACTAAATGTAAAGTAAGTGATTATGCTACAACTCCATTTATATTTACAGTTATAAATTCCTCTTACAAAACCAAACTATTTCTAACCAAGCCAACTTACATTAAAGTGCAGAAGTTGCAGTCAGCTGAGAATGATGCTGCTATAAATCTATGAAAAATTAAACTTGTTTCTTTAGCCTAATTCCTTTAACCTTTTTTTTTTTTTTTTTTAACATTAATTTAGTTTTTTTTAAATAACTTTTGTTTTGTTTTCTGAATGCACTATTCTGCGGTCAGGGGATCATAGGCTGATAAAGAGGAGATATATTTACAGTAGTTCTGTGCATAACTCTTATCAGTTAGTTTAACCCTTTTACACTGTTTTCATGTCTTATATCTGATGTAATATGTGTTTGTGATGTTCATAAAAGCTGGGGTTTTTGCAACCTTAAATGATGAGCTACTATCAGTTTGTAAGACAATGAATAGGAAATGGTTTAAGAAATTGTAATTCTTTACTTTTTCATTTCCAAACATGCAACAGTTTATAGTATTTTATTAAAATACAATTAAATTAACTATTTTAACTTCTTTTATTTATCTTTTGCACTTTTCCTGTGCCTGTGTAGATATTGTCCAATGGTTTGGCAGGTCTCAGGCATTGGAGCTTAAACTGCTGTTACATTTGGTAATAAAAAAAGGCATGTTTATCTTGGAGCTTGTAGCCTAAACTTAACAGTGCATTAACCACATGTAGCAGTCTGTGTAAACCTAATTTAACACATGGCTGTTTTCAGCTTTCAGGTTTACAGTGCAGTAGCATTTATAAACAGTAGTGTCTTAAGACAAACCAGAGCCTGCTTCATCAGCCAGCAGACTAGGAAAAACTGAATGAAATGTTAATATACTGGAAGATGAATGTTTAATTCCTGTTAAATGCTACCAAGACATTACTCATTTGGCAACATAGATGGTTAAAGCTGTGCTGTTGTTAAAAACAAAAAAAAAAACAAAAAAAAAAAACAGACATAATTCTTGACTATGGATTTGTAAAAATGTTTATGGAATACTTTGAGTTTGAGCTTTCTCAGTTATATTAACATTTATTCATTTAGCAGACTTTTTTTATCCTATAAGTGACAATGCAAACACACATGACATGAAAATTGAAAAGCATCACAAGCAGTTTTTTTTTAATTAGAGGGAACAATATTTGTTGTACTGTACATAACTCCAGGTCTACAGTATAAGAAAGATTAGTACACAAGGATATTAGAATTGAGTTGATAATGGCTTTTAAATTCTTCGCAATTACAATTGATTTTAAATGATCTAATTGTAAGTGTCGTTTTTTAGTAATATACAGTATTTCGTTTTTCTGTGTGAACTATCCATAAATGTATTGTGAATCATGATAAAAGTTTATGCATATCTATAAAAGTTATCATGCACAGGGGGAAAAAACAGGAATTTCCAGAAACACTGCTATTACTAATTATTAATAATGAAAAACTGTATTTAAATTACCGTTAAGAAGTTCAGGGTCTGTGTGTTTTTAAAATATTTTTGAAAGGAGTCTCTTATGCGCACAAAGCTGCATTTATTTGATCAAAAATACAGTAAAACAATAACATTCTGAAATATTATTACAATTCAATATTACTGTTTGCTATGGTAATATATTTCCAAATGCAATCTATTCCTGTAATAGCAAAGCTGAATTTTCTGAAGTCATTGCTCCAGTCTTCAGTGGCACGTGATCTTTCAGAAATCTGACATGCTGGTTTTGTGTTCAAGAAGCTTTTCATATTATTATAAGCATTGAAAAAAGTCGTGCTGCTTTATTAATTAATTAATTAATTATAAATATAATCTATTTATTTAATTTCAATTAAATTAACATCGCATTATATAAAATAAATACTCTTTATATTAAATGCAATATTTATTGTTTTTATTTTTCATATTTATTATGTATACTTAATAATATTTAATAAATTATTAAATAAATTTAATATATTAAATAATTTGATCTACCATGGTGGTTAAACAGCACTTTAGTTCCCAGAGTGCTCTATTTTACCTTAAATTTTGATAAAAATGGAAAAATAAAGAAAATTTCAGTAATTTCAGTAATGTAACATCAATGCATTGCTAGAATTACAGTTTTAGTTTGTCTATTTTACTGGTAATCAATTAGATTACCAGTAAAATCAGTGTTTCCTAATGTTTTGATCCTTAAAAAGTGTGTGATCACAGTCCTATAAGAGCAGAACTGAACCAATATTACAGCTAATGTTCTCAATTCCCTGTCACGGCCCATGGAACCGCTGCTCAAATACACACAAAGACCATATATGTTATGTAGAATCTGCCAAGATCAACTCTGTATACATAAATGTTTTTGAAGTAGTTGTACCACTGCATTTATGCCGAAAAAAAGCTTTCCGTTTAAACAGTAACACAGTTCATTATTTTGCCCATCAAAACCCAAGGCATAAAAGCTCCATTGTACATGTTGATGTTTAAGGTTTTTAGTTCTATTTTAGGCAAAGCACAGTCAAAAGAAACCCTTTTGGCCATTTGAGTCCATTATCAAGTGAATGTTAATGGGCTTGTAAGTGAGCTTGAGAATGGACAAGATAGAATAGCCTTGTAATTGTCTGCTAGTTTGGAGGAGAAGCTATGTGTCTGGTAAAGGGAGGATCATTAAAGCATCTGGGACTTTCCCTCCTCTTAAGCCAGAGGAATGGAGAACAAGAATAAAGGAGTGGTGCTCATTACTCTCTACCCCATGGGTAGTATCCCGTTCCTCATCATTTGATGTGGAAATGAGGCTATGGTAAAAGACCATTGAGAAGCTGTTGTCACCAAAAGGACTTTTCTCCAAAATGCTTGAGTCTCAGCCGTGAGTGTTATCCACACAGCCACGTCCCACCTGCCCAACGGATTTCGCTTGTGTTAAACACACACACACACACACACACACACACACACACGTTCTCTATTTGCTTTTGATAAACAGTTGACATTGGACTTAAAACTGCACAATTTGTCAGGGTTTTCATATTTGCAGGGCTAGTAATAGGTGACATTCCTAGTAAAACAGAAATACACTTTGCACACTTATAAAAACAACACTTACGGAAAATAACATTTCAGAAAGTTTGCATTTATATTAAATGCAATTAGAACTTAAGAGTGTTTTTTTGACACACAAGTACTTGATTTAGTAACACTTTAGTTAACACTGAACTACTGTACTACTTATTGTAGTAGTAAAAGTAATTATGCATAATTACATGCAACTAACCCTAAACCAAACCCTAATTCTTATACTATCACTAAACCCTGGACCACAAAACCAGTCATAAGTAGCACGGGTATATTTGTAGCAATAGCCAACAATACACTGTATGGGTTAAAATGATTGATTTTTCTTTTATGCCAAAAATCATTAGGATATTAAGTAAAGATCATGTTCCATGAAGATATTTTGTAAATTTCCTACTGTAAATATATCAAAACTTAATTTTTGATTAGTAATATGCATTGCTAAGAACTACATTTGGACAGCTTTAAAGGCAATTTTCTCAATATTTGGATTTTTTTTGCACCTCAGATTCCAGATATTCAAGTTGTATCTCAGCCAAATATTGTCCTATCCTAACAAACCATACATCAATGGAAAGCTCATTTTTTCAGTGTAAATCACAATTTCAAAAAATTGACCCTTATGACTGGTTTTGTGGTCCAGGGTCACATATGTATTTGTTGTTAATTAATCAGTATTTAATTGTATAATTGCACTGTAAGAAGGACATCTTAAAATAAAGTGTAACCCAAATAATTTCGTAATTATTTCTATTGCCTTAGAAAATAAGAATATTGCCTTATAAAATTCTCTAAAGCGTGACAAAAGATTATTACAACATAAAGATTTAAAATGTAGAAAAGTGACAATTTGATAATGCAAATTCATATATTTAATAGTGTGATCATCTATTTGGGATCATGGACTGCTTTTTTCCATAATTATGAAATGAATTATACTCACTTATAAGAAGGTCAAAAAAGGAGTTGTTAAATTCTGATTGATTCTCTTTGATAAATGTAAGAGTTTTTTTTTTTTTTTTTTTTTTTTTTTTTTATGAATCTGTTATCATATTCTATGGTTAGGAAAGAACTTGCAGAAGATTTACACCACAGCGATCTGGATAACATCACAGGAGTTCAAAAGAAATTGCCTGATAGTGAGGAGGACATTCCTGCAGATTTCAGAAAACACTGTTACGTACTGTACTGTCTAGCAACCCGTTATGAATTATTGATCCATATTTTTCTCTTCATTTAAATACATATCCAATCTGCCTTTTTGCTTGTGGGTTTCTGTGTTATGACCTACTGTTGGTTTCATCTCAGTCATGCAAAGCAAACAAACTGGATTTGAGAGAATGATCGAGTCAGTGAGAAACCAGCCAACCTGAACCAGAAGTAAAATTACCTCAAAGTGAGATCATACGTTTTCACACTAAACCCAGGAAGAAGTATGCTAGTACAATTTATGAGGAGTCTGGGTAGCTTTTTATTATCGTGCTTTTCATGTCAAATGGAATTACTATTTCTTCCTTTGCCTTGTTTGGTTGACAGCTTCAGTATAAAGCATTTCTTCAAATCTAAACTGCTCTAACTGCAGGTGAAACCATGAGAGGCATTTGTGTAGCTTCAAGGTTTTGCAGTCACCTACTTTCATAGAGTATGTTTTGCACATTAAAACCAACACACACATTGCAAGCTATGGAAAATGATAAGTATCACAATGAGTGGTGTGATGGTTAGAAATTATATGTCCAGCTGTAGGGCCAAGGCTGAAAATGTAGTTTTGAACACAATTTGCACAGCGCAATTCTCAGTTTTACGGTTTGGTTCTGAAGTGGGGTTTTTTTTTGTGAAGGATACAGTAGATTGCTACCATCTTGCACACTTCACTGGGATTGTACAGGATTGCTCCACCGTTACAATCTCAGGCCTCCTGTGTGCCCATTTATTTTTAATACAAAACCTGAATTACATTGAAAAGAGTAGTTTTCAAATACTTCATAGTGCTAGTTCAGAGCTTATAGAGCCTGGTTAAATTTAAATTGTATATGAACTATAATTGTAAAGTGAATCTTATATACATATATATTTTTGATGGAAGTGCTTTAAAATAAATTGAACATACTGAGTGAGATACTGAAAATTGCATTAATTTTATTTGTTGCATGAATAAACAAATGGATTTTGTTGTTTTATGGATACTGTCACAGTTACAATTCGCAGACAAACAGGCGTCAGTGAAAAAAATGTTTAAAAACTGCATAGACAAAAGAAAATATAGCACTGTTTTTACTTTAAGGCTGAAAATGTATAGTGTGTACTCTTGTAAATGGGAGTAAACCCATGGGAAAGTAAAAGTGCCTAATTAGTAACATTAGCGAAACATGGTTTTTATACGGATCTCTGTTTACAACGAAAGCTCATAAACAGGCATCCCATGGTAGTTGTATCAGTGCGCTTGTGATTAGCGAGATGAGACACACTAGTCCAATAAAGCGGGAAATCCCCAACTGGGGCATATGCTAATGGTTACCCCCCCTAAAACTAGTGAACTAGGTACACTGGCACCTCAGCTCTTCGGACTGGCTGGCGTCACCAAAGCCTGGCACAAGACACACACATGAACATGCAAACAGTTAATCGGACTGCTTATTTTCCCTGACCTGGCAAGATCACTTGCCTTGCCAGTTTAGGAAGAAGCAATTGGTTATTAAATTGTCTCAAAATGAGGCAGGCTGGTCATTTTTTTGTGGGGCCCAATAGGACTGTGAAATTTTGTTCTCTTGGCTTAATTTGCCATCTTCTAAAATTACATTTTCCATGATTATTCTGCAGAACAATGATGAATAGTAATGACCTTCAGTGCTGTCCAGTGTAAAAGCTTTTAAAAAAAAAAGTCATGCTATACATATACGTATTACCATTTTAATGTAAATTAAATTTATATTTTCACAGTGAACTCCAAACTTGCACAATAAGCTATAATTACTGTAAATTTCTATAAGATAAAGGTGCAGCATTTTTTCCACTTTACTCTTCAAAAATAGTACTTTAAAAAAAAGGTTTTTTTTTTATTTTAAATGAGGTAAATAAAGACTAAATAAAGTCTTAATTCTTTTCAGTGGCATTGAAAACAGTGGCTGTTTAATTCAACACAAGGCGGGTCACCCCTCATACTTCAATACTTGCTGCCATGTCAAGTTACTATATTTGCATATCCCTCCTATTATCAGACACTTTCATTTGTATAGTATAATATGAGAAAAATGGCTTGTGAATATGGTATTTCTTCAATGCAACCTGAATTGAAAATTAACATCATGCTGCATCCACACCTATAGGTGTTAGTATTAAATCCAAGCCCACTGTCATTGTCAACAACAACAAAACCTACTAGTGCACCTTTAAAATAACTTTAGCATACTTTTAAAAACAGTATTTATTATAGAAATAATATACTGTAAAAAAAAAAAAAAAATACTGAAGTGTGAATTTAATATAGGCCTAATCAATGTTTTCATACCTTTAATTGCATGAAATTTATAATTAAATGGAAATAGTTTAAATTTATATTAAATGCAATTAATTCCACTTTAGAGTGTTTTTGACCCACTTAGGTAGGACATCATTATATGTAATTTAGAAATGTAATTAACTTTATAAGTAATTTTATAATTGTCTTTGAAATGTGGTTTAAGTGTCGAATGTATACTCACAAGAATTTAAGGTAAACAAAATACACTTTAATGTCATTTCTATTGAAACTTATATGACATGTATTTATATTTGTAATTACACATGTAATGATGAAGTTGCAATTTTAAATATTATACCAAATAACATTACATTTACAATTATAATCAAGTACTTTACACTGGCTTTAGAATACTTGTCAACAAATCAGTGTATTTCTTTAAAGCACAACTTTAAAGTATAAATCTTTTAATTTGACAATATTACAAAGTGCACTTACTGTAAGTTTGATAAGAAACATGAAAAGTATTCTCTCTTTAAGGTCTTTTATTTCATTAAGATTAAAAATATGCTTTTAAGATTTGAGGTAGACGACCCTGTTAAATTACAATATTGTGCACATAAATCTTTACCTTCTTTACCACCATCTGGAACACCCCCACTTGCAAAAAGCAACCATTGTTTGCATCGTGATCTCCCTCGCGTGCCTGTCTGCCCCCGCAGATCAGTGGAGTATGTTGGCGCTCGCACTGCTGCTGATTATGAAGAAATATTGCCATGACCTCATTCTCACAACAGCTCATGACTCACTCATCACTGAAACCGAGGATGAACATTGCATTCAGCCATTAGTTATTGGCATGCCATACTTGCTTCAAGGTCTTACATACTTGCTGACTGTGATACAGCTGTCTTTCAATGCAATCATCTTTTCAGATGAAATAAGCCATCTTAAAGCCATTTAAAGTTTGATGAATTTTCTTTCCAGTGCTTAAACAGGAAACTGGGGTGGATTATATCAATGCTTGTCCTTTTTTTTAGAATAGCTAGTAGACTTCAGTTGATGTTGCTGTCTGATTTGACAATATAATTCAAGTAAAGTGATTAACAACAGTTTGTTTTGTTTTTATGCGTGTGTAAATCTAAAATATATTACAATAAATAAGTAATTCAGAACTCATTAAAAATCACCTGGCAAATCGAGTGATTAGTTCCTCGTCACATGAGCTCATATACCAACCCTCCTCAGTCAATTCACAGCCGGCTTTCAGGTCACTGGTAGGACAGAGAGTGGGAGTGGAAGTGGGAGGAAGATGACGATGCCAATAGCATTCTCACAGGTGCCGACTCCGGTACAATGAAGTCCAAAAGGATGTGGTTTCATCTGTACCACCACACCCTGCCTCAGTGCTGAGTAACTGGGAAAAGCAGAAGCCTGATTGACGAGACCAGCAGTATTTGTGTTTGGCTAAGCTAAATTAAGCACATGTGGCCATAATCTAACCCCTTTGCAGCAGCATTTCACATAGGGACTATCTACTCTGTTACACTGGCCTTCTTCTGGTATATGCCTGTCACTTCTTATCTGATTAGTGGTTTTGGTGAACTTGTTCTTATTCAAAAGGTAGGCTGCTCAAACAACAATGAACCGCAGTAGAAAACACATTGAGCTAAATTCAAAAGATCTAGCAAAATATGACCCCTATCATTCATGTGCTTGTGTTTGGGAAGCAGATGGGTTTCAGTATTAGCGTTTCTTGGATAGTTACACCTCTCTGTTCCCACTGGTTTAATTCCATATTCATGTTTTTAATTTATGTAAGGCTTATTATGAACCTTCATTGCTTTGTATTGAATAAAATTGTGATAATCGCCAGAGGTAACAGGAGACAATGTAAGCAATCTGCTAAAAATTATGGATGAGCAGTTTCTCAAACAACATTTCTGGAATGAAAACCTAAAAATGAATGGTAAATGGCAAATATGATATAAAATGAATAATAAACTCCAGATCACTTAACAATTAAAAAAAAGAAGAAAAAAAGAAAAGAAAGAAAACAACTCGCCAACATGGCCACAGCGTTATTACCTTGGATATCAGTTATTCAGCAGTCTGCCAGTTATTTCTAACTCATTTTTGAGAAATGATTCTAATAGTTAATGCTAGACGCACAAACCAGTAAAGGATGGGATGTAGACTATTTTAATATGCAGGTTAGTGGTTACTACCATACTTTAGAAGTGTGCAGTCCTGCTCATGGAGGACCGTTGTCCTGCAGTGTTTAGCTCCAACTGCCTCAACACATTTACCTGAATTTTACTAGGACTGTGTTCCACTTCAAACTTTAATGCCCTTCCCTTGCAAACTCCTCCATTTTTTGGACTCGGATGTATGTTATTGCTTATGTTGAACGAGGGTCCACAGTTTGGAACGGCCTAAGCCCTTGATCGTTTGAAATTCACTATGAACTCAAGTCATTTTTCATAATGACTTTAATTAAATATAGCTTTATTCCTTACTTTAGACTTGCTCCTTCTGCCAAAATCGAGGGGTCAAGTATGTGTCCACATAAAGTTCCATTATCCACTTGATAAAGTGGAACGCACTTCAAAATGGCGTTAGGGACTCTCCAAGAGTTTAGAGAAGATTGCAACCTGGTAATCTTAAAGATACAGAGATTAGCTGGTTCAGGTGTGTTTAATTAGGACTGGAGCTAAACTCGGGAGGACAGTGGCTGTCCAAGAGCAGAATTGGACTTTTCTGTTATACTTGAATGACAGTAAAAGCTTGTGAAGCTAGATATTTCCCCATATAATCTAGTTCCATATAAAGAGTCCATAACTGTAGTAAATGTGTCCCAGAGCAAATGTTCATTATATTAGTTTTGACTGTGTTGGCTAACAACATGGGTGTGAACTAGACTAAAAGCACAGCAACATATATAAAAAGATCACAAGCACTGACAGCAGTGGCATCAATTTACAGATCCGCTAGAAATAACATGCTTCTGCAAACCTGACCCACTTGGGAGCTGTTTGCATTTTTCATGTTGAAGAAACCCCCTGTAGTTATATTATAATTACATTTCATCATTTAAAAATAGTATATTTAATATTATATTTTTATTTTACTTTGAATATATATATGTGTGTATGAATGTATATATATATATATTACTTTTGAATTAACTGTAAAATAAATTGCTGTCTCTCTGTACTGTTAAATTGCTGTTTATGTTGCACTTTCAGTACATTTCTCTGTTGGTTTGAGTACACCAATATGTCAATTTCTGTCTCATCCAATGGCAAGCGTTTAGAACATGACTACCTGTTTGTTGGGAACAGGTGAGATATTGTCTTCATATTCTTGCTATATCAGTCACCTTGCTTTACTGGAAAGCTGTCAAGACCACTGTGTGCTAACTTTGGCAAACAATAGTCACATCAGATCTTGTTCTCCTCCCAAGGTGATTATTGTCCTTCAGGGATGCAGCTGATGATGTGAAATGTCATCGTATGAATGTTTGGAAAGGTGTTGCTATGTTGCATGAAAGGACGTTGAAACCAGTGCTGAAATAGAGTGGGATCATGTGGCTGAAAGTTGAAACGGTACCAAATATGTACATTTAAGGTCAGATACCAACAAGCAAGGACACACTCATCTTAATATGAACTCTGGAATGTCGTCTGCTCCTATTATACCAATGTAAACAATGCCTCTGAAAGTGTCTACACACTTGAGCATACTCGCACGCACACAGCGTGACTTTACATAATTGCTGTAACAATTCCAAGAGCATCAACCCCGCAGTGGTGATGCAGACTCCATCTGCTTGAGTGTTTATGGGAATGGCAACATGTGCCAGCGTCCCACAGGAGTCCTCTTAAACACCCTCCTCTCTTGACTGGTCAAGTGGTTCGGTCTGGTAGCCGTGCTCCTGTAATTCCTTCATCCACCCGGAGGAAAGTTCTGATCTCACCCAGCGGGCCATAAAACAGTTTGGCGCCAGACTCTGGGCCTGCAATTTCCCTTTAACGCATCTGTCAGCAGGAAACCAAGGCCAGATTAAGAAGACAGTGGGCCATGTCTTGTTTGTTTCCATGTCATACCCTCTATTCTCTCAGCTGTTACTGTTCTTACCACTAATGATCAGCTATGACAAAAGATGCCAGGCTCTCAACAGCACTGTCTCTTTGCCCCTCGAAAGCTGGATATCTTGATTTGTTTATTTTATCAGGAAAACTTCTGTCCTGGAATGACTCCAGTTTTTGTGGATGTTCTTTTTTTGCAGTAACAGTGGAAAACGTTTTGGCCACTTGCTGCAGACTTTATGTCAAGACAGACAAAAACCTACAGTCTACTAGCAGTTTGTCAAAGAACTACTAGTCAGCTGAATTCTGAGTCACTACTTGTGATTCTAGATTAACTGCTCTTGGTCTTGCTGAGAACCTGGAACTAAAGTCAGTGGCGGACAGTAACTAAGTATTTAAATACTTTTCTGTATACTTTATCAGAGTATTTTTATTTTGAAAAAAAAAAAGTACTTTTACTACATTCCAAAACATAATATCATACTTTTTACTCCATTTCATTTCTTAATGAAGTGTTCCTCGTATTTTGAACTGGAGAAATTGTTACCCACTCTGAGACTTGATAGCGGTGTCTGATTCATGATTCATGAACAAGCTGTTTCTTTTCAACGAACCTGTTAATCGGTTCGCAAACCAAACTGAACGATTCATTCATAAATTGGACTGTATTGCCACTGTTCTCTAGTGAACAATTCACTAATTCAAATGACCCAGTCAGAGCAAGTCTCCAGTTAACAGATCAGTGAATTCACAAGTGTGAATCAAAACAAGACAAGAGCGGGATATCCTCGAAGCTTTAGTGTGCACGAGAATGATGGCATGAAAAGTAAGTTACTAATTCCGAATTTTAGGATTGATTATAGTAAATGAAAATCATATTTACGTCATAACTGTTAGTTGTTTGTGAACTAAATCTTCTGTAAAAAGGTGAACTGTTTAAACCCAGTGTATAAAACGCTTGAAACATAACGGATGAAACATAACATTAAAATGTTAACATAGGGCCGGTGGTATCCCCCTTTGTAGAAATTGCAGGGGCATTCTGGGGACCGGGCACCTACATAGATCCGAAATGGCACTTTAGCATTTCTGATTAAAAGGGCAAGGGCTCTTTTTGTATTATTGTAGGCTAATTTTACTTGAGTAAAGTAAAAAAGTAAAAAATACAGAGGTTCTCAACTCTGGCCCTCGAGGTCCACTTTCCTGCAGAGTTTGTCAAGAGTTTGTGTACTTCGTCCACACTGATTAAAGTACAACGGGGGCTAATTTTGAGTTTTAAGTCATTGGAAAAGTAGGCAATGGTCATGTTCTTTTGTACAATTGGGGAAGTACTCCTAAGGGGGTTGCACAGTGAGAAGTGCCAGAAATGTTCGACGCTCCATGGTGGCTCAGTGGGAAAGTCCCACATTGAAGGTCCCTTGTTCAAGTCATTTCTGAGCTTGCATGCATGGAGTTTGCACGTTTCCCCCACAATCTAAAGATATGCAAGAGGTGAAATAGCAAACAGTAAATTGACCGTAGATGTGAATGTGCATGTTAGTCATGTGATGGACTAGCATCCAACCAGGGTGTTTCCTGAAATGTTGGAAAAGACTCCTAAATCCTCACGACTCTACAAAACAAGTGATTAGGAGCATGGATGGATGGATATTGTCCACCTTCTGTATTCAGTGTGTGATGCCCTTTAGACTCACACACCCACAACACATGAGCTAATGAAATCTATTATTTCCAATCTGTTTGGCTGGTCACTGTGCAGCGTCTGGAAGATGGGGTAAACAGATTTTTATAATTCCACCAGGAAAATTTTGCAGCTTGCTGCTTGTTGCAGTTTGTTATGTTTGTTTTATTTTTTTTTTATTAAGTTATATTTTTGCCTTTATTGGATAAATAATCAGGAGAAGAGAGGGGGTACAAGATCAGCCTTGAACAAACTTGAGCAAAGATTTAAACTCAAGCAATACCTGGCAACATGTCAAGGCTATATCTCTGATCTTATTCTTGAATGGGAGACAATTCTGTCCTTAAACTCGGATATTTCTGCACCACTAAATGAGTTACCACTTGCATGTTGTATAACACTGCATGTGATGGCCTTGATTTCAGATTTACTCAACCTTTTTTTATTACATAAAAATGATCTGGTTAGTTTTTTTATTTTTATTTTTTTACACGTCAGCCAGACAGCCCCTGTCTGTCTAAGTGGTAATTCTTGGCTGGAATGGGCGACAATGTGGCTTCACCCTAATTTGTATATTTCCAGTGGGCATGAAAAGTACATACCACATTCACTGGTAAAATACATAGTTTTAATAAATATGAAGTAAAGCAGTATTGGGACATGCTGCCACACCATAAAATTGTATCCTGTGATGACAGACATAGAACTTGTATTGTAGCAGAAAGAGCTTGTGGTAAATATTCATCCAAAAAAGCAAGCATGTACATTTACATTTACATTTAGTTATTTAGCAGACGCTTTTATCCAAAGCGACTTACAAATGAGGACAATAGAAGCAATCAAAATCAACAAAAGAGCAACAATATGCAAGCGCTATGACAAGTCTCGGTTAGCCAAACGCAGTACGCGTAGCAAGTGTTTTTTTTTTTTTTTTTTTTTAAGAAAACAAGTAGATAGAATAAAAAAAGAAAAGTTAGAGGGTCAGATAGATACAAAGTAGACTAATAAATACAAAGAAGACAGACAGATAAAACAGAATTAGAACAGAGAGTGCTAGAGTTAGAGGGTCAAATAAAGATGGAAGAGATGTGTTTTTAGCCGATTCTTGAAGATGGCTAAGGACTCATATGTAGACAGATGTCAAAAATCCACCAGATGTTGTACTCCATCCAGGCACCTTTTACAATATTTTCAATGAAGCTCTATGATTTGGAACAAACTGTGCCTAATCCATCACTATTTTTTGGTATGAAAATATTATGCGCCAAATGTAGCAGTGTTTACATTTAGAAGGACTATACTGTAGATGATAAAATGAGAGTTAAAACAAGAATGGGACTTTTAAAGCACTAATAAATCACATGAAATGACTTTATGTTAAATCATCACTCAAACTTGATTGTTATAGAATAAATTTACAGAAGAAACTTGAGAAAATAAACTTGTTTGTTGAACATCGAGTAGAAAATTGGAGGTTAGCTAGTTGGTTGACTCTATTCAAGATGAGGTGCTTAGAAAACCCCTGTGGACTAATGCTTTAGGTCTTAAGTTCACTTTGCTAATCTGATTTGCAGGGTGAGGACACATTTTCTGCAGTCATTTTAAAAATTGAAACCCAATATGTGCAAAAAATGAGCTTGATTGTTTTATTTTGGCTGGAAAAATCAAGTGCTTACAAGGGGATATATACGGGATTATTAGAGATACACACAGAGTTCTGATGGAATGGCAGTGTGCTGAGTAAGACAGAACAGACACAACTCGACCTCAGCAGCACATTCCTGTGGACTCATGGGTATTCTCAGGAATCTCTCTGGCCAGCTGGCTGAGCTCAGGGACCTGTGCTGGGGGAGAACGCCATTGAATTAATGCATGTGAAAAATGGTTCACCAGATTTCTACATGCATTCAGATGTTTCATATCGCCCTGTCTGGATGTGCAGTACTCCCTCAGGCATTATATAATACTAGAAGAAAGTAAATATTTATGAAAACCAAGCTATTGTTAGTTTTAGCACTGATAATATCTAACATTTACTGGACCTGCCTTAAGTCTTCAGTTTTTACAAGTTTGTCAGTGTAAACCAAGTTTTATCTTAGAACTACAGAAAATATTTTGATATTAAAATGATGAATCTAGAGATTAGCAGATAAAAAGGAGTAAAGGAGGAAAATAAATATCCTTGATATCTAGAGAGCAATATGTTTTTTTTTTATTATTAGAGTTTCTCACAATGGTGAGTGAACTGGTGTGAACTGCTCATGCTGAAGACACTTCTTGGAACATCTTTATTTGAAATGCTCGATTTACTTTCCTCAATCAATGGCTACATTCACTAGATGAGCCGTGTCAATAGGTTTTCACAGAATCTACAACCCCATAATTCTGTGTAAAGCATAGGGCTGCACATTTAATTGGAAAAATTATGAATACGTAATCATGAAAAGTATTATATTTATTACACTTATGATATTACATATCATATATATATTCACTTGTTGCATTTTAAATAAAAGTTTTGTTTTTCATACTGTTAAAAGAACCAACGGCCACATAAACATTGCACATTTCCTGAAAAAATATTGTTCTGTGAGTGATTAGTTACAGAAAGAATGCTAATTATTGACACTTTGTGATAACCACAGCAATATGTTTTCATCTTGAGCCTGTGAGCAAGAATTATGGATGCAACAGTTTAACTTAGCTATTTTTGACCAAAGTAATAGGCTATTACTGACAAAAATGACATGCAACTTCCCAACACAAAAAAGTATTTTAATATAAATTATATGAATTGACTTTAATAATCAAAATTACGATATCAAGGGAAATGATCAATTATGATTTTTGAAATTTTACAGCTCTAGCTCCACAAATTTTGTTCAAGACCTGATAACCAGTGTCCATGCGAGAGAGAAAAGGGCAGGTAAAAAAAAAAAAAAAAGATTTATTTTGTAATTTGCTTGCAAGTGCTTTTAAGATCTACTTGGTTCAAAAATCAGTTTGAATGGGCATGATTTCTATTGTTTTAATTTATGCATATGTCATAAGAAACAGTATGTGTAGGATAGTGAGTGTCCCCAGACTTATAAGTTATAACATGCAGTGTTGGGTTGCTCCTTTTGGAATCAGTGTATAAAAACACGTCGTCTGCTGTCTGGACACTTCTAAACACAGGACAAGAGGAAATATCTTGGAATTACTCCAAATTTGAGAATTCTTTACCAGCTGAAAAATTCATAAAATTTCATGGTGAGATTGAGATCTTTGTGTCTCATAATAATGATATTACAGAAGCTTTATTGAGAGAGATTACATCGCCTTGCTGACACCACTATCATACAAAACCCAAAGTTTCCAGCATACAGTTGTCCCTAAAATTAAGATCCCTGTTTGATTCGTTCTTCTCTTACCACGTTACCGAACAGCTGCTGTGCAAAAAAAAAAAAAAAAAAAAAAATCAAGCAGGGGGATGCAATGCATTTATTACAGTGTGCGTCACAGAAGGCCATTGTCCCTGCCAGAGACTGACACTAAACCATCTTAATGTTCTCAGCAGAGTTTTCATTACATCAGTAGTACCCCATCATTATTTACTAACAACCAATGACTGTAACAATGGCACATAAACATGCTTATATGCTAGCAAGTTGATATAAAAAGGGTTCAGCGCCTCAAAGTGTATAATGTGCAAACGTGCAATGCTTTAAGAAAATAAAGCTTAAATGACAATTCAACAGTGACAGGCCAGCTCCTGCCAACAGCTACAACAACTGTTTTTCAACACAGGCACAAATAACCAAATCACCACCTATCTGGCATTGTCATTCAGTGTGCACACCACCATTACTCCAGAACAGGGATATTCAAACCTTTTACTAGAGGGCCAATATCCTGCAACGTTTAGTTTCAACACACCTGCCTGAAAGTTTCTAGCTAGCCTAAAGACCTTGATTAGCTGGTCCAGGTGTGTGTAATTAGGGTTGGATCTAAACTCAGGACAGTGCACTCTAGGAACAGGATTGGATACCCTTGCTCCAGAAATTTCGCTACTCCATTCATAAAGAAACCATGGGACCTGAAACTAACATACTCACTCAACCACTGTGATTCCCAACCCTAATCAAACACACCTGATCCAGCTAATCAAGGTCTTCGGATTACTAGCAACTTTCAAGCAGGTGTGATTTGGAGCTGATTGGAGCTAAACTCTGCAGAGCTGTGGCCCTCCAGGAATTGAGTTTGAGACCACTGCACTAATGTAAATACTGTGTGGTTACAGCCAACACAATAGCAAATTTAACAAATCTCTATCCCTAAGTATTAACTCTTTTTCGCCACACGCTGCTTTTAAACAAACAAACAAACAAACAAACAAACGGTAACACTTTACAATAAGGGTACATGAATAATCATGTACTAATGCCTAAATTAATGCTTAATTCATTAAATACTAATGATTATTAAAGTTGTTAATGATCATGAATTAATGAAGAACTATCCTTCACTACAACTAACATTAACTCATGATTCGTTAATGCATTATTTTCACATGACTTTACTTGAGAGGGCCCACAATAATTAACTCATTATTAACTACCCATTCACCAACATTAACTCATGGCTTGTTAATGCATTATTTTCACATGACTTTACTTGAGAGGGCCCACAATAATTAACTCATTATTAACTACCCATTCACCAACATTAACTCATGGCTTGTTAATGCATTTTTAGATGACTTTACTTGAGGGGCCCAATCATAATTAACTCACAGTTAACTACTCACTAAATTCAGCTCATGTTTTATTTTATACTTACTATCAAATACACATGTACTAACACATTTAGCCCGGTTAAAAGAGATGTGGTGTGGATTTTCAAGAAGTCAGAGAGCGGAGGTACAGTATCATCACAGCCTGCGTCTGGATGGAGAGTGAACTGTTTCTGGGCATTTCTTTAGGATTGTTCTACAAATGTTCTTTGTGGATTTTGAGGTTTTATTTTTATTTAGCTGTTTATAAGTCACAGCAAGGTGAGTTTAAAGGGAAAGAGAACAACACAAAACCGACAAGATCAATCATAATGCTGAAGATCAAATTATGATATTAAATTCTTTTAATTTACTTCAAAGCCAGAGTATTTCTTATTATTTCTTAAAGAGGCTGTTTGATTTAGTTTACCCATAAATGTTAATTCATGCATTAACTATCAAACATGTACTAACATGTAATTAAGGCTGTCGTTATTCATACGTGAATCCATATAACTCCAGTTGTAGTTAAGGATAGTTCTTCAATAATTCCTGATTAGTTAACACCTTTAATAATCATTAGTATTTGATAAATTAAGTATTAATTTAGGCATTAGTACATGATTATTCATGTACCCTTATTGTAAAGTGTTACTAAACAAACAAACAAACAAACAAACAACATTTTTTTTTAGCTTCATGCATTCTTTTCAATAAACTCTTGAATGTGGGTAAGCTTCATTAAAAAAAACAAAAAAACTGCGCAAGGGTAGTTCTGACTTGGGGGTGATACAGGACGTACAGCGACCGACTTTGCTCTCAGAGCAACAAAGGTCACTGCGTGGGCCCTTGGTCAGGTGATGTCTAAAGTGATAGTCCAGGAACGCCATCTCTGGCTGAACCTGGCTGAGATGCAGGATGCTGACAAAGTTCATTTTCTCGATGCTCCCATCTCCCAGGCTGGCCTCATAGGCAAAACTGTCGAAGACTTCACCTTCTCGGCAGTCCAGAAGCAGATGGAGGCCATCAAGCACATCTTGCCTCGGCGTGATTCTGTTTCCAACAAGCCTCCGAGCTCGCTTCCTTTTCACCAGCCCACCAGGTGCTCTCTTTTACAATGTGCCAAGAGGCCACAATTGCAGGACATTTTACCTCCTCACAAGCTCTTGGCCAATACACTGTGGGATCTGGGGAAGCAGGTAGGAGTTGGACTACACTCTTTGCTTCTACTCCAGGAAGCATCGCTTCCGGAGTTTCACAGTTTTATTTTTCCCACTCTCGCCGCCCCACTGCTGGTATGTCGGGTGTCGTCCCTATGGTCTTGCTTGTTCAGAGATTGGGGGCCTGTCTAGTGCTTCCCAACCTGTCTCCCTGGCTTATTCGGAAGATTCAACTCGGTTATACGGTTAAATTCGCCAGGCATCCCCCCAGGATCAGCCCCTGTCCTGTGTGCGAATACTGCAGTCCTCTTGGTGAAGGATGCAATGGAGCCTGGTTCTCCACTTGAGATGAAGTCTGGGTTTTATAGCCCATACCCAAGGAAAGCAGTGGGTTATGATTGATCCTGGATCTGTGGGTTATGAATAGGCCCTTGCACACGCTCCCATTCAAGATGCTGATCCAGAAACGCATTCTTTCATGCTTTCAGCCCCATGCTTGGTTTGCAACAATCGACCTGATGGACGCATACTTTCATGTCTTGATTTTGCCTTGCCACATACCATTTGTTCGGTTTGCTTTCAAGGGTTGAGCGTATAAGTACAAGGTCCTCCCCTTCAGGCCATTGAATTCGGTCAATATGATGGCACGACTTATGAACGTTCATGCCCAGTCAGTGCTGGCCTGCCTGAATTCATTCAGGGGGAAGACATTGGTCCCACTGAAACAATTTCTGAAACAATGCTTTATTGGTGTCATGATTTCCTCCTGCAAGAGAAGTTGGAGTGGAGGCTGTTCCTCATTGCCACATCTCCTCTTGAGATCTCTCTGTGGTCCTTGCTGGACTACAGAGACCTCCCTTTGAGCCCCTTGAGTCAGATGAGCTTAATATCCTGTACCTTAAGACAGTACTCCTGACTACGCTCACATCCATCAAGAGGGTGGGGGACCTGCAGGCATTTTTGGTCGACGAAATGTGTCTTGAGTTTGGGCTGGCTGATTCTCTCATAATCTTGAGACCCCGACCGGGATATGTGCCCAAAGTTCCCACCACTCCTTTTCAGGATCAGGTGATGAACTTGCAAACATTGCCCTTGGAGGAGGCAGACTCAGCCCTTGTGTTGCTGTGTCACGCATTTATGTGGAAGTGCTTGGAGCTTTAGCCTGGCTAATTAATTTTTCCACGGTTGGAACCCGTGTCTTTCCTGGAACAGTTCCTCTGTCTGTCCCTACATTGCTAGCTGTTCCACCCCTAGCAGTAGGAACTACTGCAGTGGACCTTCTATATGTTGCACTGTTCTTTGGCCAGTCCGTATGGGTATATGTCAACCCCCCCCCCCCCCCCCCCCCCCCCCCCCACCACCACCACCATAGGTAGGATATGGCTCTGCTTACCCGATGTAGAGGGTCATTGTAAATTTAGAGACCAAGAAGGAACAGCCTACGACCTCCTCCTAGTAAATTCAATTCTCAAATTTCCAATCCTGGGTTATCTTGCTTTCTGCATGCCACCATTTTATACACCTGTATGTTTGAGGAGTGGCTTGCCATGCAAATTCAACTCGCCAATTCTCATTGGCCAATTTTCATACTGCTCAGAGGTGTTTGGGCTCCTAAGTGAGACCCCATGACGTCAGTGTCGACATAATGTCTCTCTTCCCTCCTTTAGGGAATGAGGGTTGCATACGTAGCCGAGACGCTTTTAAAATGCTGTAATTTTGTTGCAATTGTAGATCTCATACAAATGTTGTGAACAATGACAACAAAACAGACAGCTACACAGAACAGAAGTCACAAGAGCTTGACCAAAGCTTTCCGCCATTGTTGCATATAAAGGCACAAAGGAAACAGGATCTTTACTTGGCAGGCGGCCTACACAGTGTTTTAATCCTCTCTTTGACAACACATTACCAGACATACAAACACACTCTCTCTCACCGCCAGACCACTGAGAGTAAGACATGGCCCTCTGGTATTGTATGACAAGCCACCATATGTGAGCGTACATTGACAAAAATAGGATTAAGTCACCCAGAGGGTCATATGCCATTCAGAGTGAAGAATTGCTTGCTTGCTAGGCAGGGATTAAAGATATCCTTTGAGGCTTGGAGAATAAGAGGCATGCTGCAATGCCTTAGAGTTTTGCCCAAGAGGACTGGCATAATTACAATAATAGCATTAAAGGATCATATCACATCATAATTTTTAATCAAAATTTGAAAACAACTCCAATCAATTAGTCTGATTAAGCCTCGCTCCTGCAGGCTCATGTTCATCTGCCTCTGTTTTTGAGTGCAATGCCCACATTTCATTTTCATGTGCATGCCAGGCTCCACTGCACCTGTCACTCATCAGTGCACCAGTTCACTCCACTATAAAGATCACACTCACCTCTCATTCAGTGTTTTTGCCTCATTTGGAATGCAGGCTCATTTGCCCGAATCCTAGTCTTCTCATTCAATTTTCTTGTGATCTCCTATTATCTCTAGTGTTTTCTCCACGAATCTCCAATGATCTCCAGTGTCTTCTTCTTTGACTCTCCAACAATTTCCAGTGTCTTCTCCTTTGTATACTGTATATCCCTGTCTAATACCTGTGTTCCCTCTGTGGCCTCCACTACTCCTGTCATTGTCTGCGCTTACAAGGACTCGAGTTATCTCAAGTTTGTCTTCTTCATTGAATTTTAACTGAATCTGCATTACTCATCTGTTTTTGTTTTCAGTGTATTCAATAAACTGCTGTGGTCCACTTTCCTCCATGAGTCTGCACTATCCTTACAATCATATTAATGAAATAAATGTATGTATTAGAATATAATGTCATCATTGCAAATGTGTAATTACACATATTTTAATACGACATATAAGTTTCAACAGAAGTTACATGAAATATTAGTTATGTAGTACTTTTTGAACATTTCAATGACAACAGTAAATTATTAGATTACATATAAAGATGTACTTAGGTCCTACTTAACTGAGCTAAAAACCACTCATTTAACTAATTGTAACTACATGTATTTATTATAAATTTCACTTTAATATCAATACTATCAGTTTAATTTCAATGCTAATAATGGTAATAGTAGCCTGCTTGCATTATTAATAATCATTTTCTTAAGAGTCTGGGAATTGTACTTTCTGTGGAATGAATTCAGTTGAGAGTTCTTGACTTTTAGCTGGCACAAGCTCGGCTGTGGCCTTGAATGCCAGCACACACCAGCGCCTCTGGAAAACTCTACCTTGGGTTTCCGTGCCTCAAGTCAAATCTGAATCCGAATGGATCTCTACATCCCCTCTGTATACAGAAGCTGTTTGTCTCAAACTTTGCCTGAACCAGATGTACTGTAACTGAAAGTAGGATTAATCTGAACTATGCAGCCACAAAAACACAGTTTCATCCATGTATTTACTTTCCTTAATGGATCCCTGTAACTAACCCAGAGACGTTTATTTGTAAAGCTGATTTGTGGAAACAGGAATGCATTCCTTGCAGACATCAATATTTGCTTTTTGATTATCCCCTTTTTGATAGCTGAAGCGAGGCGGCATGTGAAGTTGCAGGACGTTGGGAAAAAGAAAAGCTGTTGACTGTTACAGCATTAAAATCACAGACGTGGTCCAGAAGGTAATGCTATTGCTCACAAAATATGAGCTGTTGGATCACAAAGACCAACCTGTGTCCTTCCCCTATCCATACCCACACTTTCCTGTCTCCTTTTACTGTTATGTTTCTGATGGCTAAAACTATAATAATAATAATAATAAATATTGTCCTTTAGTATGTCTTTCATTGCACTAATCCTTTACCCAGCCATCAATTGTTTATGGAGCGAAGGTGAAGCACATGACATTCAAAAGATATTGTGGCCACAAATTAAAAATTTGTTCCCACATATTCATGGTCATGTTTAATTAATTCGCTCATAGTAATGATTTGACTAAAATGAGGGAACTAATTCTTAATTCATGGCTACTATGTCTTGTTTTTTTTATTTTTTATTTTTTACCCTCGAATGTCATGTGCGGGGCTTTGCAATTGTTTGCAAAGATAAGTATTTATTAATTTTGAAATAAATGAATATTTGAAAATTTCCTTCAATATGTCCCACCCACACTTCCTGTTTCTGCATCAACACATGAAGATGGTTAGACCATTCCAATTTTTTTAAACAACTTTGTATTTATTTATTTATTTTTTTTATCCAGAGATCTTATTCAGCTTTCCTTCTTTTCTTTATAATGCTGCAATCAGGGATAATGTGATTTTTATTTATTTATTTATTTTTATTTTTTTTAGTCTTATTTCCATTTTATTTTCAATTTGTATTTTTATTTTTATTTTAGGTACATTTTCGTTATTTAACTTTAGGTTTTTTTTTCCTCTGTTTTTTTTTTTTTTCAATTTGTGTTTTATTTATTTTTTTATTTTCTTAATTTTCCTTTTAAATTATTTTAGCTTCTGCCAAAGTTAATGCACTAATTTATAAAATTATCAACACAGTCTAGTTTTACTGCCAGTGTTATTTTAGTATAAATAATATAGTTTAATAATATAAATTAATATTGTTATATAGTTATTATTTTTATTATTATTATTATTTTCATTTTAATTGTAAAGTTTTAAATTATCTGTTTGCTGTTATTATTGCTGTTGCTGTTTTTAATGTATTTTTAGTATTTATTGTTTTTTGTTTTGTTATTTTCAATTTTAGTTTAAGCAATTTTAGTATTTCAACTTAAACTAAATGAAAATTAGAAGTTTTACCTCGCAACTAACTGAAGATAGTTAATGAAAGTATACCTAAAATGTTTTTTTATATATATATTTTTATTTTATTTCAGATAATATTTATTTTATTTTAATGAACATAAATGTTTTAAGTAGATTAAGTTTTAGTTAACAATAATAGCACTGGTTACTGCTAACTAGAGCTAACTAGTTTAATGCTCAATGGAGGTAGGTTGTAAAGTTTTTCAAGTTTACAATAATATACCATACGTCAAAAGCTAAAAATAAGTGTTTTTTTTTTTGTTTTTTTTCATTTAGTTTTCATAAACAGTAATAACACTGCCTGGAACTTTTGAATTACCACAGCAAAACAGAGCACAGACTGATTTGTGATGTCTTTGTGTTGTCCTTGTTCCCTGGAGATATGACCCAGCTGTAATGGACCGACTGGGCTCCAGAGCCAGTGTGTAAAAATAAAGAGCAGAACAGTTGCTCACAGCTGTGAGCTCTACTTTCACCCTTCACAGCTGCGCTACTTCTCTTCTTCTCCTCCTCTCTCCACACAACACGCCCACCCACCCACCAGCATGAGTTTTCATCAGCAGTTTGCTATGTTACAAGTGTGAATGCAAATACTTTACTAGAGTTCTTTGGATGCTCTTTCTCACCATAATAAATGTTTCCAGCAATAACAGTCTAATATAGACTTGCTTAGACTGATTATTGTCTACCAGTGTGTGAGACTCGACTCGCTATGGCTAACAATCCTTTACTCCTTATACAATCCTTCTCATACTTAGGGTTGAGGATTGAAGAACCCCTAATTTTGCATATTAAATTGTGTGTGAAACTTTTTCTATTTCGGTACAGGCATGAATGATACAGTATATCAAATCACGCAGCTTGTTGAGAAGAGGTATGCAAATAGTTTTCAGACTTACAATTTATGCCAGGCAGGTGATAAAACGGATCAAAAATTTCCATAGATTTATATTGAAAGAGGGAACAAATCTAGAGACTGGAATATCATAAAGACTCGAGGGTGGGTAATTTTATGAAGATGCCAGTAAGTGATAATTAAAACCTTGCAACACCCCACATAGCAAGTCTTAAAGGCCTGTTCCCAGCAGGCTCAATAACAGATAGCTATAACAATAACTATATTGCATGATAATGCATGATGATGTTTTGTATATTATAAGTGTGCACTGTTATATTATCTGCTGGTATAAATGCTGAAGTTCTTTAAAGTCATGTGGATTCAATAATATCAATCCATTGTGTCATTGCTGCTATAGATGTGGTGTGCGCTTACCTATTAAAAAAAAGAACAAAAGGAAAGCACACTGCCACAATGCAGTCATTGTGTAGTAGTAGTAGTAGTAGTAGTAGTAGTGGACAAACAACATTTTGCCCTTTTCGGCCTTCGTCAGGCAAAAATATTAAAATACTACAAAATATTGTAAAATACATACACCTGAGCAACAAACAAGATAGCAAATAACACATTTATGAAGACACAAAATCTCTGAAAAACAAATCAAACTGTTTCCCCCAATATAAATCAACAAATAAAGCAAAAAGGACAAAAAAACATTGTGCAAAATAATAAAATACCAAAATAATCGCCTTTAAAGTTGTCCAAATGAAGTCCTTTGCAATGCATATTACTAATCAAAATTAAGTTTATATATATTCACAGTAGGAAATTTACAAAATATCTTCATGGAACATGATCTTTACTTAATATTCTAATGATTTTTGGCATAAAAGAAAAATCGATCATTTTGAATTTCACTCTACCGAGTTCAGATGTTTAGCAAAAGTACAGCAAAACCGATGGTTGGTGAATTTCAGAGCTCATGAAAGTATAAGCTGAGGAGAGACTGACTTATCAAGCCCCCTTCACTGAACATACTGTAGCCTATATTTAGGCCGATGTTAAAATCACATTATTAAAATACTTAAGACACTTTTAAGGGATGAAGGAACAAACAAATATCAATACACAGAATGTGATATTGTCTCTTGTGCCATAGTCTTAGGTGAGAACTCATACAGCGGCCTTGTTTACTTACATGATATGACAACATACAATACAAACAATCCCCACAGACATACATACATTATATAGCCTTCATACAGCTACAGGATCATAAAATGAGTTGCTTCATTCATCCATTATCGACACTAGTTGTTGGCCTGAGTGAGCATGGACATGTCTTTGGGGTTATGAAGTGGCGTCCTCTTTCAAAGGTTCCATCCAGTTAGTTTATATGGGTATGTATGTGTGAAAATCACTTTTAACAAGTTTCAAACATGTTGTAGATGGAATTAAGAACCTAGCCAGTGTACTTTCTTAAAGATGAATATATATATATATTTCATCCTTCCCCAAATGCATTTGTAAAAAGTATAGTATTTTACAAATGAATTTGTAGTGCACTAAGTTTGTGCTTGATGAAAGCATAAAATTACTACATTTAGAATGCATTTTCAGTTAGTATAAACATGTCAATCTATTTTTAGTATACTTATCATGAAATAAATATATTTGAAATACAATTAAGTATATTTATTTTTCACTAGGGGTTACATGTGCACATTTACTAAATATGTAGTTACTATCAGACACGGAAAAAAATGGGTTGTACAAAATTATTTGAATGTTGAGTGTATATTTGAGGCATGCTTAAAGGGATAGTTCACCCAAAAATTAAAATTCTGTCATCATTTACTCACCCTCAAGTAGTTCCAAACCTGTATGAATGTCTTTGTTCTGCTGAACACAAAGGAAGATATTCTGGAGAATGTGGGAAACAGAGCAGTTCTGGGGCACCATTGACTTCCATAGTATTTTTTTTCCCTACTATGGAAGTCAATGGTGCCCCAAAACAGCCTGGTTACAAACTTTCTTCAAAATATCTTCTTTTGTGTTTGGCAGAACAAAGAAATTCATACAGGTTTGGAACTACTTGAGGGTGAGTACATTTTCATTTTTGGGTGAACTATCCCTTTAAAGACAGTTCTCTGAATTTCCATAGTTATAGATCTCCCTATTTTCATAGAATTAGAACTGTTTTTAAAACTTTATAGTCATAGTTATCATTATATGTGCATCCTTGGTGTGATTGGGACTTAACGTTGTGGTGACAAATTTTGCATTAAAAAGCACCGCTCAAGTTTTCTTCAAAAAACAGAAAAAAATCAGTTCTCTTTCCAGCTATTGTTAGCTACAGAAATTACACACTTTGCCTTTAAAGGCAAAAGCTTAGGGACTCGTGGTACACTGCATCTCGTGCTTTCGTGCGACTTCACCTTTCAGTGGTGTGAGATACCAGGTCATCCCTATGGACAGAACATGGCCATAACTTGCAATCTGGCGGCTGATCATTGGAGAGCAGGAACAGAGATGGGACTGGAGTTCAGCTGGTAATCAGTAGACAGCAGCGGGCCTCTAATGAAGATGCCTGGCATGGATGACAAGCTAAAGCAGAAGCAGGAGGGATGAATGAGACAGAGTCATATGCTAATAGATGTCACTGTGATGACAGGATGAGGTCATGCTGTGCCAGGCATGTCGCCTCAGTGCCAGCCACCAGGAATTTCATCTCATCTGCTTTGCATTGTTTGCTATTATGATGATATTTTATTCTAAAATTGACACATCAGCCTCAGCAAACTTCCAGTGGGGCCACAGGATGACGTGAGTATTAAAAATGAACAGTCACTGATTTAAAGAAATATTCCAGTAATTTTATATTCAAATGATATATTCCAAAATCACCTACATTAATTATTCGGTTAAAACTCTTATCTGTATTACTTGTATTTTTTGAGATGTTGAGCATGTGTGGGATGTTGTATTATTATGAGTAACCTTAGATGACAGACTCTGCAGCACTATTTAAAGAGCCCATCAGCAGCTCACCTGCCATGTACTGGGTGCAGTGCCTATAACACTTTCATTAGTGCCAACCGAACAATGCACAGAGAAGACCTCTCTGCCCCTGTTCACTCACAAATGAAACCTCTGCTTTTCTCTCATTTAGCTATTAACTATTTAAAACTTGATTACTTCTCAGACACTATTTCAACTTACAATCAAACAAGATGATTTTAAAGGGTTCGATCACCCAAAAATGAAGATTCTGTTATCATTCACCCACACTTATGTGGTTCCAAACCTGTGACTTTCATCCTTCTGTGGATCACAAAAGAAGATTTTTTTGAAGAACTTTAGAAACCAAACAGTTTTGGTGACCCCCCCCCCCCCCCACCAAGTTCATAAAATCAAAGCAACTCATATAAATTGAGTAGTTAATATAAGCCCATTTGCCACCACTGAATAAAAAATAAAAAAGGTAATTGTGACTTTTTATCTCACAATTCTGACTTTTTTTTCTCGCAATTGTGAATTTACATCTTGCAATTCTAATTTTTTTTTTTTCTGAGAATTGAGTCAAACTCACAATTCTGCCTTTTTTTTTTACGTTTAACCAAAGTCTTCTGAAGAGACACAATCACAATCTTTTTTATTCAAAAATGCTTTTTTTTGATATGCAAGAACTAATGAAGCTTCCGTTTCTTATATTTGATGGGCTCTATGTATGTGCGTTGATTAAGTTTATATGGGAATAAAGTCTAAATTAAATCTATTCATCATATAAAGCAATTGTGCCTCTTCAGAAGACTTGTTTTTTTCGGTGTTGTGGTGCAGTCTCTGACCTTGTGTCTCCAGTGACGAGAGATCATGGCAGGAAGCATTCTGACAGAAGCAGGTGTTATAGGCGCCAGGACTGAATAGCCCAGTTCTGACATTGTATTATACTGTATTATACAAAAAAAAAAAAAAAAAAAAAAGTGTCAGGATCAACAAAAATGGCGATCTCACGTTTTAATGTTAAAAATTTTATAGCCTAAAGAACACTTTTCTACTGCAGAGAACTTCTGTGTGGTGGGAAAGTTCCATGGATTTTAAAGATTCTTCATGGAACTGTACACCCTGACAAAGAACCATTTAAGAACCTTTATTTTTAAGAATGAAAATGGAGAACACTTCACACAGCAGCATGTTACCCAAAGAGCCTGCACATTTCGCTTCACTTTACACATGGACAGGTGGTCTGAGGGACAGTGAGCTGTGTTTTAATCCGTCTGCCTGCCTCAAGGGCTGTGAACACAGGAGTGCTGATAGCTGACATTATGTTCTCACTATATCCATCCAAATCAAATGAAGGCCATGTGATCATGCATGTCTTTTGATATGCATATGAACTGTAGAGAACGAATCTGTAGAGAACTAAGTAACTGTAACAATTCCCTTGAATTATATGACTGCCCTACCATGTTTTATGATGGGTGGCTTATGTTTATAGATTAGATGGTGCCCTCTGCTGTTTTTTTATGAGTGATTCTATAATTGCAGGTAAATTTGGTGTCCAAAGATATTTTTTTTTTGCTTTTTTCAAATGGTTATATTTTTAATTATTTTAATACTGTGTAATTACATCTTGTAATTCATTGTTATGAATTACAAGATGTTACAGTCCGTAACAATATAATATTCTTTGCAAAAAGTGTCTTAAATAGCTGAAAATCATGATTTCTTGTTGTCCGAATTAGTCAGTGCATTTTTTCCATCATGTATCATTGTGTAATCAAAATATTTTATTGTACTTTTCTTTTGGTAATATTTCATTCATTTTTATTTATAAAAGCCCTAAAGAGTCATTTACCTAATTCTACATTATTTAAATAAATAAATAAATAAATAACTTTTTTTTCTTATAAAAATGTGTGTACGTAAATCTTGCATCAACTCTGTTAACATACCATACTTTGCTTTTAAATTAGTGGAATTATCTCTCACAACTATGTAAGATACAGGAAATGATGTCACGTTCCCTCACTGATAAGATCTGAAGCATTGAAAAGTCTATGTGCTCTCTCTAAGAAAATATTTTAATCTAAAAAGTTCTTACACCAAAAGTTATTTTATAAAGTGTCAAATCTGTTACCACAATATCAAAAGGAAAACAGAATTTTTCATTGCTCACACTTTGTGTTATTTAAAAGTCTTTTAATCATGATTTCATTAGTGCCACGTGCTCTTAGCATTTATGCTAGCAAGTGGAGTTTTTGGAAAAAATAAATATAATTGTCAATTCTGTTACCTTCAAACTCTGTTACCAAGGTAGAGTAACAATGTTGACAATGCGATAACAGAATTGACAGTCCACCGGACAATTCTGTCAATTCTGTTACTTAAAGGGTCAACTCTGTTTATGAACTATTTTCACAAAAAACAATAAAATTGTTGTTTAAAATCTCAAAAACATAATTGATTTATTTTTGCACCCTTATATTTTCAACATTTTATTTTTTTAACTGGATATTGTATATAATACATTTTCAGATTAAAAATATTTGCTCCAAGTGGACGGTTCTGTGAAGACAGGTTTTTTTTTTTTTTTTTTTTTTGACAAGCACTAAATTATTAAAATTAGACATGTTTTCAATAAGACACTGAAAAAAAAATCTGTTAGTGAAAAGTTTTTTTCTTAACTTTTTTGAAATGCCAAATGTATCTCCAATTATAGAATCACCCATATGTGCTTGGTATGTACAGTGGTCTTACTGGCTGCATTAGACTTTTGTGCAATTACTTTTAACCAACTTTTGCAAAGTCATTTGAGTAGATCTACAGCATAAATTCAGTTCCAAGTCTCAAGTTCACCAGACACAGATGTAGCTCGTCACATTATAATCACGATCCACTAATATGTAACAAAATTGAAAATATCCAAATATGTTTTTCCCCTACATTTTAAAAGTATATATAGTGTGAAATAACTGAAACATAATAAATGTCTTTGTGTGAAAAACACATCTTTCAGTTTGTGAAACATGCACAATTAGGGTCAGATTTAACCAGTGCAATCCCTCTTTTGGCATTAAAAAACTTTCAGGATCAACTAAAGACACGGTGAAAAATTAGCGATGGAAAGGCATGCACACCTTTCAAATGGAAAATTTTGGAGGACAGTATTTAAATAAATCAATCAATGTGATTTACTAGGGTTCGCGGTAGTGAATTTACTGGTATTTGCACTATTATTTAATGCCCAAAACAAGCATGTCTTAACCCATTTTGTGCTTGACATTGCTGTGTGCTTGTTACTAATTTGCTCTGGTCATTATGGAAACGAGTCTGTGTTCTTTCATTTGCACATTATCAGTAGGTCACCCGCAGAACTTTCCACTCCCATCTGCACTTTTATGGGACTGTGAATTTGGATGGAATTTGGGCAAAATTTTCTTTGAAATTCCTCATTCTCGATAAGTTACCAAAGCAATCCGGTTTATTTTTTACAATAACCATGTTATATTAGTACATTTGCGAAAAGTAAAAGAAATTGTTAGAATTTCCATACGTAATACCAGTAATACATAAAACACAACTGAAAAACATTCAATACATTTCAAACTATACAAAAATATGCTATACACATATAAACACAAATACTGTGAACAGCATCATTACACACGCTCCATGTGTATGCTCCTATGCAGAAGACTCTGAGTTTAATTGTGCAGAGGTGTTGATGAGATCTCTGGGTAAAGTCTCTCTTCCCTCCTGCATGCGCTTACGTGCCCTCTGAAATGCTTCTGAAATCATAAACACACACCAAATCAGAACGTACATACATCCTGTAAAATATGATATAATGTTTGTCTGTACTGAGGTCAGTAGCAACTAGGGAATGTGATCAATTACCTTGGCAAGTGGCACTAATTAATAGCAATAAAGTTCCTGAAGCTATTTAGTCTGTTCTTACCCAGAACATTATAGACAGAGCCCTGCTGACTGTGTCCGCCCAGCTGATCCAGAACAGTCTGCCTTCTTTTCTTCAGGGTGCTGGCATCAATAAAAGCCCTGAATAAAATACAACAAGCTCTTACAGTCTCAAAGGGGCAAAACAGCACTGCTGCAGTCGCAAAATGTAGTGATTGTGTTGGCCAACCTGGCATGCGGGATACAATTAAGAGTAAAGGTCACACTTCCAGTGGTTTGAGTGCGAAAGCCAAAGCGACTCAACCGCTCTCCCTAAAAATAGAAGCAAGAGAACATTAAATTGTTAAATTGAATTACTGGACATGCTAGTGCAAATCTTTAGAGCAGGAAATGTATAATAAGTCACCTTGAAAGTGCCAGGCACTCTAACATAACTGATGTCCTCGAGTTCAGGTGCTCCGCCGATGAAGAAGCGTCTCAGTTCAGCCACCGTGCCGGACTGGAGGGGTCTCCATGTGTGGCAAGTCATCCTGTGATACCCTGAAAGCAAGTCACTATTAAACAAGCTGATACACCTAATATACCTAATATAACTTGTACAAAATTTACTACAGTTCATTATATAAACGATGTCCTGAGTTTAAAATCTTGAATTGAAATGATATGTGACAAAAGTACATCATTTTGATTAATAAAGTGGATCACCCAGGCTGCATTTATTTGATCAAAATAAGATATTGTAAATTATTATTACAATTTAAAATGTGTTTTCTATTTGAATATATTTTAGCAGCCATTATGGCATTACTCCAAAATGTTCAGAAATATAATAAAATGTGTTTAAATATATTTTAAAATGCATTTATAGAGTGGGGAAAAAATATTAGATCCCCTGCTGATTTTGTACGTTTGCCCACTGACAAAAGAAATGATCAGTCTATAATTTTAATGGTAGGTTTATTTGAACAGTGAGAGACAATAACAACAACAAAATCCAGAAAAACGCATTTCAAAAAAAGTTATAAATTGATTTGCATTTTAATGAGTGAAATAAGTATTTGACCCCTTCACAAAACATGACTTAGTACTTGGTGGCAAAACCCTTGTTGACAATCACAGAGGTCAGAAGTTTCTTGTAGTTGGCCACCAGGTTTGCTCACATCTCAAGAGGGATTTTGTCCCACTCATTTTTGCAGATCTTCTCCAAGTCATTAAGGTTTCGAGGCTGGTGTTTGGCAACTCGAACCTTCAGCTCCCTCCACAGATTTTCTAGGCCACTCCAGGACTTTAATGTGCTTCTTCTTGAGCCACTCCTTTGTTGCCTTGACCGTGTGTTTTGGGTCATTGTCATGCTGGAATACCCATCCACGACCCATTTTCAATGCCCTGGCTGGCTTCAATGCCCCGGCCCTGACGGTACATGGCCCCGTCCATCGTCCCTTTGATGCGGTGCAGTTGTCCTGTCCCCTTAGCAGAAAAACACCCCCAAAGCATAATGTTTCCACCTCCATGTTTGACGGTGGGGATGGTGTTCTTGGGGTCATAGGCAGCATTCCTCCTCCTCCAAACATAACGAGTTGAGTTGATGCCAAAGAGCTGGATTTTGGTCTCATCTGACCACAACACGTTCTCCTCTGAATCATTCAGATGTTCATTGGCAAACTTCAGACGGGCCTGTACATGTGTTTTCTTGAGCAGGGGGACCTTGCGGGCATTGCAGGATTTCAGTCTTTCACGACGTAGTTTGTTACCAATTGTTTTCTTGGTGACTATGGTCCCAGCTGCCTTGAGATTATTGACAAGATCCTCCCGTGTAGTTCTGGGCTGATTCCTCACTGTTCTCATGATCATTGAAACTCCACGAGGTGAGATCCTGCATGGAGCCCCAGTCTGAGGGAGATTGACAGTTATTTTGTGTTTCTTACATTTGCGAATAATCGCACCAACTGTTGTCACCTTCTCACCAAGCTGCTTAGTGATGGTCTTGTAGCCCATTCCAGCCTTGTGTAGGTCTAAAATCTTGCCCCTGACATCCTTGGACATCTCTTTGGTCTTGGCCATGGTGGAGAGTTTGGAATCTGATTGATTGCTTCTGTGGACAGGTATCTTTTATACAGGTAACAAACTGAGATTAGGAGCACTCCCTTTAAGAGAGTGCTCCTAATCTCAGCTCCTTACCTGTATAAAAGACACCTGGGAGCCAGAAATCTTGCTGATTGATAGGGGATCAAATACTTTTTTCACTCATTAAAATGCAAATCAGTTTATAACTTTTTTGAAATGCGCTTTTCTGGATTTTGTTGTTATTATTCTGTCTCTCACTGTTCAAATAAACCTACCATTAAAATTATAGACTGATCATTTCTTTGTCAGTGGGCAAACGTACAAAATCAGCAGGGGATGAAATAATTTTTTTTCCCCACTGTATCTGAATATTAAGCAGCCATTACTCCAGGCTTCACTGTCACATAATCTTACAGAAATTATTCTAATATCCTGATTTGGTGATCAAGAAACATTCCTTCCAGAAATTATTTGTAACATGCCTTTACTGTTTCTTTTGATTAATTTAACATCCTTGCTTAATAAAAGTATTGATTTCTTCTTTAAAATAAAATCTTACCCCAAAATAGTGATATGTTTCTAAATTAGACCATGAATATGCTTTTACCAGATACATTTTACAAAAATTTGTTTTTTTGATTACAGTATATCACCTATATCACATCTTTACTCTAAAAATTGCTGGTTACAAATTGGGATATACAATCATTTTATTGTTTGTCCTACTTGGTGTTGAGGAAATTACATATGAATTTAAATGAATGTTTGTGGAAATGTTTATGGTTGATATATAGGATTTAAATATGAAATATATATGATATACCATATATGATTTTTACCAGGTAAATTAAACAAAAAAACCTGTCAGATGTTTATGGTGCCAATATGTCACCCACATAACAATTTTACTTGGTTTTACCAAACAAAATTAATGCTTTGCGAATTGGTTATGTACCATTAAAAAGAACAGATTCAGGAGAACATCAGAAATGAATTTCACTACATTACACTTTGCGATACTTCAGAACAAAAGACTGTCCTACCCGGCGTTGAGGGAATGACCAGGAAGCCATAGCCTTCAGTTCTGTAGTGCTGCCAGAAATCCAATGAGAGAACTTTGAAATACAGCACTGGCCACTGGGGTAATGACACTGAACAGATGATCAGCACCTGTGTTTATTCACTGATATATCTTCAGGACGTTGTCTGTGTAATGTATTCTTCTATTATTTAGATCTCACCATCAGACTCATCTTCCTTATGGAAGAAGGTCTCAAAGCTGAACGGATAGGAGAAGAAGGCAACATCCTCCTATAAAACAGAGAACATGTTTAACACAGAACCGGTTGATGGGGTTTACTAAAATGACATCTTACCTTTCCCACACTACGTGTGCGACATGTCTGAGTCACACCAGACAGACAGTGAAAGGGAACACTGGACCAATCTGAAGAACATGGAACAACATCAATTACTGACATAAAATACAATAACTAATGTCTGGCCACTTAATTCATGCTTAAATGTCTGAATGTCATTTCATTAGTTTAAAAATCAGGTCATCAGATGCAATGCCATGCATACATTTACAAGTGAGACTTAACTGTTGAAATATTTTTCCCATTGTATGTGGTTGAGAGTAGGCTGACTTACTATTTGGTAAATCCAGGAAGAAATGGACATAAAGATTGTCATACTCATAGCCCTGAGCAGAAACTGAAAGGAAAAAATTGACGCATTATGATGTGAGCAGTAACTTCTGAGACACAATTTGTGCTAAAATTAAATATATATATATATATATATATATATATATATATATATATATATATATATATATATATATATATATATATATATATATTGCAAACACTGCAATTTAAGCATGCATTTAATGTACTGATGTTATACTGCTTTGCCCACAGTAAATCTGGGCAAATATTTATGATACAGGATAACTGTTAATACTCACCAATCTCTCCATTTACAATTAGGCGAAGTATCCCTAGAGGTGGCTAAAGGAAGTGTTTGGACAATCAGAATGAAAATGTTACCTTTTTTATTTGGAATATATGTATGACACCATAAGTCCGGCTAAGAATTGCAATTCTTACCATTTCAAAGTCTTGGCCAACCAGGCTGTTGAAGTAATCTTTGTGACGTGTGTACAGCTAAAAAAAAAAAAAAAAAAAAAAAAAAAAAAAAAAAAAAAAAAAAAATGAATGTATGAGAATGATGACTCCACAGAGAAAAGGGTCAGCAATCCACCAGTAAGCCTTGGGCCAGCCAAAAAATTCCATATTGCTCCAGGGACATTGTCTGTGCAGTTTAAGATGCTCTGGATAAACAGATTGTTTTTTAAAAAAAGAGCATATTTTAGCTTATTTTTACTGCCTAAAAAAACACCTTGTTTGTCCATGACATAAAATATCATGTATATCCTTTGCACACATGCCAATTTTTGGCATTTTTGCCTTTAGTATGATAGGACAGATCAGAGCTGACAGGAAGCGAAGGGGGCGGGATCGGGAAAGGTCAGAGTCGTGATTTGAACTCGGGACGCCCCTGGCGCAGCAGCGCTGTATGTTTACATTTTACATTAAATTATTATATTCAGTGCTGCAAAGTATCAATAGAAAACACTGAAATTTAATTAAAAAATGATCAAGTATTTGTGATATATTTTGTGAAATAACAGCTCAAGTAAAATGATCAAGTATTTGTGATATATTTTGTGAGTGCTATTTGTGTAGCATGAATAAATGTGACTGTGGACCACAAAACCAGTCATAAGGGTCAATTTTTCAAACTGAGATTTATACATCATCTGAAAGCTGAATAAATACGCTTTTGATGTATGGTTGTTAGGATAGGACAATATTTAGTCGAGATACAAATATTTGAAAATCTGGAATCTGAGTGTGCAAAAAAAATCTAAATATTGAAAAAAAAAATTGACCCATACAATGTAATGTTTGCTATTGCTACAAATATAACCGTGCTACTTAAGACTGGTTTTGTGGTCCAGGGTCACAAATGATCATTATTAGAAGTGTTTCTAATCCATCCCTTATGAGATTCCGTGTCAGGATGCTGTCTTAGAAGGTACTCGCTCAGACATTGAGTGAAACAGTGAAACCACCAATCCCAGGCAAGGACAAAGGGACATACATCTTTGTACATGCGCTGCTCTCTCTCTTTTTCCTCCACATGAATGTGTGATGAGACATTCTCCAGATACAGCCTCCACACCTCCCTCTTCTCCCCGTGTGTTTCCAGCCTGGTATGAAAGACAGTCAAATACACCTTCTGTAATCACAATGAACTCATCCCAAAATTATTCACAAGAGAAATTGACAGAAGTGGTAGGTCTTGCCTGTAGGCTCCTCTATTGTTGTTAAAGTCTGGTTTTATTGTGATTACTCCATTACCATCTGCTTTTATGGTGCATAATACATATTCATTCTCTTTCAGGCCCAACCTGTATAAAACAGTCACATTAAATGGGTCATAACATAAAAAATATCTTATTTTTCTTTGTATTTTTGAAATAACCATGTTTGTAACATGTAGATTATTACCTAGAAGTCATAAAGATGCAGCAACAAAAAAAGGTCAGTCTAATTTTAAGGGTAAGATAGAGAGTGGAAAATGGTGATATAAAACATAAAAAAAATACCCTTTTTGGTGTAAACAAACAAAAAAAAAAAAACCTTCATATGCATTGCTAATGGACCTCCTGTCAAATAAATTATAAGAAAATGTATGATATGTTTAAGTGGATAAAGAAGAGTATCTTCACACTTACTTCCCTGAAGGCCCAAGATCTCCCATGATGTACATGGTCTGCACTGGTGTGTTGATGATGTGACTGTTCTTTTTGAACTCCTCCGAAGGCTCCCATGTGATTAAACGGGACTTGGGAACATTCGATTCTCTTAATTTTGTGTAAAAAAAAAAAAAAAAAAATACAGGTAAACCTCCTTAACTTTACAAATATGATAAAGGCTTTACAGAAAACCACCTTACAGGCAACTATACTATATATTTATAGGTACACTTACACAGGACGTCTCTCTTGTCTCCTGTGTCTAACGTTAGCCATACGTTCTGCTAAAAAGGTTGGTGTAGGCTGAGCTGGGATCAGCAGACTCTGAGTTTGGTGTCGATACAATCACAACTTCAGAAAACTGTAAAACACATACAGCCTATACATCATTGGTGAATCTCACCAAACCTGTCAAAACCATGTCTGGGTCATATCTAACACCAAATAATTCATTTATTAAACAAATAAGAAATTTTAATTAGCTTAAAGAAAATGAAGCCTAATTTCGAAATATTAAGATTCTGTATTGTGATATTTTCATGACAATTCTTAATTTCTCACATTCTCTACCTATTCCATTCCAATTGACTTTCATTATATCAACAAAAATAATACAATGCAAGTCACTGAGAACTGAAACTGTTTGGTTATTACCATTCTTCAAAATAGTGCTGTGCAAGGATTAATCGCGATTAATCGCATCCAAAATAAAAGTTTTTGTTTACAATAATATATGTGTGTATACTGTGTATATTTATTATGTATATATAAATAAACACACATGCAGTATATATTTAGAAAATATTTACATGTATATATTTTTATTGATATAATTAATATTATATATAAATATATTTAATTTATAAACATAACATATTTTTCTTAAATAGATCCATGCATGTGTGTGTATTTATATATACATGATAAATATACACAGTACACACACATATATTTTTTAAACAAAAACTTTTATTTTGGATGCGATTAATCGCGATTAATGGTTGCACAGCACTACTTCAAAATATCATTTTTTGTGTGCAGCAGTATAAATAAATGCTTACAGGTTTGGAATGACATGGGGGTGAGCAAATGAAGACAGAATTTTCATTTTTGGGTGGACTATCCCTTTAATGGTCCTAAAATTATGCTTGATTTTCTTTATACAAAACAAAATTACTTATTTTGTGGTGAAATATGAGTTGGGTATGTTTTTGTCAGGTTTATGAAAGAAAATAGTAGACTCAACTGACCTCTTCCCATTTGGAGAAGCGATCAAAGTCTGTGTAAGTAAAAATGAGCTGGTTTTGTCTTCTTTTGGATCTTTCCATTGCCATGATTTCTGTGTGATACTGACGCTCCAGTGGTGTTTGACAATTTGACTCTGTTTGATAAAGGTCCACTTCATACTGCATATGAATGATAAAGCAGAACTCATCAGATACACTATGAAAACTGACTATTTAGTATAGGGTGACCAGATGTGCTCGTTTTCTGGGGACAGTCCCAGTTTTTGGTGTTTTGCCCTCGACTGGAGCTGTTCCAGTTTTACAGCATGTTCAAAACAGCCCACAGATACAATGCAAAAAAGCCTGACCAACATAGGCAGCCGGTTATCAGAGCAATCATGTAGTGATTATTTTCACCAACAAATTCGGCTGCAAACTACACTGATTACTTGTTCATGCACTGCTACTTCAGTCAAAAAGAACTTAACCTTGTTGAGAGCAGAGCACTATTATCATCAATGACCAAAAGAGACAAAAAAACCCAAAAAACAGCTAAACATTAACACCTGCAACAATTACATTAGCACAAAACACGTGCTCAAAACGAGTCTAAAATGCAAAATAATAAGCCTAATTAAGGATAGTAAGAGTCATTTCCTTGCACAAACATAAAATACCATTTGAAAAGTTAATGAAAGTAAATGAAAGTTTTAAGTACAGTACAATCAGAAAATGTTTAAAATATTTCTTTATCATATGTTCTTATATAATGTGTTTTTGTAAAGTCAGAATTTAGTTATAATATTGTTTTGCACTTCTTGCTATTCACAGTGGTTACTATTAACTATTTGCATAGAGTGATTTTTGGTGAATTAAAACCAGTCCAAAAATAACAATAATAAAACATAATAATAATTATTCATTTTAATAAAAGCACAGGGAACCCACAACAATTAAACAAAAACATTGTATTGTCTCCATTTATACAAAAAAAAAATGTATTGTCCCAATTTTATTTATTTATTTATTTTTTGTTGTTGTTGTTGTTGTTGTAATTTTTAAATAATAACAATTGAGATTTCAATGATATTTTGACCACTTAAATAGGAAATGTCCCCGGTTCCCATTTTTGAAATCTGGTCACCTTAATTTAGTAGCACACACAGCTTTGCTCTCAGTAGTGGCCTAACCTGACTGAAGAACTTCTCTTGCCAACCAACCACCAGTTCCTCCGCATCAGTGGCTGTTAAAAAGAGAAAGAGAAGATTATTATCCACCATATGCCAGGGAACTGTGGTGACAAGTTTATATCAGCATCCTTCACATACTGGAAGCTGCTTGTGTCTGAGAGCTGAAGATGTCCAGCTCTATAACTCCTCTCTCCTGCTAAGAAAGCACTTGCTGATGGAGATGTTGAGATAGAGCAGCTGTGGAGGTCACATGCTGTATGCGCAATCTAAAACAGAAACAAAACAGAAACAGTACCATGTAATACATGTTGTTTTGGGGCATACTGCAAGTGTATTATTTTTAGTGACTTGAAGTGTCATGTACAGTAAATACAGTGGTACATGGACTTGGTAATCATTCAGGAATCATGGTAACAAAACCTTTACAAAAAAAGTAGTATGGCAGTATGATGTGTAAAATGGGGATACTATGATACTTTAATATATATATCACGGAACTGAAAGTCATACCTATTTGCATTGTGCTACAAGTTGTTTCTAAGAATACCACCATGGTACAGTTGACAAGTGCCCAAAACGGCTTTAAAACCATGTAACTAGATTTGTTTAGGCCAGCAAAAACCAGCAAACCATGGTTTAAGCTGTTTATTAAGGCATATATGAGCAAGTTATTAAAAGCAAATATGCAGGCTGCTTGGTAGGGCTAAAGGAATTATTTACACCTTTCACACAACGTGCAGCCTATAGTTGCACAAGAGCACTTTTTTGTCTAAGAGACAGTGTTTCAAAGTCAGGTGAGAGATTTACCTCTAGCAAACTCAAAAAGACATTTGTGTCTAAGCAGCATAAATATGCTGCTGCTAGAGATGAGATTTCCAGATCAATTAAAACACAGAAGAGAAAAGTGTCAGAAACTGAGGTTTGCGGATTTCAGTGAGTCAGAAAGCGGATGGATTTTGAGGCATATCCAAAAATAATCTGAGTTAAATGAAGATAAACAATTAGAGATTGTGTTCGGCGTGGCCCCGTGTTTGCTGACCCTCACGCAAGGTATGAGGAAGCCGAGTCGTCTCTTCGTGAAGAACGGTGAAGGGCCGCAGAGAGACACGATTTTGAGGGTCTGTCAGGAGGCTGTCAAACGGGGCGTGCAGATACAGAGAGTCAGTAAGCAAACACTTGACAAGATGTGCGGTGGTAAGGTGCACCAGGGGTTGTGTCTGCAGGCAAGTCCTCTTGGGTTTATCATTGAGGAAAACCCAATAACATCTCATGAGGTGAAGAATCACAGGGCATTATGGCTGGTTTTGGTTGGAGTGCAGGATCCGATGAATCTTGGTGCTATTTTGCAGTCTGCATATTTCCTGGGAGTGGATCGAATTGCCAGCAGCATTCATAACAGGTGGAGTTAAAAGAGGCATGTTTGTGTTTAATTCTTTATAACATTGTTAAATGGAATATAGGACCATTGTTTATTTGGTCATGTATTTTGTTAATGATTAAATTAAAATGTGTCTTACATAAAACTTTGTATTAACCATTGACATCTGCTTGTGATTATTTGTTGTCTTTGTTAGCTGTCCTCTGACGCCCACAGTGAGTAAAGCCAGTGCTGGTGTGATGGAGGTCATGGAGGTGTTGGTGGAGGTGACAACTTGAAAGATATGATTAAGGTCTGGAAGCTGATCCCTCCACTTCACCTCATTTGGAATTTCAACGGGATTTACATGTTTAGACGTAGGTCAGATGTTCAGATATCAGATATGTATCTGATTTAAAACCTCATATGGAAGTGGCTCAAAATGGATGCGAAAAATCGGATCTTGTGGAGATTTTTATGTTTACGATCACATGCGAGTAAAAAACTGATTTTTTGTGCCAGTGTAAACGTAGACTAAGTTTACATTTTACATTTTGGCGATTATTATTTATTAGCAATGCTAACCAATCAAAATCAACAATTCTGAGCCCAAACAAATTGATGAATACATGTTCAAGTGTTATTGCAGAGAATTCCATCAAGTAATTACTAGTGTCACTAATAATAATTATATAAATACATAATAATTATTTTTTTTTTATGGCAAAGCAACACAATAGTTGTATAAATATGAGCACAATTATTAAAAAAGCAAATTTCATTTTGGGCCAAAAAAATCAGAAAGAAGTTCCATAAAATGTTGTTTCAAGGTAACAAATAAAAACAAAACTGTAAATTATTTTGTTAAAAAAAAAAAAAAAAAAACATACAGTGACACTGCAAAAGCATACATGATAAACTTTTATGCTATCACTATTTTTCTTACATATATTATGATATCACATTAAAATGTTGAACTTATATTTCAGGAAGGGGGTAATTTTCAAGGGGAGATCATCTTACCAAAACATTAAAAAAAAAAAAAAAAAAAAATTCTGTATAGTGGGGGGAAAAAATAATAATAAAGAAATGCAGATGAAATTAAGAAAAATTCTGTAAAATGTTGTCAAAAGTAAGACAAAATAGAACATTCTTCCTTTGTTGTTTTTGCAAAATAATTGATTTATGAAACAGGTTTTCATAATAAAATAAGCTTTTTTAATTATAGTGAATGGAAAATCCCATCTGTAGCCTGTAGAGGGCAGTTAAAGAAAACTGTTGAGGTTTAGACTGTCTGCCTAGTCCTTTTGAGAAATATCTCATACTCAGTCATCAGGATTTCCGTTGTTTAATAGCTATAACCAAATTTTTCTTGACATTATAGGTGAAAGCGGAAGAAGGTTGGCAAGTAGTTGGTACTGTTGGGTTAGAGGAATCCAGTCCTCAATCCACAGTTATGCCATGTTCAGATTTCAAGATGTCCAGACCTACTCTGCTGTTAATGGGTAACAGAAAGTTTGTGTTCAAACATATTTGGACTGATAATTGTTGTGTTGTCTTTGCGTTACACTGGTCTGTCTGTGTGTGTGCTATCAGGTGGAGAGGGTGACGGTCTGTCTCCAGATGTGTGATGTCCTGCTCACTATCCCTCCACACAGAAACCTGCACCCTGGAGTAGAATCACTCAATGTGACTGTAGCCACAGGTATGTTTATATAAGTAAATATTGTTCTAAATTACTGGTAACCTCAAAATTTATTTGTTAGAAATTAACCACAGCTCAGGATAAACGTAAATTATTTATTATTTATTTTATTAATTTTTTTAGAAATTAAAAAACTAATAAAAACATAATCTGTAAATGTTTATTTTTGAATTAATGCCTCTGCAAACATTGTAATGATATTTGCCAGATATCTTTATTCACTTTTAGGAGGCAAGTGTTATTGAATGTGTAGCTGATATGAAGTAGTTTTTTATAATAATAATAATAATAATAAATAGTGTTTTAAGGCATTTAAGCACATAAGGAAAAAGACATTACATATTATTTTGCAAGCCTGTAACCACCTAAATCAATGATTTAAAAAAGCAGTTTGGCAAATCCAGGCAATTTACCATAGAAATATTTTTTTTTTTTTATGTTATGACTGTTATAGCACCAGGGGCCTGTTTCATAAAACACGTTTATCAAATAAGCCAGGTTTATTTCAGTTAGTCTTATTTATTGTCAGTTGATTTGGTTCAAAATAAGTCAGACTAATTGAAATAAGCCTGGATTATTTGGTAAACTTGTTTTATGGAACAGGCCCCAGCTGTGGTCCGATCTCCCTAAAACTTTGCTTGCTTGTTTAGAATCATCTGTGGCATGTGCTCACCAGGTTTCGACCTATTATAGCTTCCCAAGGGTAAATTTCAACCTTTTTTTTTTTTTTGATAATTATTGACCTTGAGAGTCCAGAGAATTGAACAGCAGTTTTGTTTTCCAGATTGAGTGAATAACCTAGGACTAGATTGGAAAAGTAGTTTTTTTTTTTTTTTTTTTTTTTTTTACATCATCTTCATCATTTAACAAACAATTTTATTGACAGCAGTGGTTCTAGAGGCAAAGTTGTTCGGAATGAGGAGGTCTATCATATAGTGCAAATATTGGGCCTCATTCATGAAACACGAGCAGAATGAATTTTTGTGTAAATCGTTCGTAAAGCTGTTCTGACGTAAATTTTCAGATTCATGAAAGTGTTTGTATTTTCAAAATGTTAGTTGGTACGAAAGAAAGAAATGTACACCTGCTCCTTACCACGTGTAAATGGTGCATAAAACGTTCTGTGTTCTTTTTGGCAAACTGATGACACTGAATTTTGATGCACTGCCATTATAATATAATATTATAATATATAAAGTTCGTTTGCTCTGTTTTTAAATATTTATTTATTTAGTTTTGTAGCTGAGAGTTGATAAACTGTTTAGCTTTGGGTAAAACACAGCACTAGTCACTGTCACTTTTTACCCAGCCGTCCAATCAATTGTTCAGTTGTTGTACATCCTACTTGTACAACAACTGAACAACAATAGAGAAGTTAATATTGCTGGTAACTGCATTTTTATATTCTGTAATATTCTTCAAAATGAGATATTAGTAATACGTTACTGCCATGCATATTCCTAATCACAGCAACCAAAGCGTCTCAGCTAGAAAAACGCTGTGCCACCAAAGCATTCTCAAGCGCCGCCAGCTGGCCGTTTTCAGAAGAGCATCTGGCATTTTTCAGCTGGCTAAACGCTTTGATGGACACGTTAATTGAATATTTATTGTTAGGCATATGGCCTATTAGTCTTTTTTGCGTTTATGCTATATTCTGGAGCCAAACCTGAGAAAGTAGACCAGAATATTCCACTGCGTTCCTGGACACGCAATTTGCGCAGTTGCAATTCATAGGCAGGGATTATGCTAATTGTGAATGAGCGTGCACACACGCCCTATTTACGAATGATTGGAATTCATTAACAAACGCATGTTTAACTATCAAATCGGAAGTTTACGAAGCATTTGTGAATCCGGAGGAGAGTTTTCGGGAAGGTCCGTTTTACGCGCAAATTACTCAGAATTTACTCCTATATTTACGAATGTTTCATGAATGAGGCCCATTGTGTGTATGTGTGAAAAAACGTGCAGTATTGAAAAATATGATATTGCCCCCCAGTAGCCGATTTCTTTCAAATTTATCACAGACATTTAGGTGTTGTGAGTCAAACAAGCCCACAGAGTTTTGTTCAGATCGACCTCCGCTGACCTTGTCTAATAGGTGCTCAAAGTTCATCAGCCAATGGCGGCCATGTTTTTTGAGATAGCAAATGTCCTTATAGACGCTTGTGGCATTTTGGGCCAAGACTGTGCGTACCGATCATGTTGATAGGACAAACGGTTGCGTAGTTATGTCCATTTTTAGTTTTTTCCTTCTTATAGCGCCACTAAGTGGCCAAACTCCACAATGTTTTTCATGTGACCTCAGATTGAGCTCTTATATAAGTGTTTTGAGTTTGGTGAAGATATCTCATTCCGTTCAAAAGTAATAGCCATTTTAGTAAAAGCGGCCCTGCCCCTTTTGAACGTTTTGGCATCCCTTTACAACGGAGAGTCGAAAATACAGCTTTTTTTTTTTTTTTTTTTTTTTTTATAATTATTGATATTCACTCTCCAGAGAACAGTTCTAGTTTGCAAAAGCAGGTTTTTTAAAATATCCAAAATACTTGACAACTGGCCGACTGGAGTGAGCCTTGGAGACGTTGTAGATGGTGTGAGTACTACCATCCCTCCAAATTTCAAGTCTCTACGACGACTTAGGGTTTAGTCTGCTCGATCAGTTTTACGTGGAGATTGCTGATCCTTGGTCATTCTAACAATTACAATAGGGTTTCAGCGCTATGCGCTTGAACCCCTAAAAATAATATAGAAAAAAGGTTTATTTTAATCAGTTAACCAGATTTCATTGAGTTTCAGGACTCCATTTATGAATATAGATAAATGAAACATATTGATTGTTAATTCATAATGCATTTTGTTCAGTTGCTCTCTTTTAATGTGTTGCTGATTTTTCCTTCTCCCAGGTATTCTGCTGCACTCTCTTCTGTCCACACGCACAGGAAGCTGATGATAATGGCAACAACGACAAGGCAGCAGCATTATTTACTCAGACGTCTCTCATTAGCCCCCTACAGTGACTAATGACTGGATTACTTCATCAATTAACAGTCTGAGAGTCTGGAGAGGCTCATTGATCAGATAAAGAGAGGCTGTAGATGCATTCTGGACCAGTTACTGACTATGACCACCTTGTTTAAGACTAGACCTGCACTTCACAGGGTCACTAAGAGAAAACATGCTTTTATAAACAGAGGTGTAATGTTTAATTATTAATTTTCTTCATGAATGATGTTAGTTCATGTGCTTTAACACTGTAAACATTTGCTACATGCAGATTGATAAAGTTATGCTAATTTTATTTTGAATAAATATAGATGATATTTATATTACTTAAAAAAACATGAATGCTCAATAATAATTAACAGTATTTGAAACAGCATATATTTTTTAAAAATATAAGTACAATGTAAAAACATGAATGTACACAATAAATGCATTGTACCAAATGATTAATTTAAATGTTAGTAGTACTTAAGGACATTTAATATAAAGTGGGACCTAAAAAGGTTACATTTTCAGTGTGCAATGCAGCCTATACATGTATATACACTGCAGAAATAGAGCAAGTTCCATCCAGTCAGCAGGTGGCACTGCATATATATAAATTAGGAGGTGAACATTGAGTTTTTTTCTGTGACAATTAAGATGAGGGATTGACACATGGATGCTGGTGCTAGACAAGTAACATCTAACAGCGTTTACGTAAAGTTCACTGAATGGATATCTCACACTTCCATTTCCCTTCACGCTTCACAGCGAGATGCTGACTGCAGGTTATGGACCAAGATGGTTTACAATTAAACTAAAACTAGCACGATTGACACGCCTGCGGGGAGCAGGACAGGACGATTAAGCTGCTAATACTATAGACAGTTAGACCTCGCTTTAGTTTTATCCATAGCTGCAGGGGAGAGGGAGATATGAGATGAGATTGAATGTAATAAAGCACTCTATTGTTTTTACAGGGAAGAATGATCTGAAGGTCTTTGTGACAGGAACAGCTATCTGCTGATGTGTGTCACAAAACAACCAATTTGTTCATCTCTCCTATAGTTGAATGGACAGATATGTGGATTTTTTAATAGTAGTAACCACAACAGGCCATTTAGACCACTGAGTTTTTGTCTGTTTTGGCTTTAAGCCAGAGATGTATTTATAGAACATGGGGACAGTTGTTACATTTCATTATAGCAGAGTTTCATTGCATTTCCTGTGCATTTTGATTACATTTGATTCAAATTAGATTGCTACATTTATTTTGTTACTGATTTCATTACTTTGAGACATCATTGGAGGAGAAGTGAGACTCTTAAGGTCATCTCATAGTCTACTTTTGATTGTTTCTAGGACCAGGGTTATTACAGTTAATTAGTACATATATCATATATCATATATCATAATATATATCATAGTGCTGTACATAAATAACCAACATAATATTTTAACACTACTAATGTAATAATATTATTACTAGTGTAATAATATTTTGAACAATACTAGTATTGAACATTAGTATTGTTCAAGATATTATTACACTACATTAGTAGTGTTAAAATAATATGTTGGTTATGTACAGCACTATGATCAATGTCTGTTGTTTTTGAATGTGTTATGCAAATTAAATAGAAATAAATTGGATTGATTGGTTAATTGAGAACAAGACAAAAATAAGCCATTTTGATCTTAAAATATGCCATTCACTGTTTTTGCTTATTAATGGTTCAGTGAAGAACATTAAGATAGAGTTCTTTATAGTGGAAAAGATCAAAATATTGTTCACACTAAGAAAAAAGGTTCTTAGAAGAACTGTTCACAGAAAGGGTCTTTGGGGAACCCAAAATGGTTCTTCTATGGCTTCGCTGCAAAAACCCTCTTTAGGAACCTTAATTTTTAAACATGTATGTATTTACAAGTATGACCAATAGAAATAGTGATTCTCGCCTTAGCAGGAACCCTTAATAGTCTTCACTTCACTGGCACTTGCTCAGTGAGCAAATTATTCAGATTCTTCCTCTGTTTACAAAATCGAAGCCGAAAGTCAACATTCACAGAGTTCCACTTTCCTCTGGTGTGACATTTGTCTTTGTTTTATCAGCTCTCAGGATGAGTCGCGGGAGTGTCTGCTTTTCTCGCCTTTGTGTCGGCAGGTTAGATTGACTGGCATTTCCTCCTCCCCGGAGTGCAGTTCTATTAATCTGTTTAATATGCCACAGAAAGGAGCAAAGTAATGGAACAGCCGAGCATTAAAGCTGCCTGCTAGCTGTGATAGCTGGAGGTCAAGGCTGAGGGAATTTCTTAGTTCTTTTAGCACATGCAGTAGGACCAAAAGAGTCTTATGGAGAGAAATAGCAGCTGAACAGCCTCAGAAGGTTCTATCTATCTATCTATCTATCTATCTATCTATCTATCTATCTATCTATCTATCTATCTATCTATCTGTCTATCTGTCTGTCTGTCTGTCTGTCTGTCTGTCTGTCTGTCTGTCTATCTGTCTGTCTGTCTGTCTGTCTGTCTGTCTGTCTGTCTGTCTGTCTGTCTGTCTCCTTTAATCGCTCCTGTTCACCCACACTCCTTGTGGTCTATGTAGTAAAAGAAGCAACTCCATTGCACAAATGAATATTCCTCATAAATTCTGTATGACACTGTTTTAGTTCATTGCAGATCGTGAGTTATTAGCTAATTTGTTCATGAAAAGTGCAGGGCAAATTGACTGAGCTGGTGTGCTATGACAGGACTAAATGTGGAGCTTAACTGAGGAGAAAAATTGAATTAGAGCTTAAAAAGCCACATTTTAAAGTTATTTTATATATATATATATATATATATATATATACAGGTGCATCTCAATAAATTAGAATGTTGTGGAAAGTTCATTTATTTCAGTAATTCAACTCAAATTGTGAAACTTGTGTATTAAATAAATTCAATGCACACAGACTGAAGTAGATTAAGTCTTTGGTTCTTTTAATTGTGATGATTTTGGCTCACATTTAACAAAAACCCACCAATTCACTATCTCAGCAAATTAGAATACTTCATAAGACCAATAAATTTTTTTTTAAAAATTTAGTGAATTGTTGTGGATTATATTTAAGTGTCTAAGTGTTTCTAAGTGCAGTTATATGATCCATTTTTTCCCCTTGTATGTGGGGATAAAATTGTCCAAATGCTTATTATTGTATTGTGTTCTTATATATATATATATATATATATATATATATATATATATATATATATATATATATATATATATATATATATATATATATTACAGTATTATATATATATATTACAGCTGCGACCAACTCCCAGCTGCGACCAACTCCAACTGAACTGTACTGTATTGAGTCATTTGTTTTATTAAACAATTAGTACTACTTAAATTTCACTGAAAACCAAGGAAGACATCAGTTATGCTCAGTCATTCAATTTGACTTCTGGTCAAAGTGTCAGACAAAAGAAGAACACTGGGCTGTAAACTTGTGTGTGTGAATGCCTGCATGTGTGTGTATGACGATAATGCAGCATGACACATCTGAAATGAGACTGTGGTTGCTATGGCACAGAGCCAGGAGGGGACAGACTATGCCATAAATGATTTGCATTTACATTATGTACTTGCTCAAGGCCAGTTTCTATATGATATTCCCTGTACAGGATCATTCCAAACCTCTTTTACCTATCTGTGAACATACTAAATGCCCCCTTTCTCAAAAATCTTTGCATGTAAGAGGTAAGACAAGTTTTTTTTTTTTTTTTTTTTTTTTTGTGATCAATAGTAAATACATAATCTAATTTATAGAATATTTTGGACACATTACATGAACTAAAACTAGAAATGATGAGTTGCAATATGTGTTGTATGTGTCTGTAACCATAAACCTGTGAAATCTTTGAGGGAATATACAGTGGTGGACCATTTCTAGAGTCTTACTGTATGAAGTCTGACTTTGAACATGATCCACTAACATTTGACAAAGAAAAACTGCATCCACGTGCTTGGTATTAGATGAAGAATTTACTTTGCATATGGTATGTATGGACCATTGCAAGTCATTGATGTTTGGTGATGAGTGTTTGGCTCAAGGTCTGCATTTAAAGTCACATCAGAGGTGTTCAGCTTGGATTAGGACTTGGCTTTCTGCAGACCAGTCAAGTTCTTCCACACTGACTGAATCAATCATTTCTTTTTAAACCTTGCCTTATACACAGAGGCATTGTCATGTTAGAATAGGAAAGGGTCCTGTCTAAACTGTTACAATAAAATTAGAAGCACACAGGCTATTTGTAGGCTACTCATGGAAATTGCTGAAGTAGTCAAACCTGTTCTTTAGAAGGGGATGACCCAATACTTTTGTCCATATAGTGTATGTGATTGTGGATGCAGCCCATGTATTCAAACAGACTTACTCATTTGGCATACTTTTTTTGCACACTAGGCCTATATACAGTCAGGTCCATAAATATTGGGACATCGACACAATTCTAACATTTTTGGCTCTATACACCACCACAATGGATTTCAAATGAAACGAACAAGATGTGCTTTAACTGCAGACTGTCAGCTTTAATTTGAGGGTATTTACATCCAAATCAGGTGAACGGTGTAGGAATTACAACAGTTTGCATATGTGCCTCCCACTTGTTAAGGGACCAAAAGTAATGGGACAATTGGCTTCTCAGCTGTTCCATGGCCAGGTGTGTGTTATTCCCTCATTATCCCAATTACAATGAGCAGATAAAAGGTCCAGAGTTCATTTCAAGTGTGCTATTTGCATTTGGAATCTGTTGCTGTCAACTGTCAAGATGAGATCCAAGAGCTGTCACTATCAGTGAAGCAAGCCATCATTAGGCTGAAAAAACAAAACAAACCCATCAGAGAGATAGCAAAAACATTAGGCGTGGCCAAAACAACTGTTTGCAACATTCTTACAAAGAAGGAACGCACCGGTGAGCTCAGCAACACCAAAAGACCCGGAAGACCACGGAAAACAACTGTGGTGGATGACCGAAGAATTCTTTCCCTGGTGAAGAAAACACCCTTCACAACAGTTGGCCAGATCAAGAACACTCTCCAGGAGGCAGGTGTATGTGTGTCAAAGTCAACAATCAAGAGAAGACTTCACCAGAGTGAATACAGAGGGTTCACCACAAGATGTAAACCATTGGTGAGCCTCAAAAACAGGAAGGCTAGATTAGAGTTTGCCAAACGACTTCACAGTTCTGGAACAACATCCTATGGACAGATGAGACCAAGATCAACTTGTACCAGAGTGATGGGAAGAGAAGAGTATGGAGAAGGAAAGGAACTGCTCATGATCCTAAGCATACCACCTCATCAGTGAAGCATGGTGGTGGTGGGCATGTATGGCTGCCAGTGGAACTGGTTCTCTTGCATTTATTGATGATGTGACTGCTGACAAAAGCAGCAGGATGAATTCTGAAGTGTTTCGGGCAATATTATCTGCTCATATTCAGCCAAATGCTTCAGAACTCATTGGACGGCGCTTCACAGTGCAGATGGACAATGACCCAAAGCATACTGCAAAAGCAACCAAAGAGTTTTTGAAGGGAAAGAAGTGGACTGTTATGCAATGGCCAAGTTAATCACCTGACCTGAATCCGATTGAGCATGCATTTCACTTGCTGAAGACAAAACTGAAGAGAAAATGCCCCAAGAACAAGCAGGAACTGAAGACGGTTGCAGTAGAGGCCTGGCAGAGCATCACCAGGGATGAAACCCAGCGTCTGGTGATGTCTATGCGTTCCAGACTTCAGGGTGTAATTGACTGCAAAGGATTTGCAACCAAGTATTAAAAAGTGAAAGTTTGATTTATGATTATTATTCTGTCCCATTACTTTTGGTCCCTTAACAAGTGGGAGGCACATATGCAAACTGTTGTAATTCCTACACCGTTCACCTGATTTGGATGTAAATACCCTCAAATTAAAGCTGACAGTCTGCAGTTAAAGCACATCTTGTTCGTTTCATTTGAAATCCATTGTGGTGGTGTATAGAGCCAAAAATGTTAGAATTGTGTCGATGTCCCAATATTTATGGACCTGACTGTATATTTGGGAAGTAAGCAGTATAAACTGAAATATTATAAATAATGAATAAATATAATGTTGAATGGCATAGATATCAAATCATTACAGAAACACCTGATCGCAGATTCATAGCATGCGTAATGAAATATGCTTTAACCTTCCTAAATGTTGATGCAGATTATGTAGATCAATTATGTGCATATAGGTTTGTCTGGGCTTCATAAATGAGGGCAAAGTATGATGATCAATTTCTCTGTAGTTCTGCTATTAATATTTTTACATTTAGCAGAGTTTGGTTAAGGTTGGAATAAATGAGTAAGGTGGATCATAAGCTACACTACCAGTCATTCCACAACAAACTCATGCTGAACTATGTGCCAAGTTGCTAGGAGATCCATGACAAATATAAACAGTATATGTTCTAAAATCAGCTCAAAATATTAGATTTTAATAGATTTTGTTTTCATTTCTGAAACAATTTGGCATGAGTTATACACAAAAAACAGTAGAAATCAGGATGGAGGCAAACACTTTTCACAAAACTCTATATAGGCCTATTATACATCATCTCTACAAACAAAAAGTTAATATTGAGTGACAAATTTAATACACACTATTGTCAATTTGAACTGTTTTTGCTCTGTTTGGCCAACGAGAATAGTTCTAAACAAAGTAGAACGGTTGCGTTTTCGAGTAACACACGGAAGTGTTTTGTTACTGAATGAATCAACATTTTTTGAACAAATTAGGTGAGTGAATGATTTAGTAATTGCCCTTATAAACAGGGTTGCCAAGTCTATGTTACAAAAACAATTTCTGTGTGAAAAAGCCCAATGAACCTAAGTATCAAAACTGTAAATATGCCACTTGCATACCATAAGTACATATTTTACAGTCATTCTATGCATTATAAACAATTCAACTTGAAAATCACTATATAGTAGTAATTAAACACAATCTGTTTTAAACGAGACCAGGAGTTCCCTACCAGTGCCCCTCCTTCACAAAACATCTGGCACAGTTTTGAGGTTGAATTTTAAAATATTTCAATACAAGCATTTTAGTCAAATATATCTAGCTTTTGAAATCAACTATTGTATTCTACATTCAATATGACCAAGATATACCTCTATGTTCTCTTTTACTGTGTTAATCGCTTTAAACATGAACTGGTGACTGGAGAGAGACAGAAAGCACTAGACAGGTCCAATTACTCTGCCCCCTGCCATTAGCATCCTGTGATACAGTGCAGAGGTGTATGGCAAGCCGTTTTAGCTTAAATTATTCCCAGTGTTACTCGTCGTAATTGCATTTTTACTAGTAACAATTTAATTATAGAGCTCTCTAATTCAATTTTTACTAGTTACAATTACAATAAGAGTTTCTAATTTAATTACAGAGCTCTGCAACTGCATTCTTACTAGAAACAACTGAATTAGAGAGCTCTGCAATTCCATTGTTACTACACTCTAAAAAAACGCTGGGTTAAAACAACCCAATTTGGGTTATTTTGGTAACCCAACGCTGGGTCAAATATGGACAAACCCAGCGTTGGGTTATTTTAACCCAGCCAGTTGGGTTAAATTTTTGACCCAACATGTTGGGTTGTTTTAATTAACTCAAATATTAATTGAAAATTACTACTGTTGGCTTAAAAATGAATCAAAAATAGGTCGGAAATTAAAAAGCAGACACAGAATTACTAGAGGCAACAATAATAATCAAAACATGAACATTTATTAATAAGTGAAAACACCCATAGACAAAAATATAAGACAAATTGAATTAGGCAGCATAGATTTCAACTTTGCATACATTTAAACTTGTTTAACACGCATTTTAGAAATAAAAAATATAACAGTAATATTTTAATTCAAGTGAATTAAACGGTTCTCTGTTATCCTTTTTAACCGAAATAGTGCCGATTCTTGTGCCGGTGTGTTGCTGAAATCTGAGCCGTCGATGGGCTGCTATTCCCCGGGGAAACTGCGAACTTCAGACCGTTACCTCGCGTTTCACTCGTAGCTGAAAGATGCCGCGACTGACTTAATAACCTGCCGATAAACAAACAGTACAGAGTTTTGAGAACATATTTTAACATCCGAAATAATTAGAAGCAGTATTATAACGAATAAAATCAGTTTATTTCATGTAAGGCAAGACATTTCCATCACGCGAAACGACCGTTGCTGACGCATTTAACGTTAGCTGACTGACATCTCGTATGTATGTTGCATTGCGTGAAATAAAATCATTTACAACACAATTAAGACTTTATAGATGGAATAAAATGTATACAAACCTTAATTTCACTTAAGAAGTCCACTAAATCGGCGGCGCTGAGGACTCGCTCTCTCTTGAGGAGAATGAAAAGCCCGCGCTTTGACTGTAACCCAACAGCTGGGTTAAAGTGCGCGCGCTGGGTTATTTCGTTGGAGGGAGGGGGAGGGGTGCATAGTTTCAATGGTCAGTGATATTGACCCAGCCACTAACCCAACAGCTGGGTTACACAAAAACTACCCAACACTGGAAAAACAACCCAACATAATGACCCAACAGGCATAACCCAGCAATTGGGTTAAAAAAACAACCCAGCGTTTTTTAGAGTGTAGTAGCAATTAAATTAGAGAACTCTCTAAACATAATTGTTACTAGTAAAAACTGAATTACAGATTTCTCTAATTGTAATTGTTACTAATAAGAATTTAATTGTAGATCTCTCTAACTGATTTGTTACTAATAAAAATGCAATTACGATGAGTAATGCTGGGAGTATTTTAAGCCAAAACGGCTTGCCATAACCAGTGTCACTACAGCCACTGCTGAGAGACAAGACTGTGTGAGATGAGTAACAGCGTGAGAGGTCAAGCTGTGGGGTGGAAGGTTGCCAATAAACTTTCATCTTCTGTGGTGTTTCTGCTCATTTGGACACTTGATATATTTCTGTAAGTTTTTTTTTTTTTTTACTGCTTGGCCTGTTAATGACATGCAATGCTTTTTCAAAAACTTGACATGTAACCCTAGCCCATTTCAGTGGTTATGCTGTAGAAATATGGGAATTTTATTTTGTAATATAACTCCAATGATGCACTAACTAACTTTAGCTACAATTTCTTAGCAAAGGATCTCAAATATTTAAAATATAAACATTTAAATAATCAGTTGCTTCTTCCACCTCCACCAGCTCCACCTGTCTATATCAGAATTCTGTTTATCTATTGAGAAGACAAAATACATTAACATACTAAAAATAATATTTGTTGTCCTGATTTAAATATATTTACACACCTGCAGCCATACATCAGTTGTTCAATGCACCAAGTTGCAACAGCTCAAAATTAGGCTAATGATATATTAATACATGTAACTATTTATTGAACATTATTATTTTGTTATTGTAGAAGCTGAAATCAGATAGCAATTAAGACAGAAAATCAAAGAGTGTCCTAATGCATCTAATTAACAATTAAATAGTGTTTAATTTTATACATTACATAATTAGATATTAAAATATGATCTTTTGCCAACAGGCAATACAAAACCGGATAAATCTGCATTTATTTAACACTTTTAACATCATATCTGCTCATAGATTAAACTTTTTTTATATCACTACAAGATTTACCCATGATTTTACCCGTGTATTTAATAAACACACCTATAATAATTGGAGAATGATGCGACTAGTTGCTGTTTTTGGAACATGAATGCCCATTTGGGGTTCTATTATGTAACCACACTGACTCATACTTTCGGGTCACTGGTCCTCCTGTACAATGCCAGGTGGCTCCACTATGAGTGATGCTTCCTCTCACAGCTCACTGTAACAAATGGAGTGTCATCCTGTGCCGTGGTAAAGCCTGACCCCTGTATTGATTAATCCTCATCATCCAATTTCTCCCTCAGCCTTGATTTATGGGCAACTGTTGTTTTTACATTAGCCGTCAAATCTGTCTTTTCAGGTTACGATGGACAGGCTAATGGCCTGCTGTTTTTCTCTCGATTCCAGTGCAAAATCCCTTGCCTTTAATGTTTTTAATGAAACATTGCTAATGCACTCTGTTTTTATACTGTTCATTTAGTTTTGTGTTTGTTATTCCTTGCAGTGCCTCTGTGTTATGAAGTAGTTTTCTCAAAAATCTAAAGAATAAGTTAATGTTTTAAGAATGTTTCCTAATGTTCCAATTAAGTTATTTACAAAATGTTTTGTGAATGTTCGAAACATCTTATTTCAGAACGGTTTTCAGAATGTTCTGGAAAATGTTAGCAGTATGGTAGATATAGAGTAAAGTGTGATAGATAAGCTGTGTTTGTGGATAGACTATTAATGATGGTGAGCTTTGTATTCAAAAGCAGGATCCAGTTTGTATATCTTGCAAATAAATGACAAAATATGCATGATGTGCAGCAAAATAAGACTTTTGTCTTTCAGCCACGTCTAAATAAAAAATCTACATCTACTGCATCAAAAATATGTTATGTGTTAGTCATGTGACCAGCAGTATCTCACTGACCTCTGCATGTTCTTCACACATAGCTGTGAAACAGCTGTCATCTGGACAAATATCTGGTGAGTTTATCAGAAAATATGGCCGTTCTTCACGGCAAAGGCCACACATGAGGCTAGAGAGTTATGAGTGCTTGCATTAGATAACTAGGAATATTAAGGGCTCCTTCATTTTTTTTTTATTTCAATGAAACCTCAAAAATGTGTTTTTCTTCCATAAATATGTACATTTCGTTTCATATACATACAAGCTGTTGTTAGTCAAATGCATGTTGTTAATTGCTAAATAGTAACTCACATTCTACTATCTACTATACTTCCCATGTGAAATTACAATTACAACATTGTAATTACGGCCATTGTTTTGTGTTTAACAGTGTTAGTAAGGCATATTCTCTATGGTGATTAGGTGTTAAATAAATTATAGGATTCTGGGTGGGTGGCTGAAGGGCTGCCAACATGAGAAGATGGCTCCTGTCTGTAGCTAGAGAAGACTTGCCAGCATTTGGCAGCCATGATCCATTAACCATAAATCCCCTCTCCCTTTATAGCCCAACCTATTGTCTCAAAGCTCCATTAACCCCAATCAGCCTTTTAACTAATAAACACTATTGTTGTCATAAAGCCAGACCTCTAAGGGCCTTTCTGTATGTTTTCTTTTCAGGTCTCTAGTTAGTTAAAGAAGAAAAAAAAATAAATCAAAAAAAAAAAAAAAATATATATATATATATATATATATATATATATGTCAGAGAGCCACAGGCACAGTCACCGCCGTCAACAGCAATCACCAGATCACAATCACCTGTGTTCTAATCACCCGCACCTGCAATCCCTCATCAGCACTCCCATAAGTACCTGCTCTCTCTGACACTCATCGTCCGGTCTACGGTTCACTCCCATGAACAGTTACCTGACTCCACTCTTGCTTACCTGTTTTGACTTACCTGTTGTTTCCTAGAGTTCTCCAGCGATTCCTCCAGCGTTGTCTCCAGTTCTCCTGTGCTCACGAGACTCGATTCAGTTCCCCGTCATGGCACTCCAATTGAATTCTCTTCAAGTCACTCACCTGCTTCACTCCCTCCACCATCTGCTTTCAGTCAATAAATCCATTGTATTCTACTTACCTGTTTCTCATGGCTCTGTTTGTGACAGAATATATATATATATATATATATATATATATATATTCAGTCTTAAGCTGCATTCCAAATGATGCACTATATGCACTCATATACTATGTATTTATGTACTCAGCTGTGTAGTGTATGAAATACATAAGGTTATTTTGTCATTCATAATCAGTTTGATAACCCCTCCCCCTCCGATACATAATTAGAGCCGCTACAGTTAAGTGCATGAAGTATCCAACATTCCACACTTCCACTGTTTTTTTTTTGTTTTTTTTCCAGTTATTTAAGTGCATCATCCGGGTATTTAAATGCACTTTTTTTCACACTACTTGCATACTGCAAAACAGCATAGAATAGTGCATAAGTACATAAATTGGGACGCACCTTAACATTTTTTTGTAAGGTCTCTTATAGCAAGCTAGCTCTGTGCCAAAATTGAATGATTTATTTTGTGTACTCTTACATTATATTGAATATCAAAAAGTGACAAAAATAGTTCAACCTAATTTAACTGTTTTATTCAATATATGTGTGGTATTTTAGGTATATTAGTGTTACACATTGTTAGCTTAGCGACATGTTAATGCCAAATGCTACTGGAATCTATAGAGTGCTGAAGGGATGTTGCATTTTTGTAGGCCAAAACCTGGAAATGAGTTAGCATTTTAGCACTTCCAATTCCATTGTATTGGAGTAAATGAGTTTCTTTAATTCATTTCAATTAAATGCCTCAAAAAAGGTATGTAGTAGCTCAATATTGCTTTTGATTTCATTCAATTGCATAAAATACATTGCAATTTTTTTAAGCTTTTACTTGTCTTGAAAAAGGTAGTTGCTGACAAGTGGCTAGACGGAACTAGGGTGTTTGGGACATTAAACGCCATCAAACTGAACAGGAAAACTTGTCTACTCATTAGTCTGCTATATTACAGCCTCTTTGTTTTTGTTTTTGCTTATGATCTAGCAAACAGTTGTAATTCTAACTTTCATGGAAAATGTTTTTAGACTTGAAGTCATGCAACCATGGTGTTTATAACTTGTATAGGCTATGTTTAACTTTTTTCTTCTCATAGTTGTATTTAAGCTTCAAAATTCATAAAAGTTGTATTAATTGGTGAAGGTTATCATGATGAACAAAACATGTAAGAATTTAATTGTAAACTTGTTTTCATCACAGATCTTATAATCTGAAAGCCAGTGTGAAAATCGTATTGGGTTTTTGTCGAGGGTGATGCTAAGCTCTGACCTATGAAAATATGTCATCACTGTAGCCTTTGATTAGAGCTCTATTTGTGTGAACAAATGTTCTAAATCAGTCAATTATGAAGGTACATTTTAATTGGCAGCTTCTTGGGTAGTCAGTAAACAGCAAGCCAAATAACAAGGTTTTGAGACAGTATTGAATTGAAACAGTATTTTCAGAGTATACAGTCCCTGATAGCACATGTGCATCTTAGAGACGTCTATTTGATGTGCGTTTACATCTGTAAGATGTATTTTTGTGTGTTTGCTAATCTGTCTCTGATGTGCCTGTCAGATGTTAAACAGACATTTATAAAATGTCTTTAAGATGTTTATGATTTAGAATGTATGTAATACTGACGTTTTAAAAGCATTTATCTTTGAAACATACATGTGCTATCTTAGAGTAGATCTTTTATGCTGACTTTGATAGAAATTCTTAATCATCATTTTACCACTGAATTTTAGGGTAATAAAGTGCAATATGTTTATGTATTGTAATTCTCGGTGATGTTGGGCAGTGTGTCAAAGGGGGGTCCCTTGCCCTCCATCAGAGAGCTCGTAGGAATCGAGTGATAATCGAGCTGAGAGTCTCAGAGCTCTGCTCAGTTTGAGTGCAATCATCTACGTGTAATTGCCATAATTGTGGTAACTTTGTATCAGGTTGAGTGGCATCATCATGTCAGTGAGACAGTGTCTACACTGGAGAGCCCTTTCTGTTAATTAGCCTGAATTGATTTCAGCAGCTGACGAGAGTGATGTTGATATACAATGCATCCACTTCACATACACATTCACCACAGGTTTACATGTCAGTTGATATGCATCAAGTCAAGATTTTGGGTGACAGGAAAGCTTGGGTATTGATATCTTCATTTTTAGCCAGTTTTTAGATGCTAAATTTTTGTCTAATATTTTCAGATGCTAAAATCTGCTCTGCCATGTTATCTACAGTAACATAATGACGTGGTACATGGCAGGTGAAATCATATTTCATAATCATCAAACTGTATTTTGTATTATTTTAGAAAAAGAAATAAATTTGTAGAGGTTGGCTTTTGTATTTTTGTCCTGTTTTGCTTATGTCACTAACATCAGAGATGTTCAAACTATCATTCTTACTTTTTGGCTTGAACCATGAAATCTGGCAGTACATAATGTATTTACTTGATATTTTTGGCAAGTTTTATAAATTTGTATTCTGTATGTTTATGTAAAGCAAACACGAGTAAGTAATAAAGGAACACTATTTTGGCTAAAAGAGCAGATGCAATGTTGCAAAATGCAAAAGTTGTATTCCACACAAAAATGCCTATAAATATTTAAAATTCATATTTTAATTGCATATAAAATTTTGTCCATTTGGATTTGGAGTTTTATCAAAATCTGATAAATTTAATGTGATGCTTGTTTATCAGTCATACATAACAAGAACAAGATTTATGTAATAATACCAATAACTACAATAATACACAATTACCAGGCTTTTATATTTAACATCAGCAATCCTATGTAAACCAGTCTATACATTTTAACTAATTGAATCATATTTAAACCATGTTCATACTTTAACTGATTCATGTTGTTTCTAAAGAATTTCGATAAAGATATTTTGAAAATATAATTATTTAAACAAAATGAGATGCAAATACAAGCTATGCCATTTTCTCCCAAGTGTTATGAATGAAAATAAAAGATAGTGTTGTATGTAAACATCTCAAAATAGACTCAATTTTCAATATGACAACAAAAAAATAAAACACAATCATTTTGTAAGCACCACCAAACAAAGAGCAAATAAGCATGTTAACAAGTAAGAAAACAGCCTCAAATTGGCAACTGCTGAAATACAGAGAGGACTAAAGAGCTGTTCTCCTTTAGCAAATGGAGAGGTGATTATGGTAGATTGCTGTATTTCTCCACACTTCCTCTTCATCTGTACCTTCAGCACCATGTGACTGTGTTCAGAAAGCCTCCTTTAGACAAATGAGTGTTTACACTGTCATGTCCCACCACTAACACGTCATAAAGTCCCATCAGAGGCAATTATACCTCATATTGATTCAGACACGTTCTAAACAGTACAGACATCACACATTGGCGGTCATTAAAGCTGTTGAACAGTGAGCGTTTTTTGAATTGCCCTCACCTCAGTGGTGCTCGCTGTGAGTCCCATATACCATAATGTGTCCCCAATTTGAAAAGGCAAAACACATAAAATGTAATACACCAATTTCTCTACGCAACAAAAGCCACACAGATTCCGTGTGCGAACAAAGGAGACAGCAACAAAACAGTCATTCTCGTCAAAAGGATTGAAGTAGGACGATATTTGCTCTGTCTGCTATAAATATGACCTGGGAAAATACTGGAAAAACGGCCAGAATAAATCTGGTAAGGGTCTGTACACTTTGTTGAACAAAACAGCAAAATTGTTCAAACTCAGTTTTCATTTAGAAATACAGTCAGTGTGAGAAATAGTAAAAATTCATTAGTCATAAGATTCTTTTGTTTTTCTAATTTAATACAAAATGAGACTTGGCAATGATCGAAAGAGCATGTTGTGCTTCAAAGGAAGAACATTTGACTGTTTGTACAAAGAAGTCACATAACAACAAATAATGGAGAATCGATCATTTTTCATAAAATGCTTATAATCCATATAGTAAATAATCATTGTCATGTTCACCTGTCACGTGACATTCACTGATAGCAATGTAGCTAAGCATAAAATGTTTGTTTGTGTTTGTGTGTGTGTTTGTGTTTGTGTGTGAGTGTGTGTGTGTGTGTGTGTGTGTGTGTGTGTGTGTGTGCGTGTGCGTTTTTGTGACATACGAGGACACAAATTTGTATAATGACATGGGCATGACATAGATATTACAAGGAGAAGGTGACTTATGTGGACATTACCCCATGTCCCCATATTTCAAAAGGCTTATAAATCATACAGAATGAGTTTTTTTATTATTTTATTATTTATTTATTTATTTTTTTTTTTTTTTTGAGAAAGTAAAAATGCATAAAATTTCCTGTAAGGGGTAGGTTTAGGTGTAGGGCGATAGAAAAACCATAAAAACCATTATGGAATGTCCCCACAATTCACAAAAACAAACGTGTGTGTGTGTGTGTGTGTGTGTGTGTGTGTGTGTGTCAATACACCTGTTGCTGGCATTATAACAAACCATTGTAACAGTTTACATGTTTGCATGAATTTTCTTTTCTTTTTTCTTATAATCTCAATCACTGTTTTAAGGTGGTGACTTAAATGTTTCTAAGAAGTACATTTGTAATGTTTGTCCTATACAAGTGTCTATTTTATCCAAAATACTCTAAATTCTTACCATTTAAACATTGATAGTATATGGCATGAAATGCACTGTTAGACATTTCAAAGGGTTTTTACAGTAACTTACTGGCAACACGCTTGCCAGTAAGTTACTGTAATTAAGAGTTACAGTAGCAAACTGTATTTGATTTGTAGTTGCAAACTGTACCGTTTTACAGTAAATTACTGTAAAAATAATCCAATTCATCAGTATACTACTGTAATTCATTCATTTTAATATAGATTTCATTACATTTTATCTTTATTTTTATATAGAATTAATTTTATTTTTACTCTACATAGGTACTACTGGCATTCAGTTAAAAAATACAATAATTACAAAATATCAAATTCTTTTTTTAAAACATTGTATGTATAAAACTTAAAAACACAGTCTTCCAATGCTGGAACAGTGTATCTTCACCATTTCTCCTTTCTTAGGGTGTTTTGCAGTGCATTATGTTGTATCCTCTAGATTTATCCTTACAAAAACACATAGCCATCTGCAAAACCCAGGTGCTGCTCCAAAGCGTGGCCACCACCTTTGCTCACCATCCACTTTGTTAGTGACAGAAATGTCTTCTCTGAAAAACAAGACGTAGAAATGACACACTTTTAAAAGGCAAACCCCATATAAAATACACAAACCTCTCAAAACCATAGTTGTTCTCTTACTGAATTATCAGTCTCAGGGTGGCTAGCATGCCCATGTCTTTCTTGATGCTTCATTGCACTTGCCTTTTAAAAAAAAAAAAAAATGCAGTAAATCTTAAATTCTATTAAAAACTATAACAAACTAATTCTAAAACTAGAAAGGCAGCTAGCCATAAAACTTTTTTAACCTAGCTAACATACGATTTTGTTTTCTCAAAAGGCTACTGGCCAACATTATCTACTAACACCTGAGCGAACTTTCATATTAGTTAACTTAATGTTAATATAAGAGAAGTGTTGCTTATTGTATTTATTTCCATTCCAATTTACTTATTTACTCACAGATTTTCAGGATAGTTTCAGAGTTTTCTTTACCTCTTCTTTTACTCTCCATGGCTTTTTGAAGGTTTTTGGTCAGTGACTATCATAGTTTCATACACATTTCTCCAAACAATTATAATTACAATCAACCAGCCTTGTTAGCAATTATTATATCTACTCCTGTTGTCACATACAGTTTAACAACCTCACTGAGATTTCCCACAATTCAATTAGCACAACAGATAATGTAGCATATGGTCTGGAGAGAGGGTAAAACTATTAAAGAGCAGAGCTCCCAGCAGAAGATGTGTTTCCCAGCATGAGCGTGTCTCCCCAGCATGAGCGTGTCTCGCTGGAGTAGATGGCCCCTGGCACACTGCAAAGAGAGGAGAGTCGTACACAAACCCTACTTCATATTCACCACATGAAGCGCTCCTTCTCTAATAATGGAGAAACAAATAAGCGTGACCACTCTGATGCATATCTCTTTATAATTTAATTACATTTAGATATGGTGCAGTGTGTGAGCTGCAGTGTATGTTTAAACTCTGGCAGGGTGTGATTTTACTGAGGCAGTCACAGTCTAAATGAAGGGAATGCACAGAAAGCTGGTGTCTTGATGTCCAGCAATCATTCAACAACTCTTAAAAGCTGATGGAAGCGATAAAACCTTGTGTATATAGAAAGTAAATAAAGTTTTTCAACATTTAAGTTCCAACATTTTATTATAATAAAAACTTTTCTTAACTGATGTTTGCAAAACAGTTGTGTAAATCACAGTAAGTCATTTTGTTGTTGCTAATATCTTATACTTTAATATATTTTATTATTAGAAACACTTTAGAACAATTGAGCAGATTTTACATTTTAACTTGTTACTGTACTGCAAAATACATTGTCATATTGTAACATGAAAAATATTAATTAATATACATTATTTATATAAAATATGTATATTTGTAGAATATGCTGTACTCCATTTAATTATTTAAAAATTAATTGATTAAATTTATTATGGTCAGTCTCTATATATTTCTTTTTAAAAAATTAGAAGTCATCAAAAAAAAAAAACACAAAACAGTATTTTACAGGAAAATTAGTTACATATAATGCAAAGTTAAAACATTTACAGTTTTTCACTGCATATTGTAAAGTAACCAGTTTTCACAGGTTTTTAATGTAGCATTTTTATAGGTTTCAATGTAAAATTGCATTTAGAGTAGTGCTATTATTTTTTTTTTATTTTTTTTTTTTTAAAGTCCTCCTACAGTAATGGTAGATAACATTTTCTTTATTCAGAAAATGATTTCTTATATTTTCTCTTGAGAGTGAAATATTAAGTTGAGCCATTAATAACCTAGTTTTGGCAACCCAGGCTCATAGGAAATACATGCCTCTACATACATTTCCGTGTTTATGTACCTTACTGCACGTTTCGCGGCAGTTTCAAAGTGAAATGTCCAGAGAGTGGTGCTAAAACACACGTTTAATACGTGACCGTGATACGTTTTTATTACGTTCGTACAGGCACGTATTTCAGCGTTTTTATTATGCTGCTTGAGGTACGTTATGTGGTCGTTCAGAATTGAAATATCCAGTGAGTGTCGCTAAAGATTAATGCTCTATCATGTTGGAAATATCCCTTACACCAAACCAAAACCTAAACCTACCCGATAGTGTTAACAAATGCAAAAGTAATATAAAAACGTTTTCGCTGATGCGGCCTTGCTATTTTAACTTCTTTATGCGGACTTGAGCTGTTTTGTTGAACCGTAGTTTCAAGGGGATTTGTACCAAGGCTCCTCATCACCTAAGTGCACCGCCGTATCGCTTGAGCTACCGAGTAAACTTCCTGAACTGGAAAACGCATACATATGAAGCTGTATATGTGACGACAACATTCAAAAGTATCAGTTTTCAAATCGGGATATAGACACATGTCCTCTTGCAGGCAGATTTGTAATATCTTTAGTTGATTGGAACCTCTTAATTATTACCCTGAGGGTGGAAATTGGGATTTTTTAATGCTTTAGCACTTTCCTTACAGCCACTTTCTAAATTTGGGAAGTTCAACAATCTTTTGCTGCATGCATATCAGAAATATATTCTTTGGTTTTACTCCTTGTGATCAATCATTAAGGCCTTTGTGTTCCTCATATTTATAATCCTGTGAAACAGGAAGCCAAGGCTGGACAATTTCATGTTTCTAGTCTCCCTGGTGTGATTAAAAAAAAAAAAAAAAAAAAAAAAAACGCAAATGAGACCCAGCTATGGAGTTTTTGCCTCTGTAGTGGACATTCTATTTTAGAATGTCCTCTGTAGTGGACATTCTATTTCTCTGAGACCTCACATGTCACAGTTTTAAGTCTGGATGTCCTGTACAGAGCACATTCAGGGCTTTTTAGAGATACTAAATGTTTGGAAGTTTCACCATGACCACTCCCTCTCCTAGGTCTAGATGGCTAAATTTAATTTAGTGAAAAATTTTACATCCTTATGGAAATATGATGATATTTTTTAATTGTCATTTAAATCTGAATAATTTTCAAATTGTTTGTCATAAAGCAACATCTCAGGAAAATGTTATGGGTTTTCAAATTCAAATATGACTTCCTGTTATGAAACAGGACATCATTTCATACATGTCCACTGTAGAGGACACCAGGACTAAAAGCATGTTTATTATGCATTTTGGGAGACATAACAATTATTATTTATCAATTGTCTTATGAAATATTAGATATTATTATGAAAATCTGGTCATTTATTACTCCCATTATGACAATTCTTTTTTCAACATGCTGTCCCAACAGCAATACATTAATATGCAAATTAGATACAGTGTATAGATATACTGTGTTTAATGGGAAAACCAGTTTATTGAAATTTTTACACACATATTGCATAAAACAAAATGGTATATCAAATCATTTTGTTATGTATTTTATAACATAGTTGAGAATCATCCTTAAACAAAGTTTAGTATAAAAAATCCTGAAACCTAAAAATTGATTGGTGATTTAAAAAAAAATAATAATCCCATTGTTTTGCCTTTTTGATGTCTATTCATGCCATTTTATTTTTAGAAAAACTGAGTCATAGTGTCCTCTACAGAGGACATAGAATAAAATATGAATAAAATATAATTTTTCAAAAATGTTTTTTTTTTTCCATTTTTTTCTTATGGTCTAAACAATGTAATGACATGAAAAATACAAATGATACTAATGTGATTTTCCCCCACTTTCATATTTACCAAGGGTATGAATAATTTTGAGCACAACTGTATTTGGGCCACACCTTGATGCAGAGTTTTTCAAATCATACCTCAAGCCTTCCCAAAACGGCACATTTTCTTCCTTAGACACCCAGCTCAGATCATAAAGTCAAGTCAAGTCAAGTCACCTTTATTTATATAGCGCTTTTAACAATACAGATTGTGTCAAAGCACTTAACAGTATCAAATTGGAGGATAGAGTGTCAGTAATGTATAATAATAAGATTAAACACTCAATTTTCAGTTAAAGGCATTTCATTATTGAATTCAGAGATGTCATTGTCTAGCTCAGATAAGTTTAAATAGTATCTATGAAATCAAATTGACGATAATCGTTAGAAATTAAGTGTCCCCAACTGAGCAAGCCAGAGGCGACAACGGCAAGGAACCAAAACTCCCTCTGTGACAGAATAGAGAAAAAAACCTTGGGAGAAACCAGGCTCAGTCGGGGTGCCAGTTCTCCTCTGGCCAGGATATTATTGTTTATTTATTTATTTTTTTCTTATTAATTAAATTTTAAATGTATAAATGTATTATATTTCTATTTTTATATTGTTGCAATTTCTAACAATAATAGTATTATGTAGTTAGGTATTTTATTATATTATAGTTATTTTGTTTAATTTTTAGTTTTATTGTATTTAAGTCGAGGTCTTCACTGGGGATATGTCCCCGGGGCTCATCCAGGTGTCTAACCTCCGCCGACGATCAGGGTCACAGACATCATCTTCCGGCGCCGATCCACCATCTGATCCGGACACGGACTGAGAAACAGAATAAGAAAGAAACAGACAAATATTAGCGTAGATGCCATTCTTCTTATGATGTAATGAGTACATCGTGTGTTATGAGGAGTGTTCCCGGTTCCGGTTGATCTAATTAATGCAGCCTAACAATCCTTTAACGGATTTGAATAATAGAAGTGTATTAGTGTGTTATGTGTAAGCCAGGTTAAAGAAATGTGTCTTTAATCTAGATTTAAACTGACAGAGTGTGTCTGCCTCCCGAACAGTGTTAGGTAGATTGTTCCAGAGTTTGGGCGCTAAATAGGAAAAGGATCTGCCGCCCGCAGTCGATTTTGATATTCTATGTATTATCAAACGGCCAGAGTTTTGAGAACACAGCGGACGTGGAGGACTATAATGTGATAAGAGCTCGCTCAAGTACTGAGGAGCTAAGCCATTCAGGGCTTTATAAGTAATTACCAAAATTTTAAAATCTATCCGATGTTTGATAGGGAGCCAGTGCAGTGTTGACAGAACCGGGCTAATATGGTCATACTTCCTGGTTCTAGTAAGGACTCTAGCTGCTGCATTTTGGACCAACTGTAGTTTATTGATCAAGCGTGCAGAACAACCACCCAGTAAAGCATTACAATAGTCTAACATTGAGATCATAAACGCATGAATTAGCATTTCTGCATTTGACGTTGAGAGCATAGGTCACAATTTAGATATGTTTTTGAGATGGAAAAATGCAGTTTTACAGATACTTGAAACATGGCTTTCAAATGAAAGATTGCTATCAAACAGCACACCTAGGTTCCTAACTGATGAAGAAGAATTGAAAGAGCAGCCGTCAAGTGTTAGATAGTGTTCTAAGTTATAACATGGGGGTTTTTTAGGTCCGATAATTAACACCTCTGTTTTTTCAGAATTTAGCAGTAAGAAGTTACTCGTCATCCAGTTTTTTATATCGACTATGCATTCCGTTAGTTTCTCAATTTGGTGTGTTTCTCCGGGCCGTGAAGAAATATAGAGATGAGTATCATCAGCATAACAGTGAAAGCTAACACCATGTCTCCTGATAATATCTCCCAAGGGTAACATGTAAAGCGTGAAAAGTAACGGCCCTAGTACTGAGCCTTGAGGTACTCCATACTGCACTTGTGATCGATATGATACCTCTTCATTTACTGCTACGAACTGATGGCGGTCAGATAAGTATGATTTGAACCATGCTAAGGCACTTCCACTAATGCCAACAAAGTTTTCTAGTCTATTCAAAAGAATGTTGTGATCGATAGTGTCGAACGCAGCGCTAAGATCCAGTAGAACTAATAAAGAGATACAACCATGATCAGATGATAGAAGCTGGTCATTTGTAACTCTAATGAGAGCAGTCTCAGTACTATGATACGGTCTAAATCCTGACTGGAATTCCTCACAGATACCATTTTTCTCTAAGAAGGAATATAATTGTGAGGATACTACCTTTTCTAGTATCTTTGACAGAAAAGGGAGATTTGAGATCGGTCTGTAATTAACTAGATCTTTGGGGTCAAGTTGTGGTTTTTTAATGAGAGGCTTAATAACAGCCAATTTGAAGGTTTTGGGGACATATCCTAATGACAATGATGAATTAATAATAGCCAAAAGAGGATTTATGACTTCTGGAAGCAGCTCTTTTAGTAGTTTAGATGGAATAGGGTCTAACATACATGTTGTTGTTTTAGATGATTTAACAAGTTTATACAATTCTTCCTCTCCTATAATAGAGAATGAGTAGAATTGTTCCTCAGAGGATCTATAGTGCACTATCTGATGCGATACTGTAGCTGACGGCTGCATGGTTACAATTTTATCTCTGATAGTATCGATCTTGGAAGTAAAGTAGTTCATAAAGTCATTACAGCTGTGCTCTTGGGAAATGCCAACACCTGTTGATGCTTTATTTTTCGTTAATTTAGTGACTTTATTGAATAAATACTGGGGGTTATGTTTGTTTTCTTCTAGAAGAGACGAAAAGTAATCAGATCTAGCAGTTTTTAATTCTTTTCTGTAGGATAGGGTACTTTCCCGCCAAGCTATACGAAATACCTCCAGTTTTGTTTTCCTCCAGCTGCGCTCAATTTTCCGGGCTGCTCTCTTTAGGGTGCGAGTGTGCTCATTATACCACGGAGTCAAACTGTTTCTTTGATCTTCCTTAAGCGTAAAGGAGCAACTGTATCTAAAGTGCTAGAAAAGAGAGAGTCCATAGTTTCTGTTACATCATCAAGTTTTTCTGTGCTGTTGGATATGCTGAGGAATTGAGATAAATCAGGAAGATTACTTACAAAGCAGTCTTTTGTGGTAGAAGTGATGATTCTACCATACTTGTAACAAGGAGTAGAATTTACAGTTTTAGCTATATGGAGTTTACACAAGACTAGATAATGATCTGAGATATCATCGCTTTGCTGCAGAATTTCAACACCACAAATATCAATTCCATGTGACAGTATTAAATCTAGAGTATGATTTCGACAATGAGTAGGTCCTGAAACATGTTGTCTAACCCCAATAGAGTTCAGAATGTCTATGAATGCTGATCCTAATGCATCTTTTTCATTATCGACATGGATATTAAAATCACCAACAATTAAGACTTTATCTGCAGCCAGTACTAACTCAGACAGAAAATCAGAAAATTCTTTAATAAAGTCTGTGTGGTGCCCTGGTGGCCTGTACACAGTAGCCAATACAAACATCACAGGGGATTTATCACTAACACGTATTTCTCTAGATAGTGTTATACGCAGCACCATAACTTCAAACGAGTTATACTTAAAGCCTGCCCTCAGAGAAATACTGAGAATATTGCTATAAATTGTAGCAACACCTCCCCCTTTACCTTTTGGACGTGGCTCATTTTTATAGCAGTAATCTTGGGGGGTAGACTCATTTAAGGTAATGTATTCATCTGGTTTTAGCCATGTTTCTGTCAAACAAAGCACATCTAGTTTATGGTCAGTGATCATATCATTTACAAATAGTGCTTTTGTAGAAAGGGACCTGATATTCAGTAAGCCAAGTTTTATCAATTGTTTCTCTGTATTGTAAACATTTTTTATTTGTTGAACATCAATTAAATTGTTACTATTACTTTGGTTTGGACGTTTTCTGTATTTTCTAGTACGGGGAACAGACACAGTCTCTATAGTGTGATATCTAGGTGAAGGAGTCTCTATGTGCTGAGAATTAACTGACTTCTGTGAAAGCAAATTTAGTAATCAGCTGATGAGTTTATTCAACTGTGTCAAGTAAATCCAAAATGTGCAGTGTTGGAGTTTCCAGAAAACCTTGCTCTGACATATTACTCAAAGTCATTGCTAAATTTATATTTACTAAGCTTTACTAAGTTTGCATAGATAGTTAGCATGCTTAATGTGCTGTCAGAGGGAAACAGTGAAAAAGTCATAAACAATGATTTCTGGCACTCTACAAACTACTCCTTCCTCCAATACAATGTTCTGCAACTTATCCATCTCTGCTTTATCTCACAGCCAGAATCTCTCAACAGGTTAGGCTTCCATTAACACCACACTCACAAACGCTAACGAGAGAACAGCAGGTGTTAATTTCTGACCAGTGTTAACGAGGTTGTCTAGTAAGAAGTCTGGAGGAACCCATAGGGTTGAACTTCAGGTCCCAGATGGCATATAAAAGTGGATAAAGGCCATATGGCTCTCTTTCTTTCAGTGATTTTATGCTGTGTTCTATTCAAAATCAAACGTGGGATATTTCTAATTCATATATCTCTAGCTTTTGCTGTCTTGTATTTCTTTTGTCCTACTCTGTAAGAAAAAAAAAATCTGTAGTAAAAACAGAAAAGGTATTGGTAATTTTCTGCCAGGATATTATCTAAGTTTCAGACACTGTTTTAACATAAACTCTTACGTATTTTTCATGATAAACAGATTTATGCTGATTCTAAGCTATTTGATTAAAGACATTTTGAAAATGATTTAAATTAAAATGGATGCAAATAGTTATTAAAATGTACCATGATTTTTGAATACTGAAATCTGTTTCTTACCAGTTTCATGTTGACTGACAAATATGCATGTTATCACATAAAGGTTCAGTTGTTTATGGTAAACAAATGTTTGAACCAAAGGATGGAGATTTTATGCAGTTCTTAACTTCAGGCCTAAATACTTCTTGTGTGGCAAAGTTGTGTTTTAAAAGTTCCATTGGACGTCAAGTGATGTTCTGTTGCACTGATTTAATTTTAATTTAATTTAATTTAATTTTTATTTTTTTTTATTTTAAAGTCATTGTTTTAATTGATTAGATGCATAGTCTGATTATTGATTATACCTGTTACATCATCACACAATTTGGACACACGTTACACACACACACACACACACACACACACACACACACACACACACACACACACACATATATATATATATATATATATATATATATATATATATATATATATATCACACACTTGCAAGTCCAGTTTACAAATTTCCTGTTTGGCTGACTGATGGTGGACAGAGGAGAGTTTGGAAAACCTGTTTGTAAACATTATTTTTGCAATACCATTTGGTAATTGCAGTGTCAAAAAATTACCTTTAGTAAATGCACTGTAGCATTTACAACTATACCTTAATATCACCTCATGGCAATATTTGCATGTCTCTGCTGTTCGGAGCCACACTTGCCTGTTACTATGCCAACCACCATCACAGTTTCCTTTTCCTCCCGACCTCAGTGAGGGAAATAGGGGGATGGGAGTAACCTGGCTTCTCCTCAACCCCAGCCTAAGATCTGGATTAAACCCTATGCCCCATCACAATAGGGGCACATGTCCGCCTATCTACCGCAGGCCCATTCAGAGCTGCTTTACTCACAGAGTAATAAGGATTAGTGTTAATGAGACATAAGGAATTAAGTATGAATGAAGACCTCCTTAAGCAGTCATTCAATGCTTTCTGCACCTCCTCGTTCTCCTTCTGTCTCTGCTCTGTGTTTGAGCACAAGGTGTAATCCTCTTGAAAATCAAAGGTAGGTGGCTCATATGAATACAGGCTGAGATCTTACAGCAGTATTTGATTCAGCTTTCTGCCATCTGCCTTGTCTCTTTTCACCTACACCCCTCTCAGCTTGCTACTTACACTCAATTCCCTCTCTTCACTTCTTTTTATTGCAGGGCCATTGTTTAATCCCTCCCTCTTGTAGTGCATGAAGCTCTTCATATGAATCAGATGAGTGTGGTGTGAGATGCAAAGCTTATGAGTATATTTCTTTACAGATCATGTTTATTGTGCAGTCAGAGATCAGAGAATTTACTTAACCTTATGTAAACCTTGTGTTTCACACGTTTTTTTCTGTAGGACATAAAAAGAGATATTTTGAAGAATGTTCAAGCTGTTCTTTTGCATACAACAAAAGTATATGACTAGCTGTGAGTGTGTGTGGGGGGGGGGCACAGTCAGCCCACATTCTCAAAAACCATGAACAAAATCATGCAACATAAGTAAAAGAAAATATGAAACAGGTGGAATCTATATGGTTTGTGCCACCACAGTGTGTTTTGTGCAATGAATTACAAAAATTCATTTTATTAAAGAAGTTACTGTAATAACTTTTTTCTGTATATAATATTATATTAATATTTTTTATTTAATTTAATAATTTAAATTAAATTATTAAATTAAATGATTAATTAATGATTTAATTTGATTTAAATTAATTAAAACAATTAATTTTTTTATTAAAACAGATTTAAATGTTTGATTTATTTTTGTATAATAAATTATTTGATTATTCAAAATACTATTATATTGGATTGCCCCATGGGCGCTGCTAAGGGGGGGAAAGTTAGGATGATTCTAAGGGCCCACGCACTTTTGGGGCCCCCAGAGATCTGTTTTATTAGTAGCAACAGTAGTAGTAGTAATGCAATAGAAATTATAAATGTATCTACCAAAGAGTTACAAATAAAACAAAATTATGGCTTATTTCTGCATTTCCGCCAAAATTATCTCTCACCATTCACTGCATGGTTTCGTCCCGTCCTATGTAGCCTAGAGTCACTGAGTGAGATCAGATGGCAAACCGAGCCGGAAGATTTGGTCAGCTGCACTTTTAAACACATTTTAGTTTTGCTATAGAAAATCTACAAATTCACACTCTGATTACAAAGAACAGCAACAGGAAGCGCGTGAGGTTGTCATGGCAACCAGATACACTGCACGCACATTTTTTATTTTTATTTTTTTCTTTATTGCTAATCAAAACATTACAATATATGAGAATTAACATGGGGCATATGGACAACATCACATGTAGATATACGAGCTACACAAGTCAGCATGATATATCATCATAAATAAATAAATAAATAAATAAAACAACAAAAAACTTTAAAAGATACCTTATAACAGATTCTAGAATGTTAAATGTTTTAGAAGCCGTTGAATTTAAAGTTTTGGTCACATTCTTAAAAGAAGTAAAAAGAGATTTTAGATCAGATGAAAACATTCTAAAGTTCGGTTTACAATGAATGGTTCTGGCTTTATGAAGGTGAAATTTACCCAGAAGACAAAGTAATAGTACAGTACATTCAAGATTGCTGTCTTTAGAATGAAAATCGGACAAGAAAATGATAGATTCTATCATTTCGATCATTTTGTTACAGCAGAAAGAAATTAACACGGTAACTTCTGACCAAAAAGACTTGGAGAATGGGCAATGATAAAACTGCAATAACGTCTTTATCAGAAATGCTCTCTCTTCAGCTCTAGGATGCCTCTAAAGCACAATCTAAAAGGAGGATCTGTTATCCGGACTCTGATTTGAATAACTTATGGACCTTTCCTCACTGCACGCGCATTATGGCTGCGCTTCTATTTTGCCACACTAAACTTAGCAATAAACACGTTGAAAATAATACACAATAAACATTTCTGTCAAAACGATCTCAAAAGAGGCTTTTAAGCAAATCAAGGAGTGAATTACTCATCCACTGTTAAAAATAAATAAATAAATAAATAAATAAATAAATAAACTTTACCTGGGTTTCCACAGGCAGGGTCACAATTATCTACAGTGTATGAAAGGTAAAGGTTTTTGGGTTAAGGTTCATAATGTAGAAAATTTTTAACATTGCATGCTGTATGTGCATAGGTAGCTAGCAAACAAGGAATACAGCTGTTAAGCTAATAGTCACATTTAGCTGAGTAAGATCATGATTGAGAAATGTAGGATACTGCTGGAAATGCTGGTGTTATGGGGTATTTTGTTTGGCCGCAGTGAAGCATTTCTTTAACTGATTAAGTAGTCAAACTCATTCCATATCAGCAGAATAGTGTGGTACAGAAAGTCTATGTCCATAGAACAGGTTCGGAATGAATGTTACTGATACCTAATGGTCAAAAGCAATAGCAAAAGTAATAGGTCAATATTATTAAATTGCAGACAAAGATTTTGAATAGCTAGGTTGGCTTGTACACTACATTGCCCAAAGTATTGGGACACCCCCTTCTAATGAACAGGTTTGAGTGAAATGAGTACATGAGTACCATAAGTACAAATCTTAATGTTTAAGCATATAATGACATTCTAGGGAATTGTGTGCTTTTCATTTTATACCAATAGCTTGGACAGGACCCTTTTCTGACAATGCCTCTGTGTATAAGGCAAGGTTAAAAAATAAATAAATAAATAAATAAATAAAAGGATTGATTTAGTCAGTGTGGAAGAACTTGACTGGTCTGCAGAAAGCAAAGTCCTAATCCAAGCTGAACACCTCTGGTGTGACTTTAAATGCAAACCTTGAGCCAAAAACTCGTCACTAAACACCAATGACTTGTACATATGGGTACAGTCATTTTAAACACTTCCAAAACTGTGGAAACAAAGATGGAAATACAATTTTTAAATACATGAATTATGTTTCCATCTATGTTGCCACAGTTTTGGAAGTGCCTTTTTCTGTTCTAAAGAAGGGGGTCTCCCAATACTTTTGTCCATATAGTGTATGCACAAGTCATTGGTGTTTGGTGATGAGTTTTTGGCTGAAGGTTTGCATTTAGAGTCACACATTTAAAGGTGTTCAACTGGGATTAGGACTTGGCTTTATGCAGACCAGTCAAGTTCTTCTACACTGACTGAATCAACCTTTTTTTTTTTTTTTAACCTTGCCTTATACACAGAGGCATTGTTTTATTAGAATAGAAAAGGGTCCTCTTCAAACTATTGGTATCAAATTAGAAGCACACAATTCCCTAGAATATCATTATATGCTTAAACATTAAGATTTGCACTCATGGAAATTACTAAAGTAGTCAAACCTGTTCATTAGAAGGGGGTGACCCAATACTTTGGGCGATATAGTGTATGTTTGGTGCGGTAGGGGGCCCAACCTCATATTCTTTCATAGGGCCCAAAATTGCTAGCGGCGCCCCTGGATTGCCCCTTGACAGTGTAAAATGTGGGTTCTGAAGCAAAACCAGTTGGGAACCTCTTTCATAAAGCACCATAAAAGTAGTTTATATGCTGTATTGTGTTTTGAAGAGCAGCATTATAATTCTACCTAAAATGTCCTCTTGAGTTTCACAGAAGAAAGAAAATTAAATGGTTTTGAGGCAACACAATGGTAAATTATGGCATAATTAACATTTTTGGTTGAACTGTTCCTTTAAGTCAAATCAAGTGTTTATGTTCTAAAATTGCTTAATTTCCTCAACAAGACTTCCTGTCTGCTTTCTGTGAATGCAATCTGCCGGTGGGCATCCTGTGTGTCTGCCTTTACACTGACCTCTATTCTGCTCTCTGTTTGATACCGCTGCTCATTATGCACCTCTCTCCCTCCTCTCCAATTATTGCCCTCACAAGTCATTTAGTGAGGGGTCTCAGACGACTGGGACACTTACTGTGCCATTACCCAGAACTCCCCTTGATCCAGCCCACACGTACTGCCCAGCCTAAAAAAGACTAGAGAGCAAATTCAAATGGGGCTTTGTTGCATTTATATATAATATTAATTTTAAGTTTGAGCAAATTAATTTTACATCTATTTTATATATATTTAAGTGTGAACTGAATGTAATGTAAAACTACATGTTAATTGCAATTAAATAAAAATGTGCTATAGTTCAAATTAATATTAATATTAAATCCAGTTGGCTGAACTTTAGAGTACTTTTTAACGCAAGTTAGGACTTAAGTACAGAGCTATATATCATTTCATAATTCTATTGTCTTTGAAATATGGTTAAAGTGTACTGCCAAAGGTACTGACTATATGGTTATCTAAAATATACTTTACAATTATGATAAATAATAATTTATACTTTTGACTAAAATGTACTTTAAAATATACGTCAGTGTCATTTCTGTTGAAACTTATATGTCACGTTTTAAATATTATTGCAGTTACAATAGGGAACTGGAGGGAGTTTGTTTATTTGATGAAGTGATAATAATTTAATCATATGTCAAATTAAAATAATTTTAAAATAAAAACATACAAACAAACTAATCAATCAATCAATCAATCAGTCAATCAATCATTTGTTTGATGGCATGTGACCATTAACCAACATCAGAGAACTGAGAATGTTTTGTTAAATTGTTAAAATATTAGCTTAAATCTTAGGGGGTCATTCAAATAATCAGTTTAAGGGGTTCAGCTGATTAAAAAAAAAAAAAAAAATCCCTATATTATATTATATTATATTATAATCACACTGGTCCCCTAGGAACACACATTCTTACTTATATTTTACAAAGACATGACTTAACCCTACTTAAATAACCGAAAAACAACAACAAAAAATCTAAGATGTGCTTGAATCCACCGTGTTCCTTTAGAATTTAAAGAAAATGGAACAAGATGTAAAAGGGCAAAGTGTGTTCTGGGATTAGAGCATAAGGTCATGAGGAAAAGCATGAGGGACCTCTTCTCCCCTGCATCCAACTTCATTTCCACTTCCATTTTTATCAGACTCTCTGTGGCCTCTCTCAAGATATGAGATACACGCTCTGACATGAATTAGCCCTAGATAGACTGAGATACACGTCCTTTGGGATTCAGAGAGCCCTTCACAAAATCCACCCTCCCTCCACGTCTCCCCTCTTTTTCAAGAGGCTCTCTAATCCTTGTTCTCTATTTGTTCTCCACCTGTCTGTGGACTATCACCTGTCTTTTGGCTGGCAGAAAGCCTGTCTGTCTCTTGCAGATATACTGTGAATTCAACTACCATTCAGTATGAGAAATCAAATACTGTCTGTATTATGGAAATATAACAGCCTACAGATCTATACATTCAAAGCAGGACTGTTAAATAAAGTGCCACCGCACAAGTTACTGATAAAGTTTAACAAGTTTTTTTTTTTTTTTTTCCTTTTTTTCCTGAGCAGCAGTAATAGTGATACTTATATGACGCGCCACTAATAAAGATATTGTTAAGCAAAAGTAGATGTTTCGAGCTTTGTACTAAATGTGATTGACCTTTATGTAAATTTTCACTGCACACTTGCCATGTTCATTGTCACTTTATAATTCCTCTACTATAGAATGTGTGATATCAGTATATTGATATTTCATCAAGCCCAGAGACAGTGAGAATCCCTCAGACCATGTGTGTAATATTCCATTACCATGGACTCCTGCAGCACATAATATCCTATTAATGAACACTCTAAATTCAAAGGCAGACACTCATTTTGTGGGCAGTAACAGATTTAGAGGAATTGGCCTGTCTTTATAAATACTCAGATGAATGAGACAAACCAAGAACAGGCTTGTGCTGTTACTTGCATTTGATTTTATATGAGGTTATGGATCAAACAATATAATTCTCTATGGGAAACCACTATCTGCTCTTTCCTAACTTATACCTATGGCAAGATTTACTTGTCTGTCTGTGCCTTCCAATGCAAGTGTTTTAAGGGTCATGATGGACATTTGCAGCTCTTTATTTGAGTATTTATACATATCTTCATAACTGAGGTCATTTGCTTGATGAAATGCATTAATTGGACACAAAAGTGAAGATCATTACATGTGCACAAAATATTTAATGGCTTTCAGGTTGTACAAGATATTTGTTCATAGCACTGAGAAGTCTGGTTCATTTAAATTAATTGGTTCACCTGCTCTGTTGCTTTGTACCACACAAGTTTCCATGTTTTATGGGGACATTTCATAGACATAATGAGATTCATAGCAGACTGTCGTCACTCAATGGCTGGATGTCTAAGTGGTGCCCGCAGAATAACATAGGCTTTATAGACAATTGGAAGAATTTTTGGGGCAGACCTGACCTGTTGAAAAGAGATGGTCTTCACCCCTCCTGGGGTGGTGCCGCTCTTCTCTCTAGAAATATGGCACATAGTCTTTGAGTTCGTATTTGACTAACTGGGGCCCAGGTCAGGAAGCAGACAGACTGGCTAAATCGACCATCTGCTAGCCGCCTCACGCCACAGAAGTCAGTTAATTCTCAGCACATAGAGACTCCTTCACCTAGATATCACACTATTGAGACTGTGTCTGTTCCCCGTACTAGAAAATACAGAAAACATCCAAACCAAAGTAATAATAACAATTTAATTGATGTTCAACAAATAAAAAACAGATAAAAACATGATAAAGCTTGGATTACTGAATATTAGATCCCTTTCTACAAAAGCACTTTTTGTAAATGATATGATCACTGACCATAAACTAGATGTGCTTTGTTTGACAGAAACCTGGCTAAAACCAGATGATTACATTACTTTAAATGAGTCTACACCCCAAGATTACTGTTACAAACATGAACCGCATCCAAAAGGTAAAGGGGGAGGTGTTGTTAGAATTTATAGCAATATTTTCAGTATTTCTCAGAGGTCGGGTTTCAAGTATAATTCATTCAAAGTAATGGTGCTTCATATGACATTATCCAAAGAAACAAGTGTTAATGATAATTCCCTGTGATGTTTGTACTGGCTACTGTATACAGACCACCAGGGCACCATACAGACTTTATTAAAGAATTTCCTGATTTTCTATAGGAGTTAGTGCTGGCTGCAGATAAAGTCCTAATTGTTGGTGATTTTAATATCCATGTTGATAATGAAAAAGATTTGTTGGGATCAGCATTTTTAGACATTCTACACTCTATTGGTGTTAAACAACACGTGTCAGGACCTACTCATTGTCGAAATCATACTGTAGATTTAATACTGTCACATGGAATTGATGTCAGTGGCATTGAAATTTTGCAGCAGAGCGATGATATCTCAGATCATTATCTAGTCTTCTGTATATTCCATATAGCTAAAGCTGTAAAGCCAACTCCTTGTTACAGATATGGTAGAACCATCACTTCTACCAAAAAAGACTGCTTTATAAATAATCTTCCTGACTTATCTCAGTTCCTCAGCATATCCAATAGCTCAGAACAACTAGATGATGTAACAGAAACTATGGACTCTCTCTTCTCTAGCACTTAAGATACGGTTGCTCCTTTACACTTAAGGAAGATTAAGGATAAGAGTCCAACACCATGGTATAATGGGCACACTCGCGCCCAAAAGAGAGCAGCCCGGAAAATGGAGTGCAGCTGGAGGAAAACAAAACTAGAGGTATTTCGTATAGCTTGGCGGGAAAGTACCCTATCCTACAGAAAAGCATTAAAAACTGCTAGATCTGATTACTTTTCGTCTCTTCTAGAAGAAAACAAACAACCCCCGGTATTTATTCAATACAGTGACTAAATTAACGAAAAATAAAGCATCAACAGGTGTTGGCATTTCCCAAGAGCACAGCAGTAATGACTTTATGAACTATTTTACTTCCAAGATCGATACTATCAGAGGTAAAATTGTAACCATGCAGCCGTCAGCTACAGTATCGCATCAGATAGTGCACTATAGATCCCCTGAGGAACAATTCCACTCATTCTCTACTATAGGAGAGGAAGAATTGTATAAACATGTTAAATCATCTAATCCAACAACATGTATGTTAGACCCTATTCCATCTAAACTAGTAAAAGAGCTGCTTCCAGAAGTCATAGATCCTCTTTTGGCTATTGGCTATTATTAATTCATCATTGTCATTAGGATATGTCCCCAAAACCTTCGAATTGGCTGTTATTAAGCCTCTCATTAAAAAAAAACACAACTTGACCCCAAATATCTAGTTAATAACAGACCGATCTCAAATCTCCCTTTTTTGTCAAAGATACTAGAAAAGGTAGTATCCTCACAATTATATTCCTTCTTAGAGAAAAATGGTATCTGTGAGGAATTCCAGTCAGGATTTAGACCGTATCATAGTACTGAGACTGCTCTCATTAGAGTTACAAATGACCTGCTTCTATCATCTGATCGTGGTTGTATCTCTTTATTAGTTCTACTGGATCTTAGCGCTGCGTTCGACACTATCAACCATAACATTCTTTTGAATAGACTAGAAAACTTTGTTGCCATTAGTGGAAATGCCTTAGCATGGTTCAAATCATACTTATCTGACAGCCATCAGTTCATAGCAGTGAATGAAGAGGTATCATATCGATCACAAGTGCAGTATGGAGTACCTCAAGGCTCATTACTAGGGCCGTTACTTTTCACGCTTTACATGTTACCCTTGGGAGATATTATCAGGAGACATGGTGTTAACTTTCACTGTTATGCTGATGATACTCAGCTCTATATTTCTTCGCGGCCCAGTGAAACACACCAAATTGAGAAACTAACGGAATGCATAGTCGATATAAAAAACTGGATGACGAGTAATTTCTTACTGCTAAATTCTGAAAAAACAGAGGTGTTAATTATCGGACCTAAAAAACCCCACATGTAATAACCTAGAACACTATCTAACACTTGACGGCTGCTCTGTCAATTCTTCTTCATCAGTTAGGAACCTAGGTGTGCTGTTTGATAGCAATCTTTCATTTGAAAGCCATGTTTCTAGCATCTGTAAAACTGCGTTTTTCCATCTCAAAAACATATCTAAATGCGACCTATTCTCGCAACGTCAAATGCAGAAATGCTAATTCATGCGTTTATGACCTCAAGGTTAGACTATTGTAATGCTTTATTGGGTGGTTGTTCTGCACGCTTGATCAGTAAACTACAGTTGGTCCAAAATGCAGCAGCTAGAGTCCTTACTAGAACCAGGAAGTATGACCATATTAGCCTGGTTCTGTCAACACTGCACTGGCTCCCTATCAAACATCGGATAGATTTTGAAATCTTGTTAATTACTTATAAAGCCCTGAATGTCTTAGCTCCTCAGTACTTGAGCGAGCTCTTATCGCATTATAGTCCTCCATGTCCGCTGCGTTCTCAAAACTCTGGCCGTTTGATAATACCTAGAATATCAAAATAAACTGCGGGCGGCAGATCCTTTTCCTATTTAGCACCCAAACTCTGGAACAATCTACCTAACACTGTTCGGGAGGCAGACACACTCTGTCAGTTTAAATCTAGATTAAAGACACATCTCTTTAACCTGGTTTACACATAACAATTTATAATCTGTTTTCCTCATGTGGACAAAAAAAAAAAAAAACACTTTTGATTATGTCTCTAAAAATTAGGGCTGTTTTAGTTGTATTTATTGTATTTGATGTGAATTCTAGTGTGCTGCTTAGTATATACTTAGTATTGTTTTCTTTTCTTTTCTTTTTTTTTTTTAATTGTACATGAAATCCAGTTATTATCTTCAGGGGTGTCGCTATGGTTTCTGGGCCCCCTGAACATCGTTGACTTGGGCCCCCCAGCGGGGCGGGGGTTCTTATGGTCCCCCTCACCGGGCCCTTGGAATTGTCCTAACCTATTAGCTAACTATTAGCTACAACTAATATAAACTCCTTGTTTGCAAGCAGAGGAATGCACATGCATGCGTCGTGGTAACGTCGTGAACGCACGTCAAAGTCTGACGTGGAAGAGAAGAAATTGTTGAATAAAGTCGTTATTTTTGTTTTCTTTGAGCACAAAAAGTAATCTCACAGCTTCATAAACTGAAGGGTGAACCACTGATGTCATGTGGATTATTTTAAGGATGTCCTTACAACCTGTCTGGACCTTGAACATGGTAGTTGCATTGCTGTCTATGCAGAGTCAGAAATCTCTCGGATTTAATAAAAATATTTCAATTTGTGTTCCGAAGATGAACAAAGGTTTTACAGATTTGGAACGACATGAGGGTGATAAATTAATTAATGACAGAATTTTCATTTTTGAGTGAACTAACACTTTAAGTTTAGGTATGGGGTAGGATTACAGGATCTAAAATATGATCGTGCAGAATAAGGCATTTATATGTGCTTTATAAGTACTAGAGCCAAAATGCTAATAATCTGGATGCTAGTTAATAGAAAGAATTGGTCCTTAAAATAAAGTGTTACCAATTTTTTGCCAAACTGTTTTTTCTACAAAGTCCTAAAGTGCTTTGCAAAACTCTCAAAAAGAATGAGTAATGATTCTTTCACAAATTAAATGTTACTAATTAACATTTAACCTAATGTAGATTATTTTAATTTTTCCATTCCTCCTGCAGTTGCCCTTTCTCAGGCCCCCCTCCTGCTCCTCGATGCAGCGATCCTCTGTCCCAGGGGAGAGGCTGTCCTCCTCCTCCACTGTGTGAATGAGAGAGGATGTCAGTGCTGTTATCTGGGTGATCTCCAGGGTGCAGTATCAGCCCTGAACAGCACTGGCCCAGACACAGTCAGCACAGCCCCGTCAGCAGCGACATGACTAATACAATCTGTGTTTGGTGAATCAGCTCTCGCTGTTTCTCCCCCTCACACACACACACAGACACACACGCAAACATGCATATTTTCGCTCTCTCTTGTCAGAAAGCCCACAGAGAGGCCCTCAGCCCTACAGCTAATCAATTCAGTCCAAATAGTTTTATCGACATGACAAATGTTACATCTGCAACTCCAGAACAGATTTGGACAAGCTGTGTACCTTTAGAGAGAAGGACTGAATATACACCTGCACTGACGATATTTGTTTAATACTTGTACAAGAAACTCATAAAACAAAAGGCATCACAAACATTGGCATGTGTACAGTGCAAGCATTTACACACTTTAGATTCTGGGCTCAGCTTATATAAGAATAGTGAAAAAGCTAGAGAGAAAAAAATAGTATTAGAATTTTTGCTAAAGTAGTAAGAGTAGCATACAAGTATGTGGTCCCAAATTTAGCATCTGTCTTCATATATTTATATGTGCACCACTATATAAGTTACGTACTGTTGTATAAACGTTAATTCTTGAAATCAATCATTAAATGTGTATATAAAGCAGTATATACACCATTAGAACTAGACTAGTAAATGACATATGCAAAATGCACATTTTTTTCCACCAGGATTTATAATTCTTCTTTGAAAACTCTTTCTGTGTTACAATATTGAAAAATATATTTTGTTCTATAGATATTTGGATATGTATAAAAACAGGACAAGAAATCATATGGCTGTGTAATGTGAAGGCAAAAATGGCATTTACAGTTCATATTTTCCTAGTATTCTGTAGGCTACTGTTTGAACATGGTGTTAGCTTATCACATAGATGCTAATATGCATATGGAAATCATGTGCAGATGAGGTAATGCATAGTCAAACTAGGTATTGTAAGCTCCGTATATTGTTATTTAGGGACACATGTACCCATGCACAGTTTTCCACTGACTAGGACTGCCAAAGTGAATTTTGCACAAATTCTAGATTTCTGTCTTTTAGGATGAAATCTATGCAAAGTTTTATATCTGAGGCCTAAGGTCAATGCATCAGTATTTTTATCTTAAATATGTGATACTTTATGAAATATTTTATCTAATTGTTACTGCCTAAAGTATTTGAATCTTATTCTACTTTCAGTTACAAAAGTAATATTGGAAGTAATATAATTTAATATACAGTTTAATGCTGATAAAGTTGTTTAACAATCCACCGATTTGATTTAGGGAATGGGTAAATTATCAAATGTTGAACTTTGCATGCAAAGTTGTTTTGGATTGAAGTGTCTGATGTTTGAATGTAAATAATTGAATAAATTTAATAATAAATAATAATAAATTAGTCATTGTCAGGATTGTCTTGTGTGTCTTGTGTTCCCCTTCCTCTTGTATGCCCGTATTTGGTTAGTTTCCTGTTCCTGTGTTTATTAGTTAATTATTGTCCAGCTGTGTGTGTTTAATTATCTAGTTACATTGTGTATTTATACCCTGCGTTCCATTCGGAAGGGCTCATCCCTATGCCCGAATCCCTTCAAAGGGGTTTACCCTCTGGAGTGATAGCTTCGAAGGGTTGAAGGGTGTAGCGGACCAAACAACTGTTTCTTGAAGTGCCCTTCTGTGTCATCATGCGGAAGCGCTGTCATCATGCAAAGAATCTGTGCAAAGGATCATGGGAGCCCGAAGTGTCCATCAGTTGTACCCTTCGAAATCCTTCATTCCGAAGGGCCCTTTGAAGTGGCTAGTTTTGAGCACTTCGGTTTGGAACGACCCTTCAATATGGCAGCCATGACTGTTTTCACTCCGAAGTGCCCTTCGGAGGGCGATATATCCCGTTTGGAACGCACCGATAGTGTGTTCTGCCCTGTGTTTCCTGTCGCGTATTGAAAGTCATATCTGTCTGTCGCGTGAGTGTTTCTTGCCTGTTATTTGTACTCTTCAGTTTGGTTCATTAAAGACTTTGTTTTGAAGTATTCTACCTCCCCGTTCCTGGTCTTCGTCTCCGTGTAATCGGTGACAGAATACTCGACCCAAACAGATGTAAGCGGCGCTCCTTTTCCCCGTGTTATGTTTAAGTTCTGTAGAGTTTTTGTTTTGTTAGTTTTGTTCCAGTGGCGATGGAGTTCGCCACCCGCCTCCTCGTCCTCATCCGGCGTGATCTCCCCTTCTTCGAGTACGCCGGGGAATTCTGCGGGCTCGCCACGGTGACGGGGCTACACGACGAGGCCATCCTCCATCTGTTCTGGCTCGGGGCCTGTTACCAACGCCCCGTGGACCTCCCAGACACCACAGGACTGTGCTGGAAGGAGGGGATCTACCGGTGTCTGGGAAGTGTCCGAGCCCGAGTCGGAACCAGCCCGTCGTCGTCCGCAGCTCTCCTGAGCCCGCCGGCAGAGAGTATGGCAAGCCACGCGGCAGATAATGTGGCAAGCCACTCGGCCGTTAAAGCGTCCGTGCTTCCAGAGCGCCCTCCAATGCCCGCACCTCGAACGCGCCTGCCATTGCGCCCTCCAGTGCCTGTCCCAAGTCAGGTCATGTCCCCTGTTGTCTTCTCCAATCCTCCGGAACCCGGTCTTGTCGGTCATGTCTTGTCTGTGGGGGTTCCACTGAAGCAGGAAGCTTCTCCTGTCATGGCCAGGGAGGCCATTCCCAAGCCGCCTGCTTCTCAGGACGCCCCGACAGAAGCGGTTCCCGAGTCTGCCCCTGACGCCTCAGCCAGGACACAGAGTGCTGGTAAACCCCAGTCATGCCCACAATGGTCCTCGGATTCCGAGCCTAGCCCTATTGGGGCTCATGTTTCGGAGGATAACCCACTGAAGACTCCAGCTCCTGTTCCCCAGTCAAGCCCAATAAGGGCTCCAGTTCCCGAGTCGAGCCCAGGTGAGGCTCCAGTTCCCGAGTCGAGCCCAGGTGAGGCTCCTGATCCCCAGTTCAGCCCAGAGAGGGCTCCTGATCCCCAGTTCAGCCCAGAGAGGGCCCCTGACCTCCAGTTAAGCCCAGTAAGTTCCTCCAAGTATTTTGGGGGGGGGGGTAGTATGGCTAGTGCTGTAGGGGCTGGGGCCATGGCCTCCTGAGCTCCCTGCACCGCCATGGCCTCCTGAACTCCCTGACCCGCCATTGGCGCCGCCCTGGAGGCTGTCTGTCTTGTCTGCGTGTTCTTGTTCCTGAAGGCCTCCAGAGCGCCCACCCCCCCCTCCCCATTGGATGGTATATGGCGCGAGGACGCGCCTTCAGAGGGGGGCGTCATGTCAGGATTGTCGTATCTTGTGTTCCCCTTCCTCTTGTATGCCCATATTTGGTTGGTTTCCTGTTCCTGTGTTCATTAGTTAATTATTGTCCAGCTGTGTGTTTAATTATCTAGTTACGTTGTGTTTTTATAGTGTGTTCTGCCCTGTTTCCTGTCGAGTATTGAACGTCATATCTGTCTTGTCATGTGAGTGTTTCCTGCCTGTTATTTGTACTCTTGAGTTTGGTTCATTAAAGACTTTCTTTGGAAGTATTCCACATCTCCCCGTTCCTGGTCTTCGTCTCCATGTAATCCGTGACAGCCATGTAATCCATTACACTTGACTTATTTCCATTGACCCTGTTACAATCAAAATATTATGGGGTTGAAAGTGACAAGGTCAGTACAATAAAATGATGATAATGGCCTTACCTAGCAAATCATTATGCGGCATATATTTTGAAGTCAGTATTCTTGTGCCTAAAAAAATCTGCTCAATACAGTTGAAATTGAGCTTGAAAATGTCAATATAAGTGAACATAATAAAATACTGGTTAAGTATTTAAAAAATGTGAATGCTTTAAAAATGGTTCAAAAGAAGTTGATGTCATTCCTTAAAATATGGCGTGATTTCATCTTATACATATGTGTTTTCTAAAGAGGGAGGTTTCATAATCAGTGAAAGGATGATTTAATTTCAGTTTATCCAAGTTTGGATTGAATTATTTTGTTTTATTCATGCATCAAAATGTAAAGGTCTGCTCAAAAGAATGCATTTAAAAACACACAAAGACATTTGTATTCTGGTAAGGACTGAAAGTGCTGTTCCAAGCTGTTGCTTCTCATTTCCCCTCTGAGTCTCTTACTGCTGTTCCACTGTCTGCTTCCATTTCCTATGCTCTAAGCATGAGTGTGAGAGAGAGTTGGGAATGAGGGAGTGATGTATGGAGCAGGAGTGCGTTTGCTACTCAGTTGAATCACTGTTAGATGATCTCTGTTTTGGGCCCTCAGTGGGCTTCAGTTAGTCAGAGATTTACAGTCGTGTCTGCCGTCTAAAAGTTGTGGAAACCGGAGCTCGACATGCGACACTGTTGTCATTTTCTTGTGTTCGCACTAATGTCGGAAGATTTATTATTAAAAAAAAGAAAAAAGAATGGCATGCTGTGGAAAAATACATTTAATAAAGAAAATGTTTTAAAAGACACACATAAATGTTTCTGTAGCTCAAACAGTAATGCAGGATGCTGGCATCTCCAAGGTCATGGGTTCGATTTCCAGGGAACGTATGAACTGATAAAATGTATACACTTAATGCACTGTGGATAGATGTGTCTGCCAAATGCATGAATGTAAATGAAGTTATCTCTCAATATTCACGTCCGTCGACCCCATCGCCTTTTATTTCCTGTAACTTTTCTCTAATACAGGTTTGTAACTGCTCAGTGCCACACAGGTCTCAGGATCATTAATGGAGCTCGTATCTAGCATAGATCTCAGTTTCCATCTCACAACTCTTTTTCATCTCCCAAACGTGCTCTGATGGTCTGCAATAATTCAATTAACAAATGACCATCCATATTTGATTAAGGCTTTAATAATTGCCAGCCATGGCTAGATAACTTTTGATAACTAGTGCCCTGTAAAAGATAATTCACTCTGAGAAGTAATTATACTTTTCTATTAGAGTTCCCATGATGGACTTCTACCACTCATTTGTAGGGAATTTTTATAATATTTAATAGGAAATCACTTACGCTTTTGAAATTAAACTGTAGGATAAGCAGAGCTTTCATTTTGATATAATTAAATAAAAAGGTATCAGTTTATGACTAAAGGCAAGTGAATTGTGACATTGGCTTAATTTGCTGTGGGGTTTCATTGTTTTGACTTCAATTTCTTTTGAAATGTCAAACCATGTGATATATCTATTTATTTATTTATTTATTTTTTGTATATTTGTTAGCCAATATTTTTAATATCTAAATTTAAATTTAATAAAGAACATTTCTTTGATCAGAAATGCAATAAAAACAGTATTACTGTGAAATATTACAATTTGAAAGAAAAAAAAAACTGTTTTAATATATTTTAAAATGTAATTTATTCCTGTGATGATGATTACTCCAGTCTTCAGTGTCACATGATCCTTCAGAAATAATTTAATATGTTGATTTGGTGCTTAAGAAATATTTAATATTATTATCAATGTTGAAAACTGTGCTGCTTAATGTTATTGTGGAAATGTCATTTTTTTTCTTTCGTCTTTTTTTTTTTTAAATACTGTATTCATTGATGACTATAAAAGTTCAAAAGAACAGCGTTTATTTGAAATATAAATCTTTTGTAACATTATTAATGTCTTCCTGTCAATTTTGATCAAATTCATGCATCCTTGCTAAATAAAAGTATTGAAAAAATCTCACTGACCCCCAAACATTTGAATAGGTATATGTGACTCATGTAAGATTTGACATCTGTGTAATGAGAAAATCATTAATACAAATGCAGTTTTGGGTAATTCAGCATTTATTAGCATCTGTAAGCTTTGCTCTCGGCCTCAATGACAGGCAAGGCAAGCCTGATTCTAGATGCTGCGGTCCTGGGAATAAAATATTTATGTGTGTCCCCGCAGGCCTCTCGCAGGCTGGAGGGCTGGTTTCAGTCCTCTGGCTCTCTCCTGCTGTGTGATGTATTGAACAGGAGTGTTGAGCTGGACTCTGGAGGAGCCCAAGGCTGTTGTCGATTGACACCACCATATTTGTGATGTTTTGTCCTGAGCATTCGTGTCAGTCCCAGCCTAAAGAAGTCAGAGTGTCTTAACAAAGCACTGAAGAGAGGGCCTGTGTTCTCCAACTCTGGGATCAGCTGTTCTTCACTACAGCTCCATTAGCACTAGCCCACTGTTCCTCACACCTCAGCCTAGGGTCAGCGTTCAAGGCACCCACAATGCCATGCACAAGACCATACTGTCTGCTCAAATACAAAGACCACAATTCATTATGCTCCTTTTGTCATCAACAACCCTCACAGGATAGTAAGAGTTTTTAAATTATTTCCTTTCTTGCAGCATTTTTGTATTTAATTACTGGCTGGTATGGCCTTTTAATACTTTTATTCAGCACTAAAATATATAATTTTATACATTTCTAAATGCAGAAATACATTTTTTTAAAAAGAAACTATTCTGCAAATGCATACCAGGGAGCTATATCTCAATATTTGCATTATATTCTTTGTGTTTATGACACTGTGGAAAGTTGAAGGTTTGATCTCACTTGATTCAATTCACTTTAACTGAATTCACACAATTTTGATGTGATTCGGTAGATTCAATATTCAATTAATTCAAACTGTAACTTAATCAAATTGTAATTTAATTTAATTCATAAAATAAATCTTTAAAAGAAACAATGAAAAAAGGACCCCACCTTTTTGGGTTTGCATGTTTATACAAATGTAGACAAACATACATTCAGTATACTGCACAAAAAATAAATAAATAAATAACTTGCATACATGCATACATACTTTTGGCACCCTCGTAAATGAGCTGCATGTAATATAATCTACAGTGGTTTATTTTGTGGAAAAACATGATTTAATGTGATCAATATGGCCACAGTTGGTTAAACCAACAAAATGTATTTATACGAGTTATATGCAAGATAATTTTCACTTTTTACAATGTACATACAAACATAGATACCACTGTTAATTTAGAATTATTTCTATACTATTAGAATTTTTAAAGAATATTTCTAATTAATTTATTATTTATTTTTATGTTTTCACTTTATTTTTATTTTAGTTTTTATTTATTTAGTAATTTACATGATTTTGTCATTTTTATTCGTTTTTTAATTACTATATTACAACATTTTGTTTTGTTTTTTAATCTAATATTTATACTTTATTTCAGCTTGATATCAATTAAGAAAAAATAGGGTTAACTATTATTGTTAACTAAAGCTAAAACTATTAAAACCAAACATTAACTGTAATGACCCTAATACATGCAAAAATGGTCATTAACCAAATCTAATCTAGGCGCAGGAAATAAGTTTGAGATTTCCGTATAATATATGAACTGAATACAGTGGCTTTACACCTTCTGTGTGAAAGCCTGGTGAAGGAGGTGTTTTGACAGAGATGGAAGGAGCTGTGAAAGCCCTGGAACATTTGTGTGGAAGTCTGTGGAGACTGAGAGCAGATAATAGCCTCCATGTTGACATTCCCTCTCTAACTGTGACCAATTAATGACGGCTGGCTAAAAGAGCATTTCATTAGTTTTTGCCCTTGGCTGTTGCGCATGCCTGCGAGGGCTCTGCTGAAAACAGATTAGGACATTAACTCACAAGAGGCTGAAGGACTTGTGGAGTCATGCCTTCAGGCTCTGCCAGGCTTCAAAGGGCCCGGCGCTATCGTATCGCTCGCTCCACTCTATCATCCACCGGCCTGCCAAACGCATTCATCATGAAGCTGCTTTAAAGGTCCAGACCCTCGCTTTCACCTTGGTTTCCATTTTATGCATGGAGGAGAGCTTCGTGTTTGGAGCAGCCAGGTGCGCTGCAACTGTATATTCAAAGATTTCTTTATTGTATGATTTTATTATGACACGATGACAGGAGAATTTGTCTTGATTTGAGTTACAATCCTGTCATCCTGCAAAATTCTATTCTTTGTGTTTTAATGGAAGCAATGAGTCACTCTCATTGATCTCTTTCTCCTTGACACCTATGCGATTATAAGGGAGAGCAAATGGAGAAGTCTGTGTCTCACAGTTTCTTCAAATTCATCCAAGACCACATGAGTTGAGCAGCATATACTGTATGCAGATCTTGGTACTATCTGGATTATGTGATCAAATGACAAAAATTAAGAATTTGTAATTAGATTAAATTACATTTTAAAATACTTGTATTCAGATTAATGTTACTTTTTTATGGATTACGTGATTACATATTTTTCACACAATTTTCAAATAATTTGTAGTTTTCACAACAAATTATTCATAATATCATTGATTGATTCTCCATAATTCCTCATTTTTTTCTAAGTCAATGAAATTTGCAAGATGTTTTACTTCCATAAACTCACATATTTACGAGTGAAAAAGTGTTATTCGATGAGAAAAAGTGTAGGGTGGGACGTGGTTTTACCCACCAGTGATTGTATTATAAGAAAAAGCCTTTTAAGGTGAAAAAGGCACTTTTGAGATGAAGCAGGTTATTAGATTTTCATTAAAGATACATTTTTTCCCCTTTTGAAAAACATACACTCTTAAAAATAAAGGTTCCAAAAGGGGGTTTTGGTTCCTCAAAGAACATTTCTGTAAACAGTTCTTGAATAATTTTTTCTTAGTCTGAAGAACATTTTAATAATCTAAAGAACCTTTTTCCATTGTAAAGAACCTTTCGTGGAATGAAAAGGTTCCATGGATGGTAAAAGTTCTTTGTGAAACCATTGAAGCCAATAAAGAACCTTTATTTTTAGTAGTGTATATCAGTGAATCATATAATAATGCCAGGAAATTGTATAAATGTTGACTTTACATTGACTTTGATTTTAACTAAAATACAACTTGGCTTATTATAGTTTTTAGTTTATTATGTATTTTTTAAATTTCTATTTTACTTCCAATTTGTCTTTTCAATTTAGTTTAGAATTTGTATTTCTGTTTGTTTGTTTGTTTCAATTCTAAGATATAGTTTAGTTTACAGTTTCGTTTCAGCTTTTCAGAGTTCAGAGATTCAGTTTATTTAGATTTTATTTGATGTATTATTATTATTAATATTATTATTAGCATTAGCATTAGCATTTAAGGGTGCCAAAAAAGTTAGCTGGTTTCATTTAAAACTGCACTAAATTATATATATATATATATATATATATATATATATATATTTTTTTTTTTTTTTTTTTTTTTTTTTTTTACTTCAATCTAGTAGCATATTCACATTTATAATATACAGTGGGTACGGAAAGTATTCAGACCCCCTTCACTTTTTTTCAATTTTGTTATGTTGCAGTCTGATACTACAATTGTTTAAATTCTTTTTTTGTTCTCATAACTCTACACTCTGTCCTTTATAATGACAAAGTGAAAACAGAATTTTAGAAATGTTTGTAAATTTATTAAAAAGAAAAAACTGAAATATCACATTTACATAAGTATTCAGACCCTTTACTCAGTACTTAGTTGAAGCACCTTTGGCAGCAATTACAGCCTCGAGTCTTTTTGGGTATGACGCAACAAGCTTTGCACAACTGGTTTGGGGGAATTTCTGCCATTCTTCTTTGCAAATCCTCTCAAGCTCGGTCAGGTTGGATGGGGACCGTCTGTTGACAGCCTTTTTCAGGTCTCTCCAGAGATGTTCGATAGGGTTCAAGTCAGGGCTCTGGCTGGGTCACTCTAGGACATTCACAGAGTTGTCCCTAAGCCACTCCTGTGTTGCCTTGGCTGTGTGCTTAGGGTCATTGTCATGTTAGAAGGTGAACCTTCGGCCCAGTCTGAGGTTTTGAATGCCCTGGACTGGGTTTTCATTAAGGCTATCTCAATATTTTGGTGCATTGAGCTTTTCTTCTACTCTGATGAGTTCCTCAGTCCCTGCCGCTGAAAAACAGCCCAACAGCATGAGGCTGCTACCACCACACTTTACTTTTGGGATGGTACTCTGCAGGTGATGAGAAGAGCCGGTTTCCTTCAAACATGATGCTTAGAATTGAGGTTCATCAGACCAGGTAATCTTGTTTCTCAGAGTCTGAGGGTCCTTTAGGTGCTTTATTGCAAATTCCAAGTGTGTTTTCATGTGTCTTCACTGAGGAGAGGATTGAGTTTGGCCACACTGCCATAAAGCCCAGATCGGTGGAGTGTTGCAGTGTTGTTTGTCCTTCTGTAGGTTTCTCCCATCTGCATATATGATCATGGAGCTCAACTAGAGTGACCACCAGGTTCTTGGTCACCAGTCTAGACAAGCCCCTTCTCCATCAATTGCTCAGTTTGGCTGGGGACCAGCTCTTGGAAGAGTCCTGGTTGTGCCAAACTTCTTCCATTTGAGAATTATGGAAGCCACTGTGCTCTTGGGAACCTTCAGTGCAGCAGAATTTTTTTTGTAGCCTTCCTCAGATCTGTGCCTCAATACAATCCTGTGTCTGAGCTCTGCAGGCAGTTCCTTTGACCTCGTGGCTTGGTTTTCGCTCTGATATGCATTATCAGCTGTGAGGCCTTTTACAGAGAGGTGTGTGCCTTTCCAAATCATGTCCAATCAATTTAATTTACCACAGGCGGACTCCAATCAAGGTGTAGAAACATCTCTGCAATGATCAAGAGACACGGGAGGCACCTGAGCGAAATTTCAAGTGTTGTTGCAAAGGGTCTGAATACTTATGTAAATGTGATATTTCAGTTTTTTCTTTTTAATAAATTTACAGACATTTCTAAAATTCTGTTTTCACTTCATCATTATGAGGTAAAGAGTGTAGATTAATGAGAAAAAAAATGAATTTAAACAATTGTAGTATCAGGCTGCAACATAACAAAATTGAAAAAAAGTGAAGGGGGTCTGAATACTTTCCGTACCCACTGTACCATGTGTCATTATATTTTACAATTTTTTTATTTTTTTATTTTCTTATTTTTATTTTGTTGTTTGTTTGTTTTTTGGAGTAATGAAAACTATTCTAGTTTAGCTTCAGTTTTTCCTAGATAAATTATATTTTATTTTATTTCTGTTAATGAAACTGTTTATATTTTGTTTTCATTAATGATAATAAAGCAATACAACTGAGAAGTCTCCTGAATTATAAAAGAAGAACACAGTTTGCATTATATGAAATCATTGTGAAAGACAGCCATTACAGATGTGTTTCTCTGCTCTTGACCTCCGGCTGATCTAGCAGTTATACCTGCCAGAGATGCGAAGACTGAAAGAGAGATGGAATTACAAAGAGAGGATGTGGAGTACTTCATCTACTGTTTTCCCCCACATCTCCCTCTAGTCTTTGAGCAGACAGGCAGAAGTGAGCTTTCAGCTGCAAACAGGGACTGAAACACTGATATAACCTGTCATGTTGACTTGAGGCTGCCATAAAAATAGTGTCCAGTGTGGCAGATAAGACTTGTGATTAATGGCTAGTCAACACTAATACGCTCTGCTGAGGGATCAGGGAGCTTTATGAAAAATGAGTGGGAAAAAAAAGAGCGGCTACGCATTGTGTGTTAAATGTTTATAAATGTGATATATTAAATTAAACAGAATAGGGACTGGCTCATAAAAACTGCATTTTAAAATAATGAGGAATATTAACTTTCAAAATTATTTCCTGCTGTGATATAAACACTCATCTAAATTTCATTCAAAATACAAGTTTAAATATTAGCAGTTTGACATGTCCCACCGTTTGGTGCGGGTGAGTGTGAATGCATTTGTAAACACACTCGTGGAGACCTGGAGTGTGTTTATGCTAATGAGCCGCAGAGGGCAAAAAGGGAGGGATGAGCTCTTCTAACGGCTTTTTGAATGAGATGAATGGGTTACAGATGGCCCACTCAATATATTAAAATGAGACATGTAAAGCAGGGGCGGGACTTCCTCAAGATGGGGGCTTTCCTGAAGCAGCTCGGCACCTGTCTATCTTTCGTCATGGATGCATGCAGACGCACATATGCATGCAGAGACGTGACTGATTCACCATAACAAATAAGCACAGTCTGGCTTTAAACAGACTAGCAGAGCCGTATAATCAACCCATTAACCCAACAAAACTGCATCTATTTATAGAATGTCTCTGAAGCTATTTTTAGGTCATTTTTAGTGATCTCTAACACTAATTTCACTCTGGGTCAATAAAGAGTGGAAATATTACTGTCATCATCAGCTTAGTGTGCCATCTTGTTTGTCCATGTTTTTCTAATTGCGTCTTGCATCTTACCATATGATTTATATATTGCACTGCGACATTATATCTCACAACAGTGACTCTGTTTCTCATAATTGTGAATTCATATCTTGTAATATTTTTGTTTTAATTTCACAGTGTGACTTTATGTGCCATTTATTAAAAATTGCAACTTGACTTTGTTTCTGATTAACTGTGAATTTATATCTCAAAATGTTATTTTGCATCTAACAATGTGACTATATCTCTCACTATTACAACCCTATTTCTCATAATTGCAACTTTGTTTATTATAATTCTGACTTTCTGTCTTGCAGTGTACTGTGACTTTATATATTGCAATAGGACTTTACATCCAGCAATTACGACTTTGTTTCTAGTAATTGAGACTTCATATTTTGCTAAGTAATTTTAAATTTCACAATTTGACATTATATATCTCAATTATGACTATGTTTACTGTAATTACAACTTTACAACTCGCAATATGATTTTAAATAATGCAATGTGATTTAAATCTCACAATTTGACTTCATAACTGTGACTTTGTGTCTTGTAATTGTCTTTAAATCTTGCAGTTGTGACTTTGTTTCTTCTAACTGTGATTTTATATCTCGCAATGTGATGTTTTATAGTATTTTTGTGTTGCTTTTAAACTACTCTGTGGAAAAGAGCAGTTTGGACATTACACTAAATATCTTCTTAGATACATCAAAACTATTCCTTATATAATGTCAAGGGGGTCATGTGATTCTACCATTTGGCTTTTCAAGACATTTCCAGAAGTTGAAAGTTCCAGAGTTGAAAGGTGGAGAGTAGGTCAGACCACGAGTGTTTGGAGTAAATGTTTCTGATTCAGGAGCAATGAAGTGGAGAAATGGATGCTGGGATTGAAAGGTTCAGCTGATTTCTCCGCCTGCATCTCTCCTTAGTGTCACTCTGACCACTGACACGTGCTGACCACTGCCCTTTGTCACCTCCTCCTTCACCCCCATCCCACCGTCTGTCCACACCTACCCTGGTATGACCTCCATCCTCCACAAAGACACATTGACCGGCTCTCCCTTTGGCAAACACACCGCCTGGCCATTCTGCTGTAATCCATATATGGGAGTATATATCTCTTTGAAAGTCACCTGGGAGAGATGCCAGGATTTTTTTTTTTTTTTTGATTGATCAGGCTATTATATTTATTTTACTAAAGGCTGATGAACATACTAAAAAATGCAAGAACATCTCGGTTACGTATGAAACCCTCGTTCCCTGAAGGAGGGAACGGAGACATTACGTCATAGTGACTGACGTAAATGGGAACTCGCCAGAGAGCCCAATCACCTTTGAGTGTTAACAAAACAAGCCAATGACAGTTGGCCGTACAGCGGTGGTACAGCAACTGTGGCGATGGGATGTAACGTCTCCGTTCCCTCCTTCAGGGAACGAGGGTTACATATGTAACCAAGACGTTCCCTTTCAGTCAGCCACGTTCAGCGTTACGCCATAGTGACTGACGTAAATGGGATCCCTATCGCCACTATTGCTGACCCCCTCCAGTGCCCTGTGGAAGCTGGCAAGTCCCCCCACAGCAGTTGGGACGGAAGATAGGACAGGGCTTAGGCAGAGATGACAGCCACTGCTGTTCCGAACAGTGGGTATGGATAACACTGGGAAAGCATACGCAAGTAGGGGAATGCTACGGAAGCCACATCCTGCATAAAGGAGGTACCATGTGGAGATTACACATATGGACTGGCCAAGGGCAGTACTACATATGGAAGTCTCTGAGGTAGACTCAGCCAGCCTGGGGTGAGATCAATACACAGCAGAGACGGCAGAAGGTCTCTGCCAGGGAAAGACACGGGCTCACCGTGAGGGGAGCCGTACCGTGGAAGAATACAGATGTGGGATCACCCGAAGGGGAATCACTACACACGGGCACCTAGCCCAGCACAAGGGCTGACCTTGGGCATACACACGAGTGCTGGACCTTGCGTCTGGCGGTCTGCCACGCCTGACTGCCGAGTGTGCAGGAGGAACTTCAACAGGGTTCGCCAAAGGGGAACTGAACTGAGAAGCAATATAAGAGCACGCGTCCGGTTCGTAGAGGGGAATGGCGCAGCGTGATCGACACCGAGCGGGTCCGGTGTTACTGGCCACCTGAGTCAAGAACACAAGAAGACACAGGCTCTACATGGAGATTATAGAATCTCGCAAACGCATTAGGCGTCGCCCAGTCTGCAGCTCTACAGATGTCTACTATCAAGGCGCCCCGCGCCAAGGCCCAAGAAGATGCCACGCTTCTCGTAAAGTGTGCTTTCATTCCAAGGGGGCATGGTAACGTTGGGCTTGGTATGCCAAGACTATAGCCTCCACTATCCAGTGGGCAAGTCTTCGTTTGGAGACAGCCTTTCCCTTCTGCTGTCCTCCAAAGCAGACGAAGAGCTGGTCTGAGGTCCTGAAGCTCTGCATGTGGTCCATGTAAATGCGCAAGGCGTGGACAGGACAGAGCAGAGCAGAGCAAAGGCTGGGACTGCCTCCTCCTGGGGCAGCACTTGCAAGTTCACCACCTGATCCTTAAAGGGCGTGGTGGGAACTTTGGGCACATAACCAGGCCGGGGTCTCAGGACAACGTGAGAGTTACCTGGTCCGAATTCTAGGCACGAATCATCGACCAAAAATGCCTGCAGGTCCCCTGCCCTCTTGACCGAGGCCAATGCAGTGAGGAGCACTGTCTTTAATGACAGAAACTTAAGCTCTACTGACTGCAAGAGGCTCGAAGGGCTCCTCCTTCAAGGTCATCAGGACCGAGGGGAGATCCCAAGAGGGTCCCAGATGAGGGTGCGGAGGATTTAACCTCCTCGCCCCTCTGAGGAACCTGATGACCAAGTCGTGCTTCCCTACATACTTACTGTCTACTGCATCGTGATGTGCGGCAATAGCGGCAACATACACTTTGAGACAGCATTCGCTCCAACCCATCTTGCAGGAAAGAGAGCACAACCCTGAGCGGGCATCTACGGGGGTCTTCCCGGTGGGAAGAACACCAATCGATGAACAGGTTCCACTTCAGCCTGTAAGTGTGTCTTGTAGACAGGGCTCTAGCTGAAGTGATGGTGTTTACTACCGCTGGAGGTAGCGCACCTAGAACCTCCATGTCCGATCCAGGAACCACACGTGGAGATTCCACAAATCTGGACGCGGGTGCCAGAAGGTGCCCCCTCTCTGAGAAAGGAGATCCCTCCTCAGAGGAATATGCCAAGGAGGGGCTGTCGCGAGGAGCATCAGTTCGGGGAACCAAGTCCGATTGTCCGATTGCCAGTATGGCGTCACCAAGAGGACCTGCTCCTCATCCTCCCTGACCTTGCACAGTGTCTGTGCGAGAAGGCTCACTGGGGGAAACGCGTATTTGCATAGGCCCCGAGGCCAACTGTATGCCGGAGCGTCCGTGCCGAGGGTCCTCTCGGACAGGGAGTAAAACAGCTGGCAGTGGGACGTGTCCAGGGAGGCAAACAGGTCTACCTGAGCGTCCCCGAAGTGTCTCCAAATCAGCTGAAGGTCTGACGGCAGGACGGGGTGACTAAGACCCGGTACATGCCTCGTTGTCATACCCATCTCAGGACCCGGTCGTGAAGCCAACGCTGAAGTGGTCATATGAAGCAATCCGAGCGGCGTGACAGTGGCTGCAGATGCCATGAGATCCTCTGCACAGGGGAGAGTTTGCTCTTTTCCCAGTTGACCCGAACCCCCAACCGGCTGAGGTGGCTGAGCACCATGTCCCTGTGTTCGCACAACTGCGCTCAAGACTGGGCCAGTATGAGCCAGTCGTCGAGGTAGTTGAGAATGCGAATGCCTGCTTCCCTTAATGCAACAAGGGCTGCCTCCACGACCTTGGTGAAGACATGAGGCAACAGGGACAGCCCTAAGGGGAAGACCTTGTCCTGATATGCTCGCCCTTCGAATGCAAAGTGGAGAAGCGGTCTGTGTCGAGGGAGGATCGAGACATGAATGTACATGTCCTTCAGGTCAATCGCTTCGAAACAATCGAAAGGACGGATGCATTAAAAGATGTGTCTGTGTGTCAACATCCTGAACGGGAGCTTGTGAAGGGCCCGGTTCAGAACGAGCAGGTCCAAGATTGGTCGTAACCCACCGCCTTTCTTGGGTACGATGAAGTAAGGGCTGTAAAACCCTGACCTCATCTCGGCTGGAGGGACCGGTTGCATCGTGTCCTTCGCCAGGAGGACCCCGATCTCTGCACGCAAGACAGGAGCATCTTTGTCCAGCACAGAGGTGAACCGAATGCCCCTGAACTAGGGAGGGCACCGGACGAACTGAATCGCATAGCCGAGTCTGATGGTTCTCGTGAGCCAGCGAGACAGTCTGGGGAGCGCTAGCCAGGCCCCCAGCGACCGAACAAGCGGGACTAGGGGAACCACCGACGTACCCGCAGTGGGGCAGCGAAGTGGAATACAGGGACCTGACCCGGATAGCAGTGCGTCCCAGAGTGGGGTCTGAGTGCGCAGTGCGACACTTACCTGGCTCCACAGCTGGGCAGGGGGCACGTGAGGAGGCATCGCGTCCTCGAACCGGATCCTGCTGCCCACTGGCGAAAGGAGAGGGGGACGAGAGTGTGGAGACTGTGTCTTGCGCACTGCCATCCTCGCCTTCTTGGGACCCGGAGAGAAAGGAAACTGCTCTTTTTTTGAGGTTCTGGGTACCACTGGCTAAGGAGCCAGTGGCGGAACAGAACAAAAAGGAAACCAAAGATTCTCTACTCGGCCCTCCTCACACCATCTCCTGAAGAGTAGGATCCAAGGACTCCGGGTCGCCCGTCTCAGGGACGCCACCTGCCCTGGCGCTCTATGGGCTTGGCAGGGGCGGAGACAGGCTGCGCCGCTTTCCTGCGGCCAGCTCCACGCTATGGCCGTTGTGAAGGCTGCTGCTGAGGCCGAGCTGGAGCGGAGGTGGAGGCAGCAGGAGGGCGCCCTCGGCGACGAGCAGACGGAGGGACTGCAGCCGGTGGTGGGGTGGAGACAGCAGCGGACCACCGGGGCAGGATATGACGGAACACCTCCGTCTGCTTCTGTGCAGTAGAGAACTGTTGGGCAAAGCCCTCCACCGTGAATAGGCTGGCCTGGGAGATCGGGGAATCTAAGAAGCGATGCTTGTCAACCTCCCTTATATCCGCCAAGGTCAGCCATAGGTGGTGCTCCTGGACCACCAATGTGGACATCGTCTGACCCATGGCCCGCGCTGTGACTTTCGTCACCCTTAGGGCAAGGTCTGTCTCTATGCGCAGTTCCTGCATCACACCTGGGTCAGCATCACCCTCGTGCAACTGCTTTAACGCCTTGGCCTGTTGGACTTGCAGGAGGGCCATGGCATGCAGGGCGGAAGTGGAGGTATTGTTTGACGAGGAGGTATCTGGACTGCAACATCGCGATGGTCATGTTCCCGCAATGAGAACATGACTCATCCACGAGCGCTGCTTCAGCGTGCTGATAGCCCAAGTACGAGACACAGCGATCGTGACCGTCAGATGAAGCCAGGAAACGATCACATTCAGAAACACACGAGCAGGAAGCCATCTTTAAAAAGACGCCCATCACTCGTGGAGCTCTTTTAGATTTGCTCTTTTAGAAAATAAAGTGTTGAAGCGCCCAGGAGGGGTCGCTGCGCGATGGCAGTTTGATGAGTTGCAGCACGCCATCCAACCCGGAAGAAGCAGCAGCACTGGATCGGCAACCCCCACTGAAGCGCCGTAACGCCAACACATTCGCTGTCTGTAGACACTCCCTGCGGTGATTGCACAAGCAGGAAGGCTTGGCTCCGAAGCGAAAAGCTGATGTGCATCTGCACGCGCTCTCCTTTTATACCCGCACTGCGGGGCGGGGTGCTCGATGCAAAGCACGCACGCCAACTGTCATTGGCTTGTTTTGTTAACACTCAAAGGTGATTGGGCTCTCTGGCGAGATCCCATTTATGTCAGTCACTATGACGTAACGTCGAACGTGACTGACTGAAAGGGAACAACATTTTACCTTTTTACCATGTACCATTTTTACCATTTTACTACCTCTGTTTTCTTCCTAAACTAATCAGAGTTTTTCATTGAAATGGTTGGGTGTATGTTACAATTACTTACTCATAAAGACAGTCATTTGTTGCCACCTACTGGATTTTTGATGTTAAAAATCCCCACCACTAATTCAAAGGCTTTGTTTTTGCATGCACAAATATTAATAATAACTGTAAAAGTGATAATTGCCTTAGTATGCACCACTAATTATGACTAAGTCACAAAGACATCTTAACTTCTGCGAGATACAATAATGTGGGTTTATTTTTAAATAAATGCTTCATCCAAATAAGCAATTCACAGTGGGATGATTTAATCCCTATTGATGTTGCCAATACAGTCTAACTTGTGAATCGCATAATCCATACGTTCTTTTCTCATTGTTGTCAATGTATTGAAAATTCCTTGATATTCAATCAAAGATTATATTTACCCACGGTTCCCATTCATCAGAGAAGAAAGCCTAAATGCGATTATGTAGACGAGGGATTAATATGGAGATAAGCACAGAGTAATGCATGGTAATGATCTGACAGTAATATTCCTCCTCCTTCATTTGCATGTCTTAAAGTGCTGACAGGTGTGCCAGGCCATGAGGTAGAAATGAAGGCCAGTGGATGCCGATAAGTCACTGTGGGGTGTTTTATACCTTTGAATGTTGCTGATAATATGGACATTGGTTCTCTCTCTCACACACACACAAGCACGAAAACGCTCTGAGTATGTTTGTCACAGATAACATACTGTAGATGGCTTGCTGGACCATCTCTATGTCTAATGCAGTCTGTCTGCAGCTCTGTTGTGGGCTGTAGGCTCTTGTGAGGGCACTGATAAATCAAGGCAAATGTTATACGGAGGTATTTTTTACATTCGCACACACATAGACTTTGCAGTGTACCTCATGCATCATTTTATCTGAATCTGCCACATGTTGTTGATTTTTCTCTGACAGCCCTGTCTCATAATATATGCTTGGCTGGTGCTTATAACAGTACAGAATCAATCGTTGTTTTGGCTACATACCCCACTGGAAATGCCGAAATCTCTTTTGCAACAATAAATGTACTGTGGCATGCTCAGAGGATAACCTATTCTTTAAAGGACTATTCAATCCATGCAATATCATACAGCTACATCATTACAAGATAATATTCCTCTATATTCTTATTGATTAGCAGTGCATGTACATATGTCAAATGTCAGAGATAATTGGGCAGAAGTGCACATGGTAAACAAATTTATATTCATTATCGAGAATGCTAATGTATCTCTCACCGGGTTCTTTACTGTGTTAAATCCTCCTTTGCATGCAATCAAGTTATGTCTTTAGTATGAATCTGTGCATTTCTGTCTCTTTTCTGTCCCTGTGACATTCTACTGATATAATCATAAAGAACACCACTGAACTTTTAATTTGAATTTAAGAATTTGAAATTTAAAATTAAAATGCTTTAATCGTCTTTCACCTTGTGCCTTTCTTTCTGAAATGCTTTATTTATTTTCCAAAGAAAAAAAGTTCTTTTTCAAGCATGACAAAAGTGAAAAAAGTGTCTTTTCAGACACTGTTATGCTGTGAGATTTCTTTGATCATATTTAAAAGAGTACTATTATAAAATCCTTTTTAACCAAACAAAAGTAAGTTTCATAGCAGCTTTTGTCGGTTAAAAATAGTAACTCAATATTTCAACCCTTAGAGCAATCCATTTTTTTCCTTCTTGGCACAAAGAACAAAAATATTAAAAGTTAATACTATGGTGTGGTGCTGGTTAAGGTTATGGTTAGCTGGTTTTACCCTTTTATGTTGACCTTTAAACTTATAATATTTTTAATGTAACAATGTTGAATTATTGTTCCACAAAAGATGTTTTGAAAGATACATTTTCTATGTTATGTAAAGTAGATTAATTATAATATGTATAGTTTTACAAAGCAGTTCAAAACTGGTTGATTTTACCAGAATTTACTTCACAGAATCACAGAATTTATATACATAAATCAATGCTGTAAACATATACATAGGTTTAGTTCAGTCTGCCATTGAACAGTCTACACTGTAAAATATTTGGAGTAGGATTTACTTGAAAAAAGCTTGGAAACAATTTTCAATCAGAAAAGGCTAGTTAATTTGCAAAAATTTGACAAGTAAAAGCCTAAACATAATTATTAGTAGCTTTAAATAGAAATTTTAAAGTTAAGTTTACTTGGTAATTCCCACTAAAGTTTATTGACTCTTTGCTTGTAAATTTTACTAAAGTAAGGCTTATCACTAAAAAAAAAATTGTGCTGTTAAATAACAGTAATTTACTGCACTGAAAAAATAAAACAATAACAAAAACAATAAGTAATATTTACTTAATTTTTCTTTTGTATGTTTTTGCACATATATTTTAAGTAAAATTTAAGTATTGAATTAAGTAAAATCTACTTAACAAAGGAAATAAGTAAAGTTAACGTGGTCAGTTAGAATAAACTACATTTCACTCAGTCACAGTTTATAAAATTTACTCAAATGATGTAGCACTGGAACCATGCTATTAAAGCATGTGGTTCACTTACAAACATGCAAGTAAGCAAGTAGCTTGTTATCCTTTTAAGATAATATGTCCACTCAATGTAATTATTACCCAAATGAACACAGAGACTTCAATACTTGGTACACAATACACAATGACGGTAACAATCAGGGAATAGTGTTTGAGTATGAATGGGTCATTTTGAGTAGAAAATGAACTCCAGAAGTCACAAAACAGTAAGTTACTAAACCTAACAACAAAAGCAACCATAAAACCGTGTAAATACAACTCGAAAACAGTGAAAAATTTAACCATTTTAATTATTCATGCCCCAGTGCATGATGGGAAAAACTGGATCATAACTTTGATATTTACTTAAAGAATCCTTGTAAACATAACAAACAATTCCAAGTAAAATATGCTTATATGTTCAAACTTTAATTTCTACAAGCTTAAATTGAATACTAATATAGAATTTACTTTAATTTTTTTAAATTCTTGCCTGAACTAAATTATTTAATGTAGAAATTACATTTGTTTTTATGTAGTATTTACTTCACCACAAAATCATTTTTTATCAGTGTATATTTGTTGATGATTTATTGGAATATTACAATATTTCATAGGTCCCAAAGCATGGGAGTTGTGGTTCTATTTCTGGTGGAAACTATGATTTTCTAGGAAATTTAACAATAGTCACTTTAAAAATATATAAATAATAAAAAAAATGTTTATTTATTGATTTGTTGGTTGACACAAATGACACTGTTTGCTGAGAAGGAGACATCTACACAAAGCAAATATCAGTTTTTAGGTTTCATGTGAATCTCAAATACACAGATTGCAGAAAGCTCAGACAATCACAGTAGAATAAGGTCTTCTAACTGTCTTCTGACACTGCCCATGCAGGGTCCCCAGGATTCACTGTATCAATTGTAGTGCTGTTATTGGAGTGTAATCGGGCATGAGAAAGGCCAGCTTGCTGAGGGTTGGGGGCTATTATGAGGGTCCCATCTGTGACTGCTGTGTGGAGAGGGGGGTACTGGCCTGGAGGTCTCTGGCACATGTCTATGAATGGTGGGTGTGAGAAGGGGCAACGGAGAAGCAGCTGATATGTCCGGATGTGTGGATGTATTGAATAACCGGTCTTAAATTTTTGCTATGTATTTTTTGCACTTACCCTCCAGATTTGTCAGAGAAAGTGTCCCTTTTCACTGTCAGCCAGTGTTTATCATTGTTTACCTAGAAGAAGCTTAAAATACATATTGATCTGTTCACAGATGTGCATGTGTTGTTTCCTCTTCTAGCATAAAACTTCATATTGTCATATTGACTGACTTGTTCGTTGAGTGCACATTCAGCGCTATCTCCACACTGAGACCCATTTGAGAGCGAGAGTGATGGTTGATTGATCCCATGGCTTCCTCTGTAGGGATCAGCGGGGTCAGGGTGCGGGAGATGATAAGCTGAGATGGAACAGGGCTATCACCACTCTGGGGTCAGGACCCCTCCGTAAATTGAGCTGATTACTGGTGCTGCTGCTGCTGGTCAGGTTCGCGGAGAAGACCAGTAATCAACAGCCAGGCCAGGGTACAGCAGAAGACTGCTATCACAGACATTACTACACTACATACTACAGTATATACATGTACGGCTGAATGTTGTTCATGCAGTCATGCAGTGTTGTCACAGTATAGTACAGCCTAAAGTGGCTTATAGCACTTATAAAATGGCTACTACTGTATATAATAAACACACAAAAATGTTATTTTATGTTATAATAAATTATATAATGAATATAGTGAATTCATGAAGTGTCATATGCATTTATATACTTCTATAAACAAGCCTACCATGTAAAATCTAGTTGCCCTCTATGGGTGCGCTAAAGAGATGGTTCAACTTCACATCACTTCTTTAGCATGACCTGAGTATGACGTGAATACATTAATATAATATTTAAAATATTATATTATATTGTCTAAAACGTACACTGAAAAAATGGTGTAGGTTTTATTTAAAATTTACTACACTGTAAAAAAAATTCTACTTTATAATGTCATGTTTATTTCAATGTGTTACCTGCGGTTTCTTTCCAATTAACTGTGAAATGTACTAGCAATTTCTGAGTGAATATTATTTCTACACCATTTTTTGTAAGTAATTACAATGAAACGGCAAGCAACACATTGAATATAACATGAAATTTTGAAATAGAAAGACTGAAATATAGTTTTGCAAAGCATACATTTTTACAGTTTATTTGGACACTTAAGCAGCAATTAAAAATGTAACACTTTAGTGACCAGTTCTCACTATTAACTTGGCATGCCTATTATTAACATATTGGCTGTTTATTAGTACTTATAAAGCACATATTCTGCATGACCATATTCTACATCCCTAATCCTACCCAATACCTAAACTTAACAACTACCTTATTAACTATTAATAAGCAGCAAATTAGGAGTTTATTGAGGCAAAAGATGTAGTAAATGGTTTGTTAATGGCGAGAATTGGACTTTAAAATAAAGTGTAACTGATCCTTGATTTGATTGACAAGTACTGAACAAGCTGCAAAAGCTCTGGGAAAACTGTGACAAACAGTCTTTGAATGATTAGATGATACTTGCTCGTTTCAACCTTCTGGGACATCTCTCAACATCCCATCAATACATACACACACAAAACACAATAACTGGCCAGATTTGCACAAAGCATGAGGGTAAACAACTCAGATGGTCTCCAATCCCTATACTTGACACAAGCATGACCTGTGTGTCTGTGTGTGTGTGTGTGTGTGTGTGTGTGTGTCTAGCCCCTCCTCATTGCAGTCTGTCTCTGTGTTTCTTTTCTGTGCCAACTGCTTGCAGTCAGGGTGATCCTCCAGGGCCGGGGTGCATCCTCAGGTCACCTGGTCAATTAAATTCAAATTGAGGATGAGTGATCTGCAAATTATGTCCAAACAAGTAAGTAAAAGAAATTGACTTTACAACAGTTCTGAGGGGCCAGAGAATGCAGAGTTTCGCTAACAAACCTTTACATGAAAACAAGGCACTAAATTTTTATTTATATACATACAGTCAAAATACACAATTAAGTTACAGTTTTTTTACAATCATTTTTGCACTAATAACAGAACCTTCACATCATTTTTTCAAAACTCTATAGACACAAAATTCACAACCGATGATCAAAATCCACATTTTTCAAAACACTTAACACTTTTTCCAAATGCTTGGAGACAATACACATGAGCCAAAGATCTTTTGTTCATTGAACTAAAATCACCAGTTCAAAATGACACAACTTAACTTCAAAGTATTACTATTTCAAAATGCAACCCACACATTACATCTGAATTGAGTGTTTATTCATTTCATTACAATGATCTAACTGTCAATTGATACAACTGCCCAAAATGCTACGTAACTGTTACATTACTCTTGAAGCATAGTTTTTTTATGGAAAATGATAAACAATATTAAAAGTTTAGATTATGAATGTGAAGCAGCTGAGGACTGAATATGTTCAGGTATGATCAGTTTCAAGATGCCTGTTGTTGTGAGAAAAAAAAATTCATATATCACATATATCATCGTTATCAGTATTTGTTTTTCCTATAATAAATGTCTTTTTAGAGGGTGATAGAGCTGGAAGCTGATGAAAACCATTCATATTTTTGGATGAGGCAGGCTTTAACCTGGCCATGACGTGGAGGAGAGGTTGAGAGCCCAGCGGTCGAGAGCGGCCCAGAACGATGTTTGCTGGGGGCCTGACCACCCCCCACTGAATGTGATTTTGAGGGGCCCCATAACAAAATCAGTGCAATGGGCCCATAATTCCTAGCAACAGCACTGAGTGCAATCATGGTTTCAGGCCCATCCACAGTTTATCACCTTGTATTTACCCCCATACTCTCTTTTGCTTACTGTAACCTGACTGAGGAGTTTTTCTCCACATGGAGGTGGAAGGTTCACAATGCACCCCCTCACAAACAAGTCCCTCTTCTCCAGGCCATAGATGATGCATTCAATGACATCACAGGAGACCAATATCAGCCCTGGATTTGTCATGCAGGAAGATTTTTTTCCAAGATGTTTAACTAATGAAAACATCCATTATGATGTGGATGAGAACCTGTGGCCAAACCCACAAGACAAAAACATAGAAGAGCAGTGAGGAACTGTGACTTTTCTAATCTAATTTTTTCTTATTTAAAGTTTTTTTTCTTTTTTTTTTTTAACCTGTTGTGAGTTGATTATTTCATCAATCATTTTCAAATGTTTAATGATTCCAGTGTCTGTACTTTTCTCTCTAGTCTACTACAATGATATACGAATGTGTAGAGCCATAATGAAAGCTGCATCATGTGTTTTGAACAGCTATATTTAATGATTGTACTAACAACTAAACAGTGAAACTATGGGTATCTTGTGTGTGGGTGATCTAAACTAATGTTCCTATGATGTGTCATAATAAATGAGTATTTTGAACCAATGCTTCTGCAAATGCAAGGCTTCTTTAAAGATATGAGTGCAATATGCAAAGTTTTGACCGTTGGACAGCCTGTTACAAATAATGACTGTTTTGAGTTTTGTGTCTAGAGTTTTGAAAAATGACATGCAGGTTCTGTTATTAGTGCAAAAATGATTGTAAAAAACTGTAATATGCAGTCTGTCTGTATTTTAATATTATTTAACAATGGGCATCACTATTACTATTACTTTCTGTATGGTTAAAAGTTTGTTCAAATCACTAACCCTAAGCATTAAATTTTGGTCTATAACTTGCACAAAGGACATAAATGATATCCATAAATGACATACCTGAATGAAATCAGGGGTTTTGCCAAGAACCCCCTTCCTAAAATATTAAGTCAGAATGTATTTTTATGTGTTAGAATGAATGAATGAATAGTCATTTTTTCCTACATTGAAACTCTGGCTTTTATACTATTATTGTACTATAGTACTATATTAAAGTACTAAAAACTATATGCAGATTTGTTTTAACACGTGTCAACAAAATAATCACTATTAATCTCTCTTTGACCAGTCTATAAAGCAAAATGAAACGGTAACATTATAAAATCTGGTCAATGTAAACAACAAAACATTACCTTAAGCATTTTTTAATATGTATGTTTACAGCCATAAAATACATTTCGTAAAATAATAATAAAAATAATTTCTCTCAAATTTTTGCGTACCCTCTCAGACCCCCTTTTTTCCCCTAAATCATATGATATTTTGAGGAGAGTTGTGCTATTAATTTTTAAAAGCATTTATGCCTGGCAAACATAATCACCTAGCAAGCAACCAGAACACCTACGTAACTGCATAGCAACATACTGGCAATTACCCACAACACCCTGTGGCAATGAGTTTTGGCGAAGTGACACATTTTCTTTGAAAAATCCACATTTCCTTTAGAAAATGAGAGAGAGAGAGAGAGAGAGAGAGAGAGAGAGAGAGAGAGTAAAAGGCGTGTAACGGTTCTTGTCCCTGAGGGCTTGATGACACTAAAGAGACACAGAAAAGAAAGGAGGAGGGCAAGCCCATCACCCTCTGCTCCATTCTGTTCTTTTACAACTTGACAAAATAGCCTTTTAATTTTGCTGAACGTCTGGGGCGTCTGCGGCTCTGCCTGCATCAATCTCCATCATCAGCAGTCCCCAGGGTCCTCTCACTGCCAGAAGACCACTGTCTCACCCCCTCTGGGCACACAGCAAAAGAGAGCTGCCAAGACTGTTTCTCTTCCTCTGTACAGTCAGGATTAGAGTTCACCATCTTTCTATGCTCAAATTCTCCTTTTTTTCTAATAATTTTGAGACTGTAAATTCAGATTCAGATTTATGCCTTACAAATTCAGCCAGCAACACCCATGTTCATCATCATAGCATATAATATCCTAGCTGCTTTTGGTTTTCAAAAAATACAATTTTTCACTTTAAATTTCACTTTCAAAATCATATATTTGAACTGATGCCTTTGGGTGTGAGTTCTTCCAGCATTTCTGGCATGATTGAATATCGTTTGACTGTGGCCCGGTCTGATGCGGTGCCATCACTGAGTGAGACAAATCCATGATATCAGTTGGCAGGCTGAATGAGAGACAGTCCAATAGGGATTAGAGTGAAGTCTTTCCCTACTGTTTACATTCATACCTTTGTGTCTAGCATGTCAACCAAGGTAGGTGAAGCAGAACAGGTGTGAAGGGTCACAGCATACATGCCTCATTCACACAGAAAATGAAGCTTGACAAACTTTTTAACCAGCCATCTGTCAGGAGAGACTGTAGTTTCATCATGCTTTCAAAATATATATATGCTCTTATAGAATTAAGGTTTATGTTGAGTGGTCTTCTTCTAAAGTTGGTACATTTTTGTTACTTGAAATAAAATGATTGTTAACTGAAATATACATACACACACACACACACACACACACACACACACACACACACACACACACACACATATATATATATTAAAATATATTATATATTAATACTTTTATTTCAGCTGTGGCTGGCAATGCAACATTTTTCGTTCCTTTATAACTAAAACAAAATAAAAAGTAATACATACAATTAATACAATTTATATATTTTAATAATACAAATTAATAATAAAATGACAAAAACACAAAAATGACTAAAACTTTAACTAAAATTAAAGTGAAAACCAAAATATTAAATTAAAATTCCATTTCAAAATATTAACAAAAACTATGATAGTATTTTAGTGAAATAGTGGGTTGTGTGGTTTTTTTTTTGTTTTTTTTTTTGTTTTTTACAAATAACTTTGCAATTAGCATTAGTTCATATCTGGAAATTTTCAGTAAATTACAAAAGACTATGCTTATGGACATAGTCATAGTCTAGGCTATCGATAGACACAAAGTTAAGTTCAGAATGTTTTTACAGTATTGCATGTCCTGCATTGCAAGTGCATGCAGGACAACATGAAGGACACCAATTCTCCAAGAACTAACTGAACTGATAACAGTTTCATATAAATTGGTGTTTGTTTTGTGAATTTGATTTGTGTGAATATATATATATATATATATATATATATATATATATATATTTTTTTTTTTCAAACAAAACATAAGCCCCGAACCCTAAACATAAAATAGTAACTAATTATTAAGTGTGTTAGGTTAATAGTTGCCATTGTGGGTGGTCTACAACAATACACACAGTAGCTGGTGAAGAGACGTTTCATCATAACTGCTTCTGTATTTTAGCACACTGACCAATGAGCATCCATTTCATATCATACATACAGAGATTTATATTAACATCACCCAGCTTCATTTCAACCTCAGCAGGGACAGCTGATGAAATTGATCTCTGTAGCTAATTCTGGGGCCGTCCTTGACTGTCCATTGTCCCTGTTAAATAAAACATTAAAATAAATAATATAAAATAAATAAATTTACATCCACACAGGGACAATCTGAATAAATAACATAAAAGTAAACCTGCTTTCCTCTACACCCAAACTGGCCTGCACCTCAAGCTCCCTCTCCATCCCAATAAGCCCAGACTGCAGTCTCACTGTTACAACTCCACTACACTACATGAACAAGTATGTGAACATGCCTTTCTAATTAATAGGTTTGGCTATTTTATTACTAACAGGTGCGTAAAATGTACTTCTAAGACAAATATTTACAGTAAAGGACACAGAAAATCATGATGTTAATATTCATAATCTCTTCATGCCTTATATGGTTGTATGTAGCAGATTAGAGCTGCAATATAGTTTACATTTTGTGACAAAACAAGCAATCAAATATTAGAGTTATGCTAGTACATATTGCTTTAGTGAGTGTACTGTATGTACTGTACATGAACAATATTAAATATATCCAATTTTTTATACAGAGATACAGCTTACATAATAGTGTATACCAAAGATCCCATAACTTCCATCATGGATTCATTATGTTTATGGTTTTGAAATGAGCAATGGACTGATGGTTTGATGTTTTATAAATTTACTTACCTCCCCCCAGAACACATAAAGAGTAAAAATGTGCACAGTCAGTAAACTCAGGCTGAAACTGTGCTAAGTGGTTTCATTTGGCAAATCATAATCAATTATGTTTTCTGCAAATTATGTGAATGAGTGGTCCCTCTGGGTTGCCATCTCATCTTGTTGAACTTAATTAGCAGTAATTAACACGTGCTAATGAGATGAAGTGGAATCCAAAACAAACAGTGGGAGCTTAGCCTCATATCTAACAGCAACAGAGACTGAATACAGCGGGTCAGGTTCACCATGACAGTCTCTGCAGACAAGACTAGGACTCAAACAATATCAATCATGCAAGATTGTAAAGAAATCTGACTCATGCAAATCATTCAAACCAAGCTGAAGCTATGGCAAATAAACAAGATGTGTAAGCACTCATGGATTTTTATTTATTTGGTTGTCTTGAGGGTGGCTCTGTAACTCACCATGTCTTTACAAACCGTTCAAGCACAAAAGACATTAAGTTTTACTATCAGTTGTTTTCTTTCAAGCTGAATGCACAGGTTGACCACAATTCTTGTGTATTGACTGTATGTTTCATCTGCTTGACATCTATTCCAGACATAAAATTGCAGGTCAGACACTGATGAGATATCACTTTCCCGGTGAGAATAAAGTCACATCCTCTTTCACATTCATAGGCTATAAAATAAAGTCTGTACTTCAGTGGTTATGTGTCTACAGTGCATGGCTTGCACAACAAAAAGTGAAACTGTCCTGTAATATAGGACATTTATCTCCTGTAGTACTCTCAAAATATTTTATTGAATAATAATTAAGATTTGTAACAGTTATGTGCTAGTCCCATGGTTCATCAAAGAATTATTATTATTTTATTATTATTTTTTTTTTTTTTTTTGGCATCACCTTCTTTATTGGCATATATGGTTCCATGAACAACCTGAAACATCCATGGACACTTTCCATTGCACAAAAGGCTCTTTACAGCGTAAAAACGGTCTTTAGATTATTGAAATTTTCTTCAATAAATTGCTATTTTAAGAACTGTTTACTAAAAGGTTCTTAGTGAAATCCAAAATGGTTTTTAATAGTTTTTAAATGTTCTTATATTAAATTTATGGTGCTTGATGTTGGTCCAATCAATGACCAATGATATTAATTGTTCAATTTCCAATCGTATTTACTTTACACTCTTAAAAATAAAGGTTCTTTTTTGGTATCAATGGTTCCACAAAGAACCTTTACCATCCATGGAACCCATGGATTCCACAAAAAGTTCTTTACAGTGGAAAGAGGTTCTTTAAATTATTAAAATGTTCTTCAGACTAAGAAAAAAAAAGTTCTTTTAAGAACTGTTCACTGAAAAGTTCTTTGGGGAACCAAAACTGGTTCTTCTATGGCATCGCTGTGAAAACTCCCTTTTGTAACCTTTATTTTTAAGAGTGTAAAGATTTGTAACCTTTATTTTTAAGAGTGTAATGAAATAATTGTTTTTATCTTTTATTGTTTATATCTTGCTCTATAGGCAATGTTTAAATGCTTTTCAGCACCAACAGTTTACAATGTTACAAGTCAAAGTACCCCTAAATTGATGCTATTTTTCTAAATAGCATATCATCCATTAACAGAAGAGAAATGAAGCCCCCCTGGGTTCTTTACACAGCACCGAGACATCGCTGGTTTTCCAAGAATAGAAACGCGCAAACCCATTGGAACCTTTATTTTTATGGATGGAAGTGTTTCGATAGATTTAGAGGTTAACCCTAAATCTGTCACGTTTTGAATGATTATGTTTTCCAAACTTTTTTTCTGTAAGACTGGCTATCGCAGAAACCACTCACATATGATTTGATTAAACAGTAAATTCGTAAGAATACATTCTCTCACTGCATTGTTGAGGATCAAATCCCACGGCTAATGATATCTGTAGCATACAGACACGAGGCTTGTTCGCTGTCTGCTGTATCTCTCGCTGCAGCTCCTCTGATGATAATATCTCCCAGCAGCCGGAGACTTTATAATAATCATTAGTGATCCTTGCCCTCTCACCCGTACTGAAGAACAATCGCAGAGGAACATTAATCTGAGCTGGAAACTGCCGTGTCCCTCTTTCCCCACATGGCTGTCCAGATTGTGTGTGTGTTTTTTTTTTTTGTTTTTTTTTTTTAATTGTGCGTAATTTCTGGATCACTATGGCTGAATTCACACACCCGCTTAACTAAAATATTTCAAACAGCTTCGATTACATTAATGACCCTGTGTTAATAGGATTTAGTCTACTGGATGTAGCCTATAGCTGACAAAACGAAATTACAGTGCTGTATATAAATGTTTAATAGCCTATATAGCATATGATACAGACTATTAACCTATAGACAAAATGTATAATAGGCTATATAAATATAGGCTATTTGATGTAGTTAGAATAATTTTGCCTAACAATATAACATCAGTAAGTGAACCTGTAAAATTTAAAAGTATATTTTCTTTTCTTTCCTCTTTATTTTATTTTATTTTGCATTACCCTAATAATAATAAAAACATCTAACAAATAAACTTTACTATTCAATTGTGCTTCCAATGGCCTTAGGTTTGCTTAATTTGTAAACAAGCTTCAATAATCAGTAGATAATTCTATAGTGATTTACAAGTCTTGCATTCCGTCAGATTGTCTTATATAAGTAGAACTGAATTATTATTTCTAAAAACAATTAACTAATTTATCAGTAACGAAAAACAGGCACATTACAATGCGTTGAAATTTATAGGCTACATTCTCCTCCACTCCATTTCGAGCTGGAAATTAGTCAACATTCAAGTTTGCTTTGATAATAGGCCTACTCAATATAATGTGTGGTTTCCAAATGGACTGTAGACAGCAGAAATTGCAGGAAAGTGCGTGCACCTAAATTACTGAAATCTGATTGGTTCTGTTCCAACATGACGTCACATCGCAGGGAATAAGGTCTCTCGCAGCATCCAAACGCGTGCCAGCGACTGAAGCAGAGAGAGATGCAACTGGAAAATACACACAAATGACCAGGGATGTATGTGATATGCTTTGAAATCGTTGATTTTAACTTTTTGTAAAACGAATTAAACGCATTTATTGTTTTTTGTTCAACCGTTGGGAGCATTGGAGATTCCGCGCGCATGTATCCATTTCAATAGGCTATACAATAAGTAACCCTTCCATGAGATCGACCTGACACTTCAGCTAAAGTTTGTTTTTATTCATCTTAATGATAAAGCATCGACGCATCGTTTAAAGAGGAGCTGACACTTGTCCGTTTCTGAGCTGTAGGCTATATAGGCAAAATTTGGGATGCTGTATTAGGCTATATCCAATGCCTGCCTTTTTGATGACTTTTGTTTACTTGGATCAAGGACCGCGTAGTGTTCTCTAACTTTTGGCACAAGACAAGCAGATTTTTGCCTCTCACCAAGGACGGCAGCGTGGTGACTGGAGTCACAAAATATGGTCCACTGTGCTGGATGCGAGAGGCCTATTCTGGACAGATTTCTGCTCAGCGTCTTGGATAGAGCCTGGCATGCCAAATGCGTGCAATGTTGCGACTGTAAATGCAATTTAACTGATAGATGCTTTTCAAGAGAAGGACGACTCTACTGTAAAAACGACTTTTTCAGGTGAGCATTTGAATCGAAGAAAGCATCAAAGGACATTTTAGCTCTTGCAATGCGGCTATACGGACCTTTCTGTATTAAAACTTGAACTAGATTTTTCCCTTTATATATGTAAAAAAATAATAATAATAAAATGAATTCGTTAAAAACACATTTATGTAAACCCTATATAAAACACAGCTTAGCTATAATAAATGTACACACACAAAAAAAAAAACGATGCAATTGGAGCGCATTACATTTTACATTTACAATCTCCCGAATTGTAGACAACTTGTTAGGTGACAGACTAAAACAGTTCTCTTTGTTTACAAGGTATGAGTGTCAGACAGGCAGGGGATGAGATTTGCACCAGACCCTGACGGATGTGTGCCCTGCCTCGGCTCAATCTTTCTTAGCACATGCGTTTGTTTGCAAAAGCTCGAGCAAAGATGCGATAAGTGGATTTGAATAATGAATGAGCTCGAGAAGAAGGCCACAGACATCCAGTCAGCACGCATTTTATAACCATTTCAGTGAACTGCATTTACATGCACGCCCAGAGACAAAAGAACGTATATTGTCGCTTGCATGCGAAGTTTGCAAGAGGATATTCTGTTAATGCATTCTGTCAAAGCAATGCTGAACATATCAGCAACTCTGAAAGAATAGAATAATTCTGTAGACTACAGTAGGCCAGTCCATGCATCTTTGTGGGCGGGAAAAGCATGATTATAAAAATGTTAGCAATTTTAACAGAAAAAAAAGTAAAACAAAGTGCATGTTAACTGTTTAATTTAAATTACCAGGGTAAATAATTATATTATAAAGAACACTGTGCAATTTGTTTGTAAAATATTGTAAAATGTTTTAGATGTAAAAAGTATGAACCTTTTAAAAAAAATTACAAAGATAATTCGTTAAGGCTAACGTGCAAACCATTGATAAAAAAGCTCGTTCCCAGAATTCCCTGCACGAACCATCACATTTGGATTTTATTTTAAACAGTATCTTTTTATTTTTATTATCTATGCATCGGAATGTTTTACATTGCATGTTCCTTAGTTAATGTTTGTTGCAATATTTAAGTGTTGTGTGTTACCCTGGTGCTTTTCTCTTATTGTGCTCTTTATTATTTAGCAGGTGTTGGAGAGGTAAAATTTTGATAAAGGTTTTCAGTCGCACCACTGTGATATTATCAGTTAATTTTACAGTATATGCAGCATAAAGATTTTAATAGCTCAAATAGGTTGATACATGGATATAGGACATGTAAAGTTAAGTTACCATTGACTGTAGGCTAATTCTTGTAAAACCGTCATAGTATTTTAATGACAATCACAGCTGTCAGTTGTTTTTATTTATTTATTTATTTATTTATTTATTAATTACTGTAAATTAATGTGTAGACCTGTAGCTATGCATAAAATATGCTTACTGTTTAATTAAGAATAAAATAAAATAAAAAAATAGGGATTAAAAAATAACTAGGTATTGGTAAACCTACTTTTCGTGAAAAGACAAAAACTATAACATTTAGGTGTCTGTTTGTTTGTGATTTTGACTTGATTTTGTGCTAATTCTCTGCAGACGTTATGGCACTAAGTGTGGAGGCTGCGCGCAGGGAATCTCGCCCAGTGATCTAGTTCGGAAAGCGCGAAGCAAAGTCTTTCACCTGAACTGTTTCACCTGTGTCATGTGCAATAAACAGCTTTCCACTGGTGAAGAACTCTACATTCTAGATGAATACAAATTTGTCTGCAAGGAGGATTACATGAATAACAGCATCGGAAAAGACACAAACCTTCTGTCAAGTGAGTAATTTTGGCCATTGAAGCCCTGTAGTCTACGAGATAAATATTGCAATTTTTCTCAAGTTCTACTGATTCTGCAGGCTATGTAATTTTTTATAATGCTAGACTCTATTGTTATTTCAGTATCTGATTACGTGTTGTCTTCGAATGTGTGGCACAAAGCATTTTGACAGCTTTTTTAATGGCTGTGCTTTTTACAGTTACTGCGTGCAGTGACCCGAGCTTATCTCCAGAATCTCAAGATCCACAGGACGACTATAATAAAGACTCTGAGACTGGACACATGTCGGACAAGGAGGTCTGCAACAATGAAAACGACGAGCAGAATCTGGGTGGCAAACGTCGCGGGCCGCGGACTACTATCAAAGCCAAGCAGCTGGAGACTCTGAAAGCTGCTTTCGCCGCCACCCCCAAACCTACCAGACACATACGAGAGCAGCTGGCACAGGAGACAGGCCTCAGTATGAGAGTAATTCAGGCAAGTAGCTAAAAAAAATTTAAAAAATTCCCTACATTAGGCTATCTTACGCCTTTTACGGTTTCAGCATCCTCGCGCACAGAATGCATCTTGTGTGTGTGGACACAGGTGTGTGTTGGCTATTTTACGCCTTCGTCCACAGCTCGTCCAATCAGATTTTAGAGCTGGAACTGTTCGTTTAATATGCCAGTATTTACTAATGGCGTAAGCTATGAACAAATTTGGAAGAACTTACAACAAGTAGCATACATTAATTGCCCAGTTATAATGAATACAATGACAATACATTTTAAAGTTGTGCAGCTAGGCCTATCCACTAGATGGGATAATAGGATGCAAATAGCCTACAATTGTCAGACCCTGATAACATACCATGGGCCTACTGCTGGTTTGTCTTTCGGTAGTAACACCTAACGAATGGGGTTTTAAGTAGCCTACTATTAAACATGGAAAGAATTGTGTGGCCACAGAATAGCCTACACTCTAAAAAATGCTGGGTTGTTTTAACCCAATTTTGGGTCAAATATGGACTAACCCAGCTGTTGGGTTAAATTTTTACATTCAATTTTTTTAACCCAAAAGTTGGGTTAGTCCATATTTGACCCAAAATTGGGTTGAAACAACCCAGCATTTTTTAGAGTGTAATGACAAGTGATTTTGGCATGAACACCAAATAGCCTCCTTGCGTGTGATTCTTTTTTTAATTTATTTTTTTGCTTAGATCTTAGGTTTCCCACGTACTGTCAAATGACAGCGTTGCTCTAAATGATCTTTTGGGGGTTTATTAATCTGGAAACTAATGTCCCGTCTCTTGTGTATTTTCTGTCATGCAGGTGTGGTTTCAGAATCGGCGCTCTAAAGAGAGGCGCATGAAGCAGCTGAGCGCGCTGGGCGCCAGAAGACACATGTTCTTCCGCAGTCCGCGGAGAATGAGAGCCCTGGGCGATCGCATGGAACCAGGAGAGCTCATGGCCAGCGGCCATTTCTCTTATTATGGAGGTTAGTTCATGTTCATGAATATTAATCAGAAAAAAAATAACTGCATCACAACCGAATGGTATATAACAATTTGTATCATTATTGTGTCCATGCTGTGATACCATAATTTAAAACAAACAATTTTAAGAATTTAAGACTGATCATTTATATATGCAATCAAAATGTAATATATACTGCATATATGATCATCCACATCTTTATTTAAAACAATTTATTACACAATTGACGTTTCCATGTTTACAAAAAGCAAAATAAATGAAAATAAATAAATAAATAAATACAAGCTTATATGTGTTGCACAAAATAAAATAAAAAAGAATTTATTTAAAAAATAAAATTTAAGGTTAATTTTTTTTTTTGTATTGGAAATAATAAAATACACAAAAATATTGAGCACTCCTACTGTTGTTCCGTTTTTCACCATATACAAAGTCAAAACACAGTAATTACATCAACACTGACTGAACCGATTTCAGTTGACAAATGGTTAGTTATTGTGTTTTGCCTATGTTGTATTATGGGTATAATTGGAAATCTTGAATTATAACATTGAATGACCATTTGATGACCACTATTTTTGTTACAGACTATCAAGGTGAATTCTTTGGCCCAGGATCAAACTACGACTACTTCCCTCAAGATCCACCATCCTCCCAAGCCCAGACTCCAGGTGATCTAGGATTCATGCCCTCCTCTGGCCCAGCTGGAACCCCTCTAGGGAGCATGGACCACCATCACGGAGCACACCACCCCTCCAATGAGACACAATGCTTCAGTGAGATGATATTGCATCACCCAGGGGACTCCCCCAGCCCAGAGCCCAGTGCACCGACCTCCATCCACAGTATCTCCACTGACATGTGTGACTCCACTCCACCCTTCACATCCCTGAACTCTCTCAGTGGCAACGGATACAGCAGTCAACTGTCCTCAGAGATGAACGAGGGGACAGTTTGGTAGCAAACAACAGACTAATTCAGGATATAAAGATGTGGATATGTACTGTTCATGTGTGATTTTCTAGCTACAATATTTCTATTTAATTAATTTATTGACATAATTGTCTATTTATTTATTAATTTGTTTACCTATTTATTTAATGTATTTATCTATTTAAGCACCATTTGTGTATTTTGAAAGTGGAATGTCAAATATTGGTCTGCAGACCTTATAGCTGTGCTATAGACAACGACAGTATAAGAAAAGCTGAAACAGAATGTTTATATTTACAACACCTGGTGTGTCTGTTCACATGTGTATCATAATCTGACGACTCAGACCTCTTTGCCTTTTAAGGCTTTGCCATAATGACACTTGAAATCATCTCACACCAAAATCTTTCTCTGCTCTCCATGTGGTGCAGTTATGTCTCCATTATGAGTTCCACCAAATCTCAAAGCGTTTGCCTTTAAAAGGGAAACTTAAAACTGTTTGGACAAACCCTTTATTTGAAATGAAATATGACTTGAATTATAAGACAAAGTCTACCTTCTAAAAATGATTTCATATAGTCAGTGGACAGAGAGCAGTCAATTGTTTACATATATTTTCTTCAGGGGTTTAAATATCAACAATGACTTAAAATAACCCTCTTGATACTGACATAAACTTTTTCTTCAAGCAAGAAACCAAACTTTTGTATTAATTCAATTTATATTTGAGTTGTGATTCACTGTACTAGTTTGTATGATATTGTGTTTGGACAAAGAATACACTAAACAAAACCATAAATGCATGTTGACAAATGAAGCACAAATACATAAATTGCTTTTCTTGCTCTAGTCTTGAAATTGACTTGCATTAGTCTCTGAATTAGGGTTATCTGATAATCCTACAGTGTTGAATTTTATAATCTGCAATAAAACCGAAAGAAAGAAAGAAAGAAAGAAAGAAAGAAAGAAAGAAAAAGAAAACACCCACAGCAGAGTCTGGAGAACAAACAGGGAGGACATAAGCATTCTTGTGAAACAAAAAATGGTAAAAGGGTGGATTTTGTTGATTCTATTTGATGACTTGATAATATCAGTGTTAGGAGTTCCTCCTTGTAGCAAAATGTAATAATACAACAACAATGGTGTAAAAAAAAAAAAAAAAAAAAAAGAAAAAAAAAATACAATCGTTCATAAAAACTGCAAATCTATATAATTTACTACCTCTTGAATTTATATTATGTCGGACGCTCAGTATTTTTTTTTTTTTTTTGCAAAACAGTTAAGTCCTACTGCTTAATTTTTGTTTGCCGATTTATTTATTTATTTTTTTAAACCAGACCTTATCGAAAAAAAAAAAAAAAACATGTAGGCGCTAGGCAGTAGCCTACCTAAACAATTTAAATAAATGTAATTTAAGATGTTATATTTAATTCTATATCAAGTAACCTTACAACGTATCTCTTCAACAAGTCTCTGTTTAACATAAAGCTGATAAAAAGTGCATCTACTAAGAAAAAACTTATTTTCTCCAGACCCACAGTTTTGATCACGTAATTTGCTGTTTATTTAAGACATAATGTCCAAATTAGTTAATTTCAGTTCAAGTTTTTTTTTTTTAAATGTGAGATCAACGGTGTTTTGAGCATTTTAAACAACAACCTGTTTTCTACCAAAAAAGCGTCCCCCGTCGCGCTCTGATGACGTCACGGTAAAGTTACAGCGTGGGGCAGAAATGGCAGCCTCCATATCACAGCAGCTCGAGGATTTATTGAATCCTTTACCAAACTTTGTGGATCCAGAGGACGATCAAGATGAAGGTATTATACATTAAAATCATATCCGTTTATCTAATGTGTTGAAAACCATTTTAGCGTTATAGTAATAGAACATCTGTCCCCTCCAGCGCAAGCACGATGTGTCTGCTCTGCATGCTCGTCTGACCTGAGAAGCAGCTTTACTTTACACTTATTCATTAAGACCAGTGACTCGTGACATTTAATACAAGCTAGTAATACTTATGATTGCCATAATAACAACAAGATACGTGTTCTTTTGTTTTCACACAATGCACTAAAAGAATGTACCGTGTCTATCAATGGTACATAAATGTGTATTTTGTGTGCTGTGGTAGTACCGTGTCATCCTGTAAATATTATGGTACAGTATAATATATAAATATGGTATTCAGTTACGTGGTATTACAATATGATACCATTAGTCTACCATGAAACTAATATATAAATATAAGAACAATAGTTTATATTATAACAAATATCTTATGTAATAGAGCAGGGCCTGCTGATAATTACAGTATATTTTAATGACAACTGTGAAAGGCATTTTATGAATTTTATTCATTGTTTATGGTATAGACATTGTTATTGTATGGTGATATAGTCAAAATCTTTATCTTACATGCTGGTTTCATTAATTGTTGATATAATTATGTGACTGTAAATGTCCATGTGTACTTCGCTTAACTAAACAACAGTACATCATTTTTGTGAACTGCAGAGACGAAAGCAAAAGTCATAGAGAAGTTTGACGAAGGTGGTGATGATGATGATGATGATGACGAAGAACTTTTTTCTGGCCATCTGCGGAAGCGCTCTGCTGTAATACTGGCTGATAGTGATCGTCGATATCGTGGCAAGGCTACATCCAGAAAAGATCTACAGAAAGAGTTGGATGGATCAGGTGATTGTTTAAAAAATTTAATGATGAACTCTTTGAACTGATGTTTTGAAAACCCAACATTGTATACACATTTTGAAAAATCAACTAACTAGTAATCTGTGCATTAAAAGCTGGGTTGGATTAACTAACATCTATATGAACATTTTCAGCAGATGATGATGATGAAAATGAAATGCTGGACATGGAGTGCATCAAAGACGATGAGGAGGATGAAGATGACGATGAAGATGGTGATGATGACGAGGATGAAAAAGAACAAGGCGATGATGAGGAGGATCTTATTGGAGATGATAGATCACAGATGTCCAGCTTAGTCTCTAAAATGAAGGACACAGACTTTACGAAACTCACAGAGGGAATGGACGATCTGGGAGAAAGTGAGGAAGACGAGGAATCAGCTGACCGTGAAGGAGAGAGTGCGGAAGGCACTGAGGACGAGGAGGAAAATGAAGAGGAGGAAACAGCCCTGAAGACCTTCTCTAAAGAGAAAGTTGATGAAGAGGTTGAAAAAGGGAAAGCGGTGAAAAATCAGCTTGGTATGGATATTTTCCCGCATTCAGATGTGCGCGCTACAACAAATAAATGAATAAATAACAAGAATGCATTTATAGAAAACTATTATAAGACAAATAGAAACTGCCAAAAAAACTTTACTCAACTTTATGCTGTTTTCAAATCTCCACAGCTCTTTGGGACCAGATGCTTGAAAGGCGAATCAAAATGCAGAAAGCTCTTGTGACAGCCAATCAGCTTCCACAGCCACAGACATTCCCAGAGTTCAAGAGCAGGGGAGGGGCTGAGTATGCTGAAGCTTTAAAAAATAGTAAGTGAATATAATGAAAAATACTTTCTGCTTCTGACCATAAAGTTGTTCTATTGCTCAGTGTTTTGGAAGATTTTGTGGTCCATAAAGTCAAATAATAACTGTAAAAATATTTTTAAAGAAATTAATGCTTTTATTCAGCAATGTTGCATTAAATTGATCAAAAGTGTCAGTAAAAACTTAAAAAAATTATATTTCGAATAAATGCTGTTCTTTGTCCGAGAATGTCATAGTTTCTGCAAAAGTAGTAAGCAGCACAACCATTGATGATAATATGAAAATGTGCATCAAGCGTATATGAATGATTTCTGAAGACACCGAAGACTAGAGTAAAATTCATGGTAAAAAAAATGACAGTATTTGGTGAACACAGGAGACTTTTTTTTTTCAAAAACATTAAAAATCTTACTGACCCCAAACTTTTGAACGGCAATATATACAGGAGTTTTCCTAAAGATGGCTCAAGCAGACATGGATAAGGCATAAAACGAATTTTTAATTCTCCCATGCTATGTCTTCTCTTGAGTTAATTGAGGAATCATATCATAGCATGCAGTTCAATTTCTACCTTTTTCATCGTTTAAAGCTCACATCTTCTGTGCAGTCAACAACCAGCCCCACCATCACGTGTGGTTTTAATATCAGGATTCTTCTGGGTCTGAGCAATTAATATATTTGTGCACATTCTTTCTTAAGCAGATCTGGCTGCTTAGAGAGTCTGGCTGCTTCTCATTTGCATATTTATTGCACTGGTCCTTTAGCCAGTGAATGATTGATGTGGGGCCGTCCTCCTGAATTCTGAACAGCGCGTTGCTTTGGGTTGGAAGGAGAGGTGCATGTGTACTTTTGATTAGCTGTAAAGATGGCACCACTGCATTCCCCCTCCCCCTCAGTCTTTTTATTTATTTGTTCTCATTATGAATTGTAGCATAGGCTTGGTTGTGCTAGGCCTGCTTCGCATGGTGACTCTGCAGGAATACTAGGAGGCATGTTTTCTTAAAAGTATTTTAAAAATGGTTCACTTGGTTTGTTGCTGACAGAAAAAAAAGTTTTGTTTTGTTTTGCTTTATGTTTTTTTGTTTTGTTTTTGTAGTTATGCTTTCTAGGTAAAGCTTGGCGGTAGGGTGTTGTGGGTTGTTGCCAGGACATTGCTATACAATTGCTAAGATGTTTTGAGTGTTTTTTTTGTGCTTATTTTTTTGATTGCTTGTGGCTTCTAGGGTGTTCTGGGTCGTTGCTTACTGGCCCAAGTCAAAAGAGATGACCATTTAGTCTCTACACTCTCAGAAAAAAGGTTACAAACTGGAGTGTGGTACCCTAGGGTACAAAAGCTAAAAAGTACATGGTACCTTTTGAAAGGGTACCGTTCCAGTGACAGCACCTTTTTATGAGAGTGTATGATACATTGGTCTATAGAAATGGAACTGGTTCCTCCAATTGAAGTCTGTGGAAATTTTGTTCATCGTAAGGCTGAAAAGCTTCGGTCTGATAGTTTAGAGAAATGTTAGCAGACCTCTCTTAAACCTCAAATGGCTAACTTCTACATGTCCCTTACAGCATTTTAAAATCAAAATGGCACACTTGAACTTAAGCTTGTTTTCTTTGCCATGGAATCAGTATCTTGTTTGATGGCTTGTGTGCTTTGGGCTGTAGAGTTCATTTCTTCATGCGTTTTGATGTTTTTAACTGGTGTAGTGCAGGGATGACTAAGATCAGAGGAGGTGAGTTGTAATGACCCTTCATTTACAGAAGTGTGCTGAATTGATGTTGTGGTCGACATGTGCTGTATGATAAGCTCGTATCTGTGTGTGGTAGGTCATAAAGCCCTAAAGGCTCTGCAAAGGTCTCTGCTGGAACTCCAAGATCTGCTGCTCTACCAAAACCCTGAAACCAGAGCCATCTCTCAGGGAAAGACATGGGGAGCTAGCAGGTACCTAATTCTGCTTTTAAAGTTGTATTAATAAAATGTTGATAGAAATGTAACTTTGTGTGTGTACTACCACTTAAAAGACTATTCTTAACAAAAATCAGAAATTACCATGGTATTCTTCAGATTACTTTGGAATACTATATAACCATGTTGTACACATTGTTAAATATCTTGTAATGGCAATTAACTATAGTTCCATTTTTTTTTTTGACATGCTCCCTCATTCTTTTTCTACTTCACACAAATGGAAATTGTGAATTATCAATGGAAATTAATCTACATGACAGTTCAACATTCAATTTTCTTATTTAAATCTCTATTTTCACATGCAGCAGTGCTAAAGATGATGAGGAGATTAACAGTGAGGATGATATGGAAACTGGGGATGATGGTCAAGAGGAAAAACAGGAAGCAGTGCGAAATGGACCCCCCAAACGAAAACTGGAAATGGCAGAGTATCCCAACTTTATGGCCAAACGATTTGCTGCTTTTCTGCCTTACCGTGATGCCACCCTGCAGAAATGGTACGACAAGACGCGACTCACAACAGGCAAGAGCAAAAAGGTAAAAAAAAAACTCTTGTGGAAAGCCTTCCCAGAAGAGTCAAAGCTGTTATTGCTGCAAAGGGGTGTCCAACTTAAAATCAATGCCTATGTATTTAGAAGGCAATGCCATTAAAGTCCAAGTCGGTGTAATGGTCAGGTGTCCCAAAACTAAATATTATGTTATATTATATTATACCATATACATATGTTTTTTTAAATGTCACAGTTGGATACTGCTTTTATTGCTTTACATGTAAATATCTTCACTAATTTACTATCTCTTTGTATTTCCATCAAACAGGGTTTTGGAGCATTTGACAGGAACATCCTCACACAGGTGGAGCAGGTTTTAATGGACAAAGAGAGGCTGGTGAGACGTACACAGACACGCAGGTCTGAATACAGAGTTATGGGGAAGCCGGAGTCCATCGCGCCTGAAATAGACAGCAGCATCACAGAGGGAGAGGTAAGACACCGCTCTGCTTTTAAAAGGCAGTTCTCTTTTTAATTGAATCTACTGTTCTGTAGTAAGAAAACCACATTAGCTATAGCGTTATAGCAGTTCAAAACACTTTTAGGCTAATCAACCCAGCCAGTTCAGTAGGTTATGTATATACGTGTTCATTTAATTGTATTGCGTTGATTTAGTTGTATTGATTTAATTGTATCTGTTGGTTTAATTGTAGAGTGTAAAACTAACTACTTTTAAAAGTAACATTGCCCATCATGCTAGAAGACTCGTTGAGCTCACTCTCTTGTTTCAGGCAGCTGAACTGGCACTGAAAGCTAACATACACCTTAAAGATCTGGACGAGGAGATTTTTGATGACGATGACTTTTACCACCAGGTAAGAAAACAGGCAGGATGAATTGTTATTGTGCAGTTACTTTGTCAACAACAATGCTGATGCTGTTGAGTAGTTATAAAGAAAATAGTAGACTCATGTGCTGTCAGGGATCTCTTTCTCCTTTTTTCACAGCTACTTCGAGAGCTTATTGAGCGCAAAACAAGTGCAACAGACCCCAATGATCAAGTGGCCATGGGAAAGTGAGTGTGTGTGTGTGCGAGTGTATACATGTTTCATGTGTCATTCACATTCGATCATAATAACTCAACCTCTGATCTCACAGGCAGTGGCTTGCCATCCAGAAACTACGTAGTAAAATCAAGAAGAAGGTGGACACCAAAGCCAGCAAAGGCAGGAAGATCAGGTAAGCTGTTATTTTCCTAAAAAGAATCAAGATGTGTTCAGTATATACAGGTGAATCTCACAAAACCTGTCAATAACGTCATATTTCCCCCTAAAAATAAAAGAAAAATTAAGAATTTAATTTAATTTTTTTTATAATTTTTTTCAGACGGGATGATTCTCATTAATTGAAAACAGGCTTTGCCTTTAAACAAAATATTTTTTGTTGACATGCTTTGCAAAATTCACTTAATTCTACAGCAATTTTATTGTTTTTAATGCTACAGTACAAGTATTCCAGTTCTTTCATGCAAGGATATTACAGTTACCTAAAACTAAATGCATGAAAACATGTTCGTCCAAAGTAGATTTTACTACTAGTTTTTACTAAATAACTAAAATGGAAATAAAAATCATAGATGCAAACTCCCACTTTTCAGTGACAACTCACTTTTTTGAGATCTAGTCTTAAAAAGTTAGTCATCTAATTTTTTTTCAAGACTGGTCATAACATTTTAAATTCAGTTACGGAAAGGTAAATCGTTCTTATGTGTATTGGAAAAGTAAGAGTGATTACCCCTTGGCAACTGCTAGTTGGTCAAACTAGTTCTTAAGACACAGTCTTAACATGGTGGCTAAGTTTATGCAATTGGCCCCTGGTTGTTTCAACAAGTTTTGTATAGTATTTTCTTTACTCTTTACTTCAAAAACTCAGTCTAAAAAAGGTAATATTTTATGTACTTGAGGTCTGAGATGTGGGAATGGTGAAGAGAGGGAAGGCAAACATTTTGCATTTTAGGTCAGCATTGCCGTCTAATCAGCCAATAGTTTTTTAACTTTTTATTAAATTTTCTTCTGGGAACAGTAGTGAAAAACAAAAAGCAACTGTGCAAATTTAGAACCCACCCAAACCCACAATAAAATAATTTTTACAAGGATTTTAGAAAAGATGACACAACATTAAAAGCTGAATGCCATAAATTTACAGTTTCCACATTAGATCCATGTATACGAGAAGTTGAGAGTTCCATCAAGATAATGTCCAACAAATAAACAGTCCAGGTTCGTCTGTGTGAGGAGGATTCCAACGGTTGACTAGCAATTTTTTTGCTGCTGTGAGAGCAGCTAACAGTAAACAACTTTGTTGGACGGACAAGGTGAAGTCCCAAAAGTCATTCATGAAAAAATGGCGTGGAGTCAAACATATCTCAGTACCCAACAAATATAACAGGTCCTGTGAGAGCAGAGACCAAAAAGGTGAAAGAGAGGGGCATTCCCAAAAAAACAATTTGAAAACGTGCCTAAAGATCCTTGCGAACAGAGATTACACTTAGGAGAAGATGACATTCATATTCAGAAAAAAAAAAAAAAAGCTTGAGAGTGTGATTCCTTTGGTCCAGATCTATCTAGGATATGCGACATTACAGAATTCGTATCTGCACCCAATACAATTTCAAAATCCAAAAATTTCAAGAGATAGGTTGACAAAACAGAGAAAAAAGTAGGGTCAGGAGTACAAGGGGCATGAACTGAAAGAAATACAATATTCCTATTCTCCACTATTGTTTTATATGTTATTCTACCTTATGTCTGTATCTCAACCTTTATCTAAAATAGTCATATTTAAAGTCCTCCGCACCAATATTAGGACACCCTTGGTTTTAATATCCGAAGATGAGTGAGATACCACTTCATAAAACTTATTATTGCACCTGTTTATATCCTCGTCTTTCAAATGGGATTCTTGAACTAACACTATATCAATCTTTCTTCTTCGCAAAAAATCCAGAAAACCTGTACGTTTCTGAGGGCCATTTAGGCCATTAATATTACAACTCAGAATATTAAGGTCAGTCATAGGTATCGAACAGAATTACTGCATAATAAGACAAAATACTAGTTTGAAAATAAAACCAGTTGAGTCTACCATTAAAATTCTGGATCCCAGCTTCTCTCATTTCCTTCCTAACTGGCGCAAATGCACTTCTTCTTTTTGCGGTGACCAGAGAAAAATCTGGAAAGAAAGACAGCGTTGCTTCGTCGGATGTTTTCACTGGGGCGTGAAGTCTGGCGGCCCGCAAAATGAGCTCCCTGTCCGTGTACCGCAACAGTTTAAAGATAAAAACCCGTGGTTTAGCGCGATCTGAGGACAGCCTTGTGTACACGCGATGCGCCCGCTCCACTCAATCTCTTTGCCCGCCAGAGACGGGAGCCACGTCGGTAGCGATCTTTTCAAAAAGCCCATAGGGTCGTCCTTTTCAGAACCTTCAGGCAATCCAACCAGACGCAGATTTCTGCGCCTATTGCGATCCTGTAAGTCCACGTGGCCAAAAACCAGGACAGACTCGATACCAGTATGTCTCCCAGCCTAGTGACCTGCAGTCAGCACAAAACAGCTACCAGTCTGTGCCCCAGTCTAGTGACCTGCAATCAGCACAAGCCAGCTACCACTCTGTGCCACAGCTTGGTAGTCTCCAGGCAGCAAAAGCCAGCTACCAGTCTGTGCCCCAGCCCAGTGGTCAATATGTGTCTGTTCGGCCTGGATTCCAGCTCTTTTCTATGCCAGAGCAGTCAAGTTATGAGTCTCTTTCCAGTTTTTCGTGGCTACTCGCTCGTGGCTACTCGCTTATCGTGATCTGTGACAACTTTCTTTTGTTCTCTCATCTCCCCTGTAAGAAGATCCAATTTAGAGCATAGCGACTGAACAACTGAGATGTGAGAAGCGAACTCGTTCCGCTTCGCCGTCAACTCGGTTCTTAGAATGTCCTCAAAGTGTGTAACAGTGTTCGCCATCTGGTCCACCATATCGCTCGTGGTCAGTGGCTTGGATTTCTTCTTAATCGGAGAAGCCGACGGAGACAACTCCTGCTGTTTCCGACTGTATGCCATCAGGGAAAGAATTATTAATGAATAAAACTTAAAATAAAACAAAAAAATCAGCAAAAAGGGGCCAAACGTATGGAGCTCTACTCAAGTGCGACTAGGTTCATGAGCACATCACGTGACTCCCTCTAATCAGCCAATATTGTCTTAAATATCCTGCATAGCACTTCATCTTTTATAACATGGGATTTTGACCAAATATATTCAATCTTGATATTTGTAAAATGTTGCAACAAGATGTTAAAAAAGTTTTTTTTTGTGTGTGTGTGAGAAAAATTGCAGTTTTGGACATAGAACATACATAGAACAAAAATACCTTAAAGTAACTATAAACAAACAGGTAAAGCAAATATCTTTAAAAGAAATTCCGTGTGGAGCATGCCCCCGATCCGTGCAATGTTCTCACCTTTTCCCCCCTTACCTGTTTGCATCTCTGAAAAATTAATAAAACATACATATTTATTTCATTTTAAGTTGTTACGTCATCTAATCAAATCAGTAAATCATCTGCTATTATTTAGCAGCAAAAAAAAAAAAAGAAGCCTAGATTGATGGTATTACAGGAATGAGATGGGTTGTTTCCTTTGAATAAGCAGCAGATATCATCTCTTATCAAATATCTCCTTTAATTGTGTGTTTGTCATGTAAATGAGTTCAGATTCAGTCAGGCTGTGTGTGCTCCCAATGAAACGTCACAATTCAATTTTCAAGACTGTTTGTGTTTATACTTGTCATTCTTTCAAACTTCTTGTCAGATTTCACATTCACAGTAAGCTGATGAATTTCATGGCTCCAATAGACAACAGCAGCATGAGTGATGATGCCCGGTGAGTGATGTCTTATGTTATGTTTTCTCTATCTGCTGAAATATCAAGAGTCAGACATCTGGGAGCTGTTTCATAAAACAACTTTACCAAACAAGCCAGGCTTATTTCAGTTAGTCTGACTTATTTTGAGCCAAATCATTTGACAATAAGTCAGGCTAACTGAAATAAACCTGGCTTATTTGGTAAACTTATTTTATGAAACAGGCCCCTGATCATACACATAAGATGTATAGTTATCTAAAGGCGTAGTTCACACAAGAATGAGAATCTGTCACTGTTTACTCACCCTAACGCTATGGAACACAAGATGTTTAGCAGAAAATCACAGCTGCTGTTTTCCATACAACAAAAGTAGATGTGGACACACACAAAAACCCCCCAAAACAAATTAATTGTGTGGTATATTCTTATTCTGAAGCTATACAATAGCTTTATGCGATGAATAGACTAAACCTGTTATAATATTATATGTTAGAACAGCTAGAACATTCTGCTAAATGTTCCATTTTGTGTTCCATGGAAGAAAAAAACAAAAACAAGTTTGGAACAACAATAGTGAACTTTCATTTTTCATTTTTCATTTTTCAATCCTGAAAAAAAAATATCATGGTTTCCACAAAAAAATGATTATTTTCAACCCTCATTCTGAACCTCTCTCTAAAATGACCTGTTTTAAGGGACATGTCCTTTAAGGCTTCTCAGTAATCGGCCACTGTTATGATTGACTAACGTCATTGCATAGGAAACAGTATCAACACCCCCTCGCTATTGCATGTGTTTTGACCATAGACTGTAAAAAAGATGGACGACGCATCTCCTTCCACTATAGAAAAGTGAAGCCAAAACATTCTGAGTATACTGTCATCTTGCAAAAATGTCATTTGGAGTCTGCGCAGTAGAGATTCGTTTGGAGCCAGAATCTGCGCAGTAGTGATCGTGAGTTGGAGCAGCAGAATCAAAGTCCCGCCCAAACTCCCGCAGACCCAACGCAACCTCACAATCATGACACCACACCCCATTTTTATAGCATCAGATAACTAATTAAAAGCAAACTTATTTGAAAAATGAACATTTGAACATACATCAGCGTGCTAAGAACTACTTAAAATAATTTTTTTTATTTGAAGTGTAATTTGATTTAGTTTGTCTCGCGTCCCATTAGATTACATGGAGAGGGCGGGGTATATGACCTCTTATATGCCAACAGTTGAAGGCAAATTTGATTTCTTATGTCATGACCCCTTTTAAAACAAGACACTGCAGTCAAAACTTTTATATATATATATATATATATATATATATTTTTTAGGCACTGGCCAATTTTGAGATTTTGGGCTATTTTGCTATCATAAATTGTCCTCTTTCACACTAGTGGGAAGAAAACATCCAAAAAAACTTTTTTTGGGGTTATGTTTCACAGTATTACCGTGATTTTCATTAAAGAGCTGTTAATATTGACTTTATATGAATAAGAGCTTCAGCATTCCCCTAAATTGCTACTTTTGTGTTCCTTGGAAGACAATCATACAGGTTTGGAATGATATGAGAGAGTAAATGACAGAAATTCATTTTGTGAACTTCCTTTTATAAAACCTGGAAATCCTATATGTAAAACACAAAACCAAAGTCTTACAAAATCAAGCCTTAAACACATGAATACTTGAATACACTGATCTCCCCTCTGTAGTCTTCCTATTGTTTTGTTTTGCTCACACACTCCCAGTAATTATTCTTGAGGGTGTTTTAAGGGTTCTAGCATATGCTGCACTGAGTTTGGAGAGGTGTAGAGGAGAGAGATGCAGGATTAGAGAGGAGAGGATGGATTGAAGAAGAGGTGGAGGTGACGGATAGACTTGGCTTGGTGATCATGGTCACAGTGCTGTGCTACTTGAGCACGTAGAGGATGAAAACATGAAGCACTCAAGAAGGTGACAGCAATGAATTGTGCTGAAATATAATGCATGTACACTTACCTTTAAGCAGACCAGGACACAGCACAAAACATCTTGTCAAACTATTTGCCTTGTAGTGTGTGTGAGTTCCTCAGTAGGTCATTTCATGGTAGTATCTACACTAGAAGGGACTGATGTTAAGTTTGCGACGACTTGAGGTTGTCTGTATGGGAAAGATGGAGGTTGCTAATCACCTCAGAATGATTATTCAACCATGGATGAATTATTTGTAACCTCAAAACTAGATTTTAGTCACAGTAAAATGGAAGAATAATTGGGATTTTAGTTGGGAATAATTAAATATATATGTGTATATTTATATATGTATATGTGTATACCGTACAATTTAAATGGGCCTTTGTCATTTTATTAGATGTATTTTTTTTAGCTTTAATATATTTATATTTCAGTTTTGTCATTTCAGTATTTATCTTAAACTTTTTCAGTGCATGTTAAAAAAAAAGTGTATATATATATATGTATATATATATATATATATATATATATATATATATATATATATATATATATATGGTATAAAACGAGAATTTTTTACACACCTATCTATCACACCTATCTATCTATCTATCTATCTATCTATCTATCTATCTATCTGTCTATAATCTGACCATATATATATATAAGTGTATATATATATATATATGGTATAAAACAAGAGAATTTTTTACACACCTATCTATCTATCTATCTATAATCTGACTCTATCTATCTATCTGATAAAATTATTTCTGGAGGATCATGTGACGCTGAAGACTGGAGTAATTGCTGCTGTAAATTCTGCTTTGCCATCCCTGGAATGAATAATATTTTTACATACTGAAAATAAAAAAAAGTGAATTTACATAATAATATTTCACAATATTACTGTTACTGTATTTTTGATCAAATAAATGCAGCCTTTGCTAGCGTAAAAACAATTAAATAATTGTATCGACCCCAAACAGTGCGTGTGTGGAGCATTTAGTTCACAATATACATAAATTATGTAAAAATGTGGAAAATTTGTTCTAGTCCAATGATAATGCACAGCAAAGGGTTCATGTAGTATGGGTTCATGATAGTGGTCTGATTTTTAACAGTAAATACTACTAATACTAATAACACTGGGACTGTAATCAGACTCATAGATGACACAAACTGAAGCCTGCCCTTTGTCACCCACACACACGTAGTAACACATATGCCTGCTGGACTGGTCTTATTTACATAACAATTGTTGAACTACAGTAATAATTATGTATGTCGATGGCATCAGAGAGTGACCGGCGACCTTTGCCGATGAGGAATTGTAGGCAACCTTTTCCTTGTGCAGTCAAATACACTCATACACACAAACACACACTCCCTGTCTGCTTACACATCCACTCTGCCATATCTCAGCTCCGGCTCCATAGCCCCGACATGCACCACTGGCCCCATGAATGTTAATGCCGATGCTGCAGGATGGGGTGCACTCTCTCTCTCTCTTGCACAAGGGCAAGCAAGCAGACATGTAGCATACAAATTCTGCTGGTCCTTAAGAGATAATCACAATGCATTTGCCCCTGATGGGGTCATGGTGGGAGCCGGGGATTCTGGGTAGCATAAGGGTCCTGGGTAAACCTCATCAGCAAAGATGGTTCTCAACTTTCCTCTTTGATCCTGAGCATCTCTCCTTACCCCTCTGCTTCTCCATCTTCTGTTTGGATCAGAATGTATGCGTTGTGTGACGGGGACAGTGTGCTGTAATCCTGAACGCTGGTTGTGCATTTCAAAACAGGGATTTTGGATTAAGGATGGGGCTGTTAGCCTGGCCTCAGCCCTGCCCCTCTGGGACATTAGCACCTCAATCTTAGGACTGTGCATGTGTGCTTTTGTCCTCTGTGCATTAAATAGGGCCACAGTTTATCTATTAGGATTTGTGGCCTTTAGTCACGGATGGTTTAAAGGGAGATTGTTGAGTTCCTCATGCCACTTTGATATAGATTCTTTTCTCTTGTTTTATACCATGTTATTTTCCAATTTCACAGTTTTGGTGACATGGAATGCCTAAAACAGCTATAAACATGAGAACAAGTTTACAGATCAAATAATGAAGAATAATGTAACACGTATAAGCTTAACATTTCTGATATTAAAGGGGTCATCGGATGCCCATTTTCCACAAGTTGATATGATTCTTTAGGGTCTTAATGAAAAGTTTATAACATACTTAGGTTAAAATTTCTCAATGGTAGTGTAAAAAACACCTTTTTTACCATGTCAAAATCTTTCAAAATTTTAGCAAGCCATTCTAGTCCATGTTGCTTTAAATGCTAATGAGCTCTGCTGACCCCGCCCCTCTCTTCCGGGGGGGTGACAAGTAATACTGTTTACTTTAACCGCGAAACTTGCTAACTAGCACGTTATTAGGAAAGGTGATTTGCAAAGATTCATAAAAAACCCTTATACTCACTTCTTCTGTAGGTGAAGCTGGATCACGAATGATTTGCGCGAACATAGGCGCATTTATGTAGATCGGGATCGGCGCGTTCCGTTCAAAACAAAAGTAATGTTAATCCTCTGCGTCTTCAGTGGCTCAGATGTCGGGAGTAAATGATGACTGTTATATTCATTATTTACACCCAACAACAAAACACCTCAATCGCTTAATCAGAGAAATTCTTGTCTTCTCCTGCACCGGAGTCGACACAACGGCGGACAGCTCTCATCTCACTCAGGGCGGGTCTAAGGTAAGACGGCCTTGTCAATCAACTATCGTGGGAGTGGCCTGTGCAGAACTACGTCATTCTGACAGGAACCTCAGAACAGCCTGATTTGAGAAAAGGGATTTTAAAATAGGGATTTAAAAAAAAAAACACTGGGTGGATTTTTATCATTATAGGATGGATGTGTACCCACACTTCCAACACACATTTGTTCAAACAACTTGTAAAGTGAATTTTGCATCCGATGACCCCTTTAACTCTTAATTGGCTCTATTTATGTATAATTATTTTATTAAAAAATACAGTAAAAACAGCAATAATGTGAAATATTTTTTTATTCTATTGTTAGAAAAACTGAATTTTCCAGTAACCATTACTCCCGTCTTCAGTGTCACATGATCCTTCTGATATGCTGATTTAGAACTCAGGACATTTCTTCTTGCAATCAATGTTGAATGCAGTTGTGCTGCTTAATATTTTTGTGGAAACTGTGATGCTTTTTTCAGGATTCCTTGATTAATAGAAAGTTCAAAGTAAAGAGTAGTGTACTGTGATACTAGGTTTTATAGTATTTACATATGAACATGTCTAAGACAGTATTACCATAATACCGTGTCCAAAAATGGTACTTTTTAAAATGACATTATTTGGCCGTAACAAAATCTGTTGCTTTCAGCAGAACAGTAAAAAAAATACTGTATGTGTTCAACCTATTGTGTTCTGATTATTTTCAGGTCTGAACTGTTTCATTCCTTGTTTGCGAATGGTCCAGTAATGGCACACTGACTGAAACATCGGCCTTAAACTCCAGTGTGTATGTGCTGCATTGTTCTCACACACTTCGGCAGTTGAAATCCTTCAGGGAACCCAGACTTAAACCTAGGTTTTTGAGATTACCTGTAAATGAAACTGAACTTTTGATTTGTAAAAAATGACACATTTTAGTACCTATTTGTATTAAAATATCATTTTGTCAACAAAGACAGTGTTTTAATTGATGCTTTTAATTTTACACTTAGTACATGATTACATGTTGTGAAACTAATATGTACCTTTATTTGATCCTCTCTGGAAGCATTCTGTAATGTAATCTGATTAGAAGTATCAGAAACCTTCTCCTTCAATTATCCACAAGTTTTGACTATTGTGGCTTCCATAATTTTAATTGGGTATTGAAATGGCGTGATCAATTTGGTCTGTTGTAGGTGGTATGAGAATAGACTGTGAAACCCACACCGAGGGGACTGAATGAGAGAATGATTGCTGAATTGATAAATCAATGGATGTGTGTTCCCGGATCCTTCTGTCTGCCATTTGATTTCTCTAAGGACTGAAGAATAGCATGAAGACAAGCACTGATTATCTGTTGGTAGAAACAGTCACCAACCTTCAGGATTTTATCTCGGGCTACTCTCATTTGCACACTTTTAATGTGTATGTTTCCCATCCTCTCTGATCCTTAGAATTTAAGGTGCTGTTTTTGTTACTGTATATTGTATTTATGACATCTATACACACACATTTCAGAGAGGAGTGGAGTCTCACATAAACTCACAACTGGGGTACCTCAGGGTTCGGTGCTTGGCCCTTTTGTATAGTATATTATAAAAAATCCTGTTTTCTATGATATAACCTGGTACATTTATTCAAGAAAGAGCCACAAAAAGTAAAAAATTTAATGTCAGAATTTATGATTTTATTGAGTTATTTTTTAGAGGCAAACACAGCTTGCCACAGTAAACAGGAAATTCACAGTAAACAGCTTCTGATCTCTTCAGTAACATGTTTAGCAATACTTATAGACGAGACAATCCACCAACTGTTCGGGTGACAGCATGTCACAATTTTCACCTTTCATTGAATCAAACAGTAGTGCTAGCATTGGAGTGGCAGCTTGTTTTCCAGTAGTGGAGACAACCAGCCAATGAAACATTGAGGATACAACAAAGCATCATGACTGCCAGTGTAGATTGTGCATAATACTCTATTCACCTTGCTTAAGTATCCTCTGCCACCTCCATTGCTTTCATTTAGTATATTTTTTTCACTGCACTCCTGTCATTCCAGAATATGTATGTAGTAATAATCATGTTCTACAGTTACACACTTACATTACAGTGTACTATGTTGAACTACAGTGTGCAGCAGTTAGATCACTTAGACATGTTTAATAAGTTATTAATGACTTCTCAGCATTATATCATCTATGCTAAAAAAATAAATTTCATATAAGTACAATACCAGTGGATACACATTTAAAAAAAAAAAAATTATATATTTTGGTTAAGCCACAAGGGAATGAAACAAGCGTAGTCACAATCTGATGCGGTCATACGGCTCAATCAACCATCCTGCATGTGAAGAATAATACCACGTCTACACAGTGAGTGATGCAACGAAATACAGCTACATTACTCCCGAAGCAGGAGTGATCTAGATGTGACATCCCTTACTCTCAGTGTGGACGGGTGTTATCACCTGACTGTTGTAGGAGAAAGTGTAAAGTTCATTTTTAAGTTGCAAAGTTCTCTCTTACACATTAATCTACTGCCTTTTAAACAAAAAAAATTAAAAAAAAAAGAAAAAAAAAAAAAAAAAAAGAAGTGTAACACTCTAACAGCAGCTTTGGGAAGCTTGTTTCTACAATTGGTCTCTGTTCAATCTAAGTCTCAAAGTGCACTTGACTAGATTGCAAAACTATAAATACTAGAACGTTTTACTTTAGTTTTTCTAAAGGTGCGCATTGATGTGCATTCATAGGTACTGATACTGTGTATCTCTGTTATAATGCATAATTTCAGAATCATAGCCAACAATGTTATGTCACATAACATCATAGCACTGCCATGTTGGCTCCTCTAGTTCCAGATTCCAGTAACATCATGCCTCTGAGATGATTGTGTGTAAACAGGGCTCTATGATGACGCAGGGGCGTCCATGGTGGACAGGATTCGGACCACCTCAGCACGCTGCGTGGGGGAAATGTGCTGGGTCATGTGAACAATGGAGTCCATGGCCACTTCAGGGTTAGCTTGAACCAGGCTAAGAAATGAAAACAAACAAACATAGTTTATTAAAAACACAAAATATACATTTATGAATAAATAAGGGTGTAAAAATGCATTGCAACGCATTGATCTGATATCGAAAATTCAATGTAGTTATTTAATAATCAGTAAAAATGTCCATTTCTTATATAAAACATTTTTGCACTGATTAAAAATCCATCAGACCTCACAGATCCTTAATAATTTATTAGCTCTTTAAAAGCAAAGCTGCCGCAAAGAAAAACAGTTCCTAACAAACAGCTTTGAGCCTAGATGAAGTTCAGACAAGTCCGACATTTAAGGCATAATGCAGTTGCATCACTAATTAAACAGCTTTTCTCCAAATAAATAAAGACAAGGACATAAAATGGTATTTGAGAAGAAAGTGTTTTAAAATCTTAAATCCATTATCTTAAATCCATTATAGTGTACAAAACAAGACGAACACTTTAACAATATTGGCCTCAAATACCCAGATGAGCATGTGTTATTTTCTGCATTGCTAACGACGACGATTATTTTCAGGGAATAACATACCTCAAAATGATTTGTTACTGACCAATCAGAATCGAGTATTCCAGGCAGTTGTGTAATAATTTGTGATAATGAAAGCTGACTGTACATTATCCCTTATATTAGTGGAAATGATTAAAAAGAGTAGGTACTCTTTATAAAAAAAAAAAAAAAACTTCAAGCTTATAAAACCTGCATTTTAATTTACAGAAATTATGATTCAGACCTTTGAATATTGTTGTGGACAATGGAGGGCCTTAGAGTCAAAAAGGTTGAGAACCTCACGGTTTATAATATCAAAGTCCCTATATACACACAGAGAGACAGCCAGACAGACACTCTAGTGCTGTCAATCGATTAAAAAAAAAAATACAAACAAATAAAAAACATTTTTCCGTAATTAAGCGTGATTAATCACAAATTAATACAACATTTATATTGTCATAATTTCACATTGAATCTACAAATTAATGTAGAAACAACAGTGTTTTAAATACGTATTTAATGACATCTTTTTACTAAGTAGCCTATTATTAAGGAATTGATATTACTGCTACTGATGTCTTTATTAAATGCATTTTTCCTTCAAATTTAGCCATTGATTGTAGCCATTCATCGTTACAGTATAATTTATAGCCATTATTTTTAACATTCAATAGACTTTGAAAAATATACAATTTTTTAATTTAAGTGAACTTAAAACAATCTTCACATAAACTATAAATCGTATATGCATAAACTATCAATTGTATATAAGGTAGATTAATCTTTATTCCAGCTACAAAAGTTAATCAGCGAGCACAGCAGTGATTAATTTCTTTTTCTTTTGTTCTTTGATTTACATCAATGACAGACTGTAGCAGGTTTCACTTTAAAAGCAGTGCTGTCTCTTTAAAACCTGATGCACATGACGCAGATCTGACGTGCATCCAATTTTCACTCATTTAAGATTTTATTTACGAGATGTCTCGCCAAAAATGGGTATTTTGACATCATTGTGTGTTTTTGGCTTTCTGTGCGCACATGACGTCAGATGCCTGTGTCCAATTAAGTTCTTGTTTTAGCTTGTTTGGTAGCATGTTTATATAACGCTAGCCAAAGGATGCCAGGAAAACAAAAAAATTTAAAAAAAAAAAAAAAAAAAAAAAAAGGATGCTGCTTTAATTAAACCTTAAGCTGAAAAAAAAGTTAATCCCACAATTAAACGTGTTAATTTTGACAGCCGTAATATAAACCATTTATAAGTGCATATATGTTTTTAAGGCTGGTGTCTGGATGTTACCTGCGGATCTGTTTGAGGATGTGATCCCTGCAGATATATTTAATGTTCTCATCGATGACAGATCTGGCACCCTCTTCTTCTGCCAGCTGCTTCTCCAACCACTCCACAACATCCTCATTGCTGTCCCACAGATAAGCCTGGGAGAGACAAACAAAAAGAATAATACATAAAAAAAAGTGTTTAATACATGGAGCTTGTTTGAAACCTCCTGCCAAACAAACTTTCTGACAATGTTTCTATTTGAAAATCAAATCACAACCCTAATCAACGGCTCTTCATTTAGGCTTAGACTGATAACATCAGGCTGATCTGAAACAAAGCTGGACTTGTGCTTGTGAAGATTTGTCGAGGCGTTAATGGGCTTCCATGCTTCTAAAAAACGCAAGCACTTGTAGTCGGCAAGAACATTTAATGCCCCATATTAATCATTTTTAATCCGTTTGCTTTTAATTAAGAAACAGCGTGTTGCTCTGCTATCTGCGCGTGGCAGGGTGGAGATTAATTGTAGCTTAAGATAGCTCGCTCTGATTAGGGTAATGTATTAGTGGTCCAGACAATGTCTTCTACAGATACTTTAACCTGCCCTGGGGGCTTGGCTCTGCTCCAGGACCTGGTGTGGCGACTCTTCTGAGGCCTAGTCGGAGCTCGGGAACGCTCATCCACTGTGATCACTTCCAAATGTCAGATTTTCTGGTCTACACACCACTTCAGCAAAAGAAAGGCTTGCTACGGTTTTTACAGGTTCTCAATGCTCAGGTCAGTTTTTTGAAACCATTCATACAGTTCTCCTAACCAACTTCCAGCTTGGCACAGACACAGCAGCACATTTTACATGTAAAATGCAGTAAAACTACCAAAAAAAAAAAAAAAAAAAAAACCTTCATATGCCTCAAATCAAGTCATTCTTCCATTAAAAAAAAAAAAAAAAAAGGTCAACCACTAATTACACTTTTATTTTTTTATTTAAAAAAATAAACACTAAGAGCAGGTAGCATTATACATATGCATACATATCTATATTTGTTATGTTACATGGTCCACTTTTAAATTACAGTACAAAATTATTCCTAACTTGTCTTCTTTTGTATAGATGGTAATGAAATTGAATGACTAACATTGATATATTGACATTTGATAATATTTCATGTTTTTGATTCGGTATATAATTCAATCTGGTATTACTATAGAAATGTATCAAAATGGTGTCTTATTTAGTTTTTTACTATGTTAAGTTTTGAACTCAAGTTTAACAGTTTTGAAAAAAAAAATAAAAAAAAATGATGTAAACATGTAAATTGGCCTGGTTTTGGTGGAGGTTGTGTCTAAGTGAGAAAAGAATACAAGTAATTTACAAGTCGATGAATGTATTTTGTGCCAAAGCAATGGAAAATGATCCACAGTTTAGCCCACATAGACTGCTGTTGAGCTCACTGTGTGAAGAGTTTTGAAAAAGTGGCTTAAGTTTTGAGAAACGGGTCTTGGCGATTGACTGGCAATGGTCAAAGTTCAAGGCAACATCGAATTCAAACCCAAAATGGTTTATTAAATGTGGATGCATGGTTTTAGCTAGATATTTGACTTCTAAAATGTAATATTTAACACACACACACACACACACTCAAATGTATACTCACTTATACTGTCATATTTGTAAAATTCTTTTGTTGGTGATCTGGAGAAAAGATGTTTGTTTATGGAATAGTTTTTGGTAACGTACTTTCACAGCTCCCTCTGCTTCCACGAACCAGCGGCGGAGCATGGCCTCAACCTGCCCGTCTGTCAGCTCGCTATTAGCACACTGGATCTTCCTCTTAACCGTGTCCTCCAGCAATAACCGCCGCAAACGCCAATAGAAGAACAGTCGAGATGTCCGCCACTCCAGGACATCCTGAACACACACAAGTCCAGATTCATTTATGGCATAGTTCATTGATTCACGTCTTTTTATTTGAGCTTCTGATTCTTCAACTATGGATAAATATTAATACAAAAGTATCAAATAAAAACAACAACTGCGGGGAAAAGCAGAGAAGACTAATATAAGCTACTATAAGAGTTGAGTACTGACAGTGATGACTCCTTTCTCCTGCATGCGGCCCGGTGTGTCATGAAGGTCGGCGAACTGCACGGCTACTTGATGATATATTGGCAGCAGGAACTCTTCTCTCTCTTTCAGTTTACTCTCCAGCTCTTTACGCTCAGACACACTCAATTCTGGGGTGCCTGAAAACACACACACACACACACACACACACAAAGAATGGACAAATGTAAAAATAAAAAAATTGAGGAATGTACCAAAAAAGTAACTTAGAAACAGGCCAGTATATTTTATTAATTAATTACTTTAATTAACAGGCTTTAAATTACTGTTTTGTTAAATAATAATTTCTTGCTGTTGTTGTTTTTATTGTTATTATTAATTTATTAATTATTATAATGGATTTGTTTTTGACTAGGTTTTAGAAAGGCTGCATTACCTAAAACAATAACTGAATAGCTTTTTAATGTTAATTGCTATATTTTTGGATAAGGTGGCATTAACAAAAAGAAAAGTAAAGCAAACAGTGCAGTTATTAACTAAAAATAAAACTATTAATATTATTTTCATTAACTGAAATAAAATAAAATATAAATATTAGATAAAATGTTTATAAAGTTAAAATTTTAATGAAAATAAAATGCTGTCCTGCATTTAATAATAATAATAATAATAATAATAATAATAATAATAATAATAACAACAACAACAATACAAAAATACTGAAACTTAAAACGAAAAAGTATTTTTAAAAAAAGCTAATTCAAAATATAAACTTACTATAATAATGTATAAACAATACTATAACAACACTGGGAAGCATGTTATTCCATTTTGATGAACAATTTAGAATAATACCTACTGGTAAACAGTGTAAAAGAAACGCATTAAAAAAAAATAATAATAAAATAAAATAAAAAAAGGCCATTTTGATTTCATGCTGGCTTAAGCTAATTAGCACAATTCTGCTATTCTGGCATCCATGTGTTGGTCCCTCATTCTTCACATGAAAATCAGCAAGAATTGCACCACAACAGTGCTGCCAACCAAGCGGCACTGGATCTCACATCAGCCCGTGGCTGTTCAAAAGAGATCGATCCCATCAGAGCCAATCATTCAGCATGGCCGCCTGCAACACTACAGGCCACTCTGGTGGCACGGTCCATTTTAGTGACTGCTGAGGGGGTAATCGATCGAAGGAGGTACAGAACAGCAACGACGTCTGATTGATCTGAGACTCCTGTGATTGACACGTCTCCTCAGGGAGGAGAAAAAGGGTCGACACAATCAGCAGAACGCAGTGATGAGGTGCTTTAGTATAACACTTATACAGTCATGGCCAAAAATATCGGCACCCTTGGTAAATATGATCAAAGGCGGCTGTGGAAATTAATCTGCATTGTTAATCCTTTTGATATTTTATTTAAAAAAAAAAAAAATTCACAAAAATCTAATCTTTCATTGGATAATAAGAATTTAAAATGGGGGGAAATATCATTATGAAATAAATGTTTTTCTCTAATACACATTGGACAGAATTATTATATTCCCATTCATATTCACAATTTTGAGCATTCCAGGGTGATTATGAACATGAAATTATCCAGCCATGGCTTCCTGTTTCACAGAAATATAAATAGGAGGGAAAACAAAGCCCAAATTCCCTTAATCATCCATCACAATGAGAAAAACCAAAGAATATATTTCTGATGTGCAGCAAAAGTAGGGCTGCAACTAACGATTATTTTGATAATCGATTCGTTGGTCGATTATTTTTTCCTTCGATTAATCAATTAATCGGATAAAAACTAAATTTTCTTCTTTTTTTTTATTTTATTGACAAAAACACTTCCACATTCTGCCCAATATCCTTCAAACAAACGTGGCAACTGAATGCTATTAAAACATACAGTGCTTAACAATTTATTAGACCACCTGTCATCATAAAGAGAAAACACAAATATTTTAGGAATCTGTCAAAGAATTGTTTAAACCTAAAAATTTTATTGTCATTTATTGGGCAAATAACAAACTGAAACAACTAAATATTTATTCACATAATAATAATAATAATAATAATAATAATAAAAATAGCCTCCTGCCTTTCATAACAGCATGCATTCTTGCTGGCATTGTTTAGCTACTTTTTGACTGTAATTGGGTATCTGAAAAAAATCTTTCATAGATCTTTCATTCTTTCATAGATAATTATATTATAGCATTAGAAATAGCCTACTGTTACTAAAGAGCTTACGCATACTGGAGGACTAACCAATACAGATAGCTAAAAAATGATTTTAGTAAACACCAGTTTAGTTTAGAGCAGCAGTGGCACAATGCTTACATTATTTGTTATCAACTTTAAATACATTTTTAATAAATTTGTTAAACACTGTATATAGGCCTATAGTTTAAATCTCTTTATCAAAAATTAAGATAATAATAAAGATAATAAAGACGAATAAAAACACAAACTCAGTGTTAACCAACTTTTTGATCAGTCACGTTTACTGTAATTTCTTTATCCTGTAAAAGGCGGCTATGAAGCATCTGATATTTATATTCAGACAACTACACGCGGTTATCCCTTTACAGTTCCTACTCTCATAAAATACGTGCACTACATGTTGACTTTTAAACCTTAATTTAATGTTCAACAACAGATATTTCAGCACAATGAATGTTTTTGCGCTGAATATTAATCCCTCTCTGACGCCGCGCTGGCTCTCATTCAGTAAAGATTTAAACTTAACACAGACTGTCAGGACTGAACTTTATGCAAAAATGGAAATGTTCGCGTGAATTTGTGACATTTACAGATAAGGATATGACCGTAAACTGAATGTTTTTGCGCCGAGGACGCACACGCATCTGTCAAAGCGCCTGACAGAGCAAGCCATTACACTAATGCATTAACTTAAAGCTTAAAATAAAGATTTCTCATGTTTTGTGCAGCTTGGATCACGTACTTCTCCCGCAGCATCTCATTCTGTTTCCTTCACTATTGTTAGATGCATTTTGTCCATAGAAATGCATTATTCAGTGCTGTAACGTTAATTTGACGCGACCGGCTGAAGTTGGATGTGCGCTGAAGAAGCACCAACATGGAGCTGTGAATCTAAAGGGTCTGGAGTGATTCTGGATGAAGGAATGGTCTCTGATCTCGTCAGGTGTTCTCTAACCTCATCGGGCATTATAGGAGAAAATTTACAGCTGTTAAACTGGCAAATGGAGGTTTCAAAAAGTATTGAATAAAAGGGTGCTGTTAATTGTGGCCAACGTGTATTTGAGAAAAACATTTTTCATAATGATATTTCCCCCCTTTTAAATTCTTATTATCCAATGAAAGGTTAGATTTTTGTGAATTTTTTAAATAAAAGATCAAAAGGATTAAGAATGCAGATTAATTTTCACAGCCTTCTTTGATCATATTTACCAAGGGTGCTGATATTTTTGGCCATGACTGCACACGCCCAATAAAACAAGATAGGATTTCAAGAGAGACAGCACTGTAAGAAACTTACCCAGTCTTTCTGCAAGGCCCATGTATATAGGGTCCACTCGTCTCATGGTCTTCACCAGGTCTTTTTTACGGAACTTGATCTCCACCGTGCCTTCAGGCTCCAGCACGCCACCACTGCAGAACACACACACTGATCAGTCAGTTTATTCAAATATTTTATTACAATGAATTTGTCTGAAACAAATTCAATGATTTTCTTCCACCACTCAAAATGGCTTGCTTGTAAGGTCTGACCACTTAATTTTTTTATTTTATTTTTTATTTTTTTGGGTGTTTTGTTTATTTATTTATTTTATGTTTAATGCAGTGTTAATACACTGTTACATAAAATAAAAAAAGCACAATGATAAACAAAAAACAAAATGATACAAAACAAAACACAACACAACCAAACAAACAAAACAAAACCAAATAACACTAAAAACATCAAAACCAAAAACAACCAAACAAAATGAACACATCAAAATTAAACAACCATTATGTGTTAATACAGTGTTACGTTTAAATAACATTAAAAAAATAAGATGCAATGCACAACGACAAAAAAAAAAAAAAAAAAAAAAACTAACAAACAAAAAAACAAAACAAAAGCCAAACAAAAATCACACTAACCAAAACAAAAGACAAAACACCCAAACCAAACCAAAAAAAAAAACAAAAAAAAAAAACAAAACTGGTTCTTACCGGCTGTCCTTATCCGCATACATCTCCATGTGGCGAGGGTTGATGGTGGGGTCTATGACGACCCATGATCCTCCCCTGAGCTCTGCTTGTGGAGGGATGTACACCAGCACTGGCTGTCTGTATTCTCTCAGCCCGTCCACTATATACGCTCCAAACTTCAGCACCTGGTCATACATGTCTGAAGACAGGAGAGCATAAAGTGTTAGCAGAGATCATCATAGCTCACTAAAGCGCATCCTACTTCATTTCCTGTATCACTGACCTTTCATCCCTCCAGAGAAGCCCCTCCAGTTGGCAAACACCATGAGTGGAAGCCCCTCCCTGTTGAAGTCTTTAATGGCCTGTGCTGTCTTAAAAGCAGAGTCGGGGAACCACACTTGCCCTGCTTGTTGGATGATCTACCAGAAAAAGCACAGAACACTGGTCATCTTCCTGAAAGAAATCAAGTGGCAGAGTGTATAAGCATTTCCAAGTGGTCACCTTGGCTTCTGAGTCCAAATTCGCTGGGTCTGCTGGGATAGACAGCTCCACTGATCGGGTTTCCACTGCAACTACTCCAGTCGGGATCCCGCCCAACCTACAAATGACAAGTCAGAATGTTTGTTACACAGGGACAGATTGAACAAACGCTCAAAAAAAAAAAAAAAATAAAAAAAAATAAATAAATAAATAAAAATAAATAAATAAATAAATAAATAAAAAAAAAGTAAAAAAATAAAATTAATAAATGAATGTTACACATTTGATCATTGAGTTAAAGGGATATTTCAAATTTTCTAAAAGGAGTCATCATACTGACTGAGTTATGATATTTACAGCTGTACAGCTGGAACTGGGTTGAGGGATATAAGAAAAATTATCACAGCATTCTAATACATGTTTAATCTAATATAGATACATATTTGATACAATATTCATTTTCATATACACACACATATATACACGTGTGTGTGTGTGTGTGTGTGTATACAGATGCATCTCAATAAATTAGAATGTTGTGGAAAAGTTCATTTATTTCAGTAATTCAACTCAAATTGTGAAACTCGTGTATTAAATAAATTCAATGCACACAGACTGAAGTAGTTTAAGTCTTTGGTTCTTTTAATTGTGATGATTTTGGCTCACATTTAACAAAAACCCACCAATTCACTATCTCAACAAATTAGAATACTTCATAAGACCAATAAAAAAAAAAAAAAAAAAACAAACAAAAAAACATTTTTAGTGAATTGCTGGCCTTCTGGAAAGTATGTTCATTTACTGTATATGTACTCAATACTTGGTAGGGGCTCCTTTTGCTTTAATTACTGCCTCAATTTGGCGTGGCATGGAGGTGATCAGTTTGTGGCACTGCTGAGGTGGTATGGAAGCCCAGGTTTCTTTGACAGTGGCCTTCAGGTTATCTGCATTTTTTGGTCTCTTGTTTCTCATTTCCTCTTGATAATAACCCATAGATTCTCTATGGGGTTCAGGTCGGGTGAGTTTGCTGGCCAGTCAAGCACACCAACACCATGGTCATTTAACCAACTTTTGGTGCTTTTGGCAGTGTGGGCAGGTGCCAAATCCTGCTGGAAAATGAAATCAGCATCTTTAAAAAGCTGGTCAGCAGAAGGAAGCATGAAGTGCTCCAAAATTTCTTGGTAAACGGGTGCAGTGACTTTGGTTTTCAAAAAATACAAATGGACCAACACCAGCAGATGACACTGCAACCCAAATCATCACAGACTGTGGAAACTTAACACTGGACTTCAAGCAACTTGGGCTATGAGCTTCTCCACCCTTCCTCCAGACTCTAGGACCTTGGTTTCCAAATGAAATACAAAACTTGCTCTCATCTGAAAAGACTACTGGACAACAGTCCAGTTCTTCTTCTCCTTAGCCCAGGTAAGACGCCTCTGACATTGTCTGTGGTTCAGGAGTGGCTTAACAAGAGGAATACGACAACTGTAGCCAAATTCCTTGACACGTCTGTGTGTGGTGGCTCTTGATGCCTTGACCCCAGCCTCAGTCCATTCCTTGAAGTTCACCCAAATTCTTGAATTGATTTTGCTTGACAATCCTCATAAGGCTGCAGTTCTCTCGGTTGGTTGTGCATCTTTTTCTTCCACACTTTTTCCTTCCACTCAACTTTCTGTTAACATGCTTGGATAAAGCACTCTGTGAACAGCCAGCTTCTTTGGCAATGAATGTTTGTGGTTTACCCTCCTTGTGAAGGGTGTCAATGATTGTCTTCTGGACAACTGTCAGATCAGCAGTCTTCCCCATGATTGTGTAGCCTAGTGAACCAAACTGAGAGACCATTTTGAAGGCTCAGGAAACCTTTGCAGGTGTTTTGAGTTGATTAGCTGATTGGCATGTCACCATATTCTAATTTGTTGAGATAGTGAATTGGTGGGTTTTTGTTAAATGTGAGCCAAAATCATCACAATTAAAAGAACCAAAGACTTAAACTACTTCAGTCTGTGTGCACTGAATTTATTTATTTAATACACGAGTTTCACAATTTGAGTTGAATTACTGAAATAAATGAACTTTTCCACGACATTCTAATTTATTGAGATGCACCTGTATATGTGTGTGTGTGCGCGCGTGGGGAGGGGGTCACACATTTAAGGTATTTTTTATTATTATTTTATTGTTTGAAAGTGTAAATTAAAATGTAAAAAAATAGAGCAAATTAAAATAAATAGCAAAATTAGCCTTTATCAGGCAGACAAATACTCTGAAACGTAAATAAAACTGACACATTCATTGTTAATCTGTATTTTGGCAGACAACTAAAAGGGTATTGAGTAGAAGACTGATGTGAAACTAATGTTCCCCACAGGAGCATTCAAAGTGCATTTATCAGAGCAGGACCTTTCCAATTGACAAACGCTGCCCTTTAGGAATTGAGGTCAGAGGTCAACACAAGTTCACTGAGGAGAGTAAAGGCTCAGATTGTGTGGTTAATCATTAGAAAAATAAGTATTTGCGAATATACACCATTGCATGTGCAATAATAATAATAATAATAATAATAATAATAATAATAATAATAATAACAACAATAATAATAAAAAAAAGATAACATGCATACTTCTCTAAAAATGGTTAGTTCTGATAGCTCTACAGCAGCATAATTTGTTTGCTTTAGATAAGACATCAGACCAAGTGGTATTCAATGACAAGTGGCATGACAATGACATTCATGAAGTTTTACAACTTGCCTAAGAGTCCAAATACTTTTTGGGCCAAAGTATTCATTGGTGCTTACCTGGCCCGTCCTACGATTACACTCTGTGCCCACGGCTGCATGATCTCCAGAAAAGAGCCGTGGTCAAAGAACCCGCTCACCCACGCACCCTTAGAGTCTGTATGAAAGGAGAGAGACCGTCAGAGCTGCATTAGTACCCTATCTTCATCAGAGATATGCCGAGCTTAACCGAGGAGAAGCACATGCTTCCTGCAGGAAGAGGTTACCATTCAATTACTGAGATCTGTCTCTGCACTGAGACAAAGATTTTTGTCCCTGCCACCAGCTCTCGATATCTCCCCACCTCACTGTGGCAATTACAGTGATGTGTAATCTGTCTCGCCAATAAAAAAACCACTCCATATATCCCAGAGTGTCTTATCTCTGAGTGGAGAGACCTAGTGCTGTGCCTCAAACATAAACCCTCAGACCACACTCATCCATTACTGGACACTTCCATCTAACAGCACATTCCTCAGCACAATTAATACACAAAACACAAAATATCACTGCAGGAGGCCTCAACACATGGTCAAGTTGAGCTCTTTTGACAGCATAATGTCACTGACAGAAAAAAAAGTTTCTCCTCAGTTTTTCCTCCCTTGTTTTTTGTTATTAAAGCAAGAATTATTACTACAGAAAGGCACTTACCAAAGGAAGTACATATAAGAGGTTCCACAATAAAAATCATGCGACAGATGCTATCAATAGAGCTAAACATGTAATGTGGTCTAGGGCTGCAGCATCTACTCACTCTGCCTGGGACGTCCCGCTAACATCCAGCGTGGGTCATAAGGTGCCTTGGTAGGAACAAACTCCACTGGCCGATCGATGGGATCTTTAGCACTGAGCATTGGCACAGGACTCGACTTATTCTGAAGGAGAACAGCACTGTTAGACTCGAAATCACATTCTCTGGGTTACATATCACAGTGTGTTCTGCATACCTTCGGCATGTAAGACAGCCAGTGCAGTAACGCAAACACTCCCTCAAAATCATCGCACACAGTGGTGTGTGTGACTCCATTATTGTGCATGATCTGTACTCCACCCAACTGGTTATTAGAGGTGTACACCTCACGACCCAGAACCTGTGAAGAAAGCGCAAAGGTGTGAATGAAAAAGTTTTGTTCAGAAGTTGCAAAGCTGCAACACTGAGAACTTCTGAATAAAAACTTGCTGCGGAATTGCATAAAGTTTGTTAAATACATCACATTAAATATCTGAAAGATACTCAAAAGTTAAGGCAGCTAATGTGAAGATATCCTCAAGAACTTCAGAATCAGAACTTTTGAATCCCCAAAATGAACTCCAAAACACTGGCCAAATTTTGTTCAAAATTAAAATCACAATCATTTGTTCTTCAACTTGACTTAAAGTGTACATATTTTGACCACACATTTTACAGTAATTTATTTGTTGTCTGTAGTCTTCCTGTAGACTGATAGGCCATTATGTGAATTAGCGAACACTTGGTTGCACACCAGTCTAAGACTGTGGAACCATCGACTTCATATTAACCCCTGCCCTTAAATAGCACATTTAAAAAAAATATGGTCTGCGGTTGGTCATTTCAAATGTCGGTCAGGCATGTCCCACTAGCCTTTTCATATTATTGCCACTGGACTCAGATTCAGGATAGATTCAGGAGTCAAGCTACTGTGCTACCCCTGTGTCAAGTTGCCCGCAGGTTAAGCATTGGAATGATGCTCAAAATCCAAAGAACTTCAACTTTGACCTTTATGACCATTAGAACAATTCCCATGACATATTATTGATGGTACCACCTTGAAAATAGACTGTAATCAGACTGTTGGGCGATTCTTGTCCAGAAAAAGCTACATTGTGGACCAGACTTGATTAACAGCGATGTCACTAACTCTTCTTCTTGCTTCTTACTTGAGGAAGGAACACAGAACTAGGAAGCATGGCGTGTGTATTGTGTGTTATGGCAGTGTCAGTGCTAGCGGAGGTCCTGGGGCTGTGGATCAATACCATCACACAGGCAGTCAGCCCAGTGCTGGAGGCTGAGGAGAGTGTGCTCTCCGCTCAATGCTGTCAATGACCTGGGTGAATGACGGTGTCACTGAGGGGTCAGTTGGGGAGAGTAAGGGGTTATGCCTCCAGGACTACATCGATACTCAGATTTCGCCATTCTTTCTCTATTCACACACTGATTAAAGAATCACGTACAATGATTTCTATAGAGTGATTATAGAAATTTTTTGTGGTGTTGCAGACCATATACTCTGGAACAGCCTTCCTGATAACGTTCGGGGTTCAGACACACTCTTTCTGTTTAAATCTAGATTAGACACATCTCTTTAGCCAAGCATTCACATAATGCATCTCATAATCTTGTACTGCAGTTATATCTGATCAAACACACATTATTGTTCTTTAGCTTGGATTGAACAAATCATTTTTGCTTGGTTGGAACAGCAGCTACGTTAATTATGTCTCTATTTGTTTCTCTGTTTCTGGTAACTAGGATTTACACAAGCTTCAGTCTGGATCCAGAACACCTGAGAAGAGATGATGCCAACCCCTCAGAGGACCTCAGATGATGCCTACCCTCAGACAACATACAGAACTACCAAATTTCGCCATAAGTTAAATATATTAAGTTTCTACAATATATAAATATATTGTAGAAACTTAATTTCCCGTAAAGCTGCTTTGCAACGATTTGTATTGTGAAAAGCGCTATACAAATAAACTTGAATTGAATTGAATTGAATATATAGTCTAAATACTGTAAAGCATTTCTGTTTGTTTGAACTCCTTGACAACTTCTGGTTCAACCAATTCCATGAGTTTGGAGTGAGACCAACTCTGCCGTGCAAAGGCAAAAGACCGTAACTTTGATTTTGGGCGAAAATGAGTTATTGATATTTTTGGGACATTCGAGACATCCTTTATCATGTGCATAAGTATCTTGAGTCAATTTCGTTGTTTTTTCAGAGAAAATAATGGGTCGTCTTAACCATAACTTCAAAAAGCCCCAGAGAAACCAAGGCAGAACACTGTATAACACCAGTTACGGCTCTTTCACTTTGTTTGGAATGCTCAAATTGAGTTATGGCCTTCTGCCTTTGTTTAGCGCGCGTCGATATGAAGCTACCGTGCCAGCTTGGAGTTATAAGGTGTTCTCCCTTTGTTTTACTGACCATTAAAGACTGCCACATTTTAATTCCGGTGTAACTTGTATACTTTCATACATCTGATCTGTCAGATTATTAAACAAACTAATTAGATATAATCGCGATCTACCAAACAGCTCCATATAACAAAGCACTGCAAAGACGATACCTTGGCAGCAATACATAATCGTGAATAACCTTTAAAGGTTTTTTTTAATTACTATTATTTCCTTTTTATAATGCAGATTATTCACTAGGCTGTCGCTTCTATTTGGACGCGTGTGGACTAGAATTCCGTAGCATGTAGCATAAAATCAGTACTAACAGTTCGCAATTAAATCCATATCCTACCTTGTAACCCGGTAAAATCAATCAATGGCGATGAACGTCATCGGAGATGTTAAATCCACAAGCATTCTGAGCATTATACCTGCTTGCTGGTGTTCACATCAATCCACAAGTTGTTCTTTTAGGTTTGGCTTTTTTAATTCAAGTCAATATAAAAGCAATTACGCGATGTTTAGCATTCTTTTACGTTACTGAGCATAGCAAATAAATTGATTGCAAAACGGTATCCACTCTGTTTAACTTATTAGTCTGCTTGTTACAGTCAAAAAACAATTAATACAGTCACATTACTATATGCAATAGCCTATATGAGATAGCCCATGATCACTAGATTTTATACAGATGTTACTGTAACGATTTTGTAAATGGTGATCAGCAACCAAATATTGATAATGTGGAAGTTATCGTCTTTTGCCTTGGTGTGACCTCACGTTTTGCAGACAATTCAAAGGCAGAGTACAGTAACTTCAAAATAGGGGTAAAAATCAAGTTTGAGCTCACAATTTTTTAATGTAGATAATTTTCATTACTACAACATCTAATTGCCAAATTTCCAGTGTCCTACCTATAATTAATTTGGCTGGACAAATAAAAAAAAACTATAAAGTAATTTTTCTCAGTTTCACACGAGTTAAGGTTTTTTGTCTTTGTAGGGCAGAATTGTTGGGCTGAACAATGGCATTTGGCAGTGGTGTCAAATCCTGTTCCTGGAGAGTCACGGTCCTGCTTAGTTTAGCTACAATCTCAGTTAAACAAACTTGAACCACCTAATCAAAGTCTTCAGGACTTCTAGGGAAGTTTGCTGGGGTAAGTAAGAGCTAAACTCTGCAGGATATCTTGCACAAATGCAATATTTGACATCCTTTGAATATAGGAAGAGTGTGTAGAAAACCATTTTGAAAGTGGTCATGTGTTGACTTTATTGAACCCCAGTGCATTAAGCATTCATCTGGCTATTTTATCTTGGGACGTAACAATCATCACGAGCTAGCATTATAGAGAACAATGTTTGCCAATGTATTTTTGTTTTAGACATTGCAACCAATTGCAATTCCGTTGCAACAAAACCTCCTATAGATTGTTTCGGGGTTCTGTACCACAGGGTTCTCCCCAATCTGCAAGACAGCTTTCATATTACCAATTTTTCAATGCGAACCATACGGTTTCAAACTAAACTTATAGTGTGATAGACCTTGGTCTGCATCTACAGCTCGGTTTATGGTCTCAGGAAAGACTGCAGTCTGTACCACAAGTGATAATTACCTCAACCATTTCAGAGAATGTACAAGAACTGCATGACTCTGAAAGGCAACATAGCCATTGTAGCCATTAAGTTCACTGAAATCAACAGCCTGGTCCTTGAATCAACTACTTAAACTTTAACTTTTTTGTCAGGGTCAGTCTTAGTTTGGACCTGAGGTACAGGAGGTCTAGTTCTGGTATGTACAGTATCTGAGATACAGGATTAATGAGGTTCCAGTGGTTAATGAAAGACTGAACTCTTCCATATCACAGTAATACAATCAAAGGTTTGACCATCCACACAAAAACCACTCTATCATGGGTATTTGTAAATGAGCCAATCACGGTTCTGCTCCAGTTAACACAGTAATGGGACTATAAAGAACATTTTCAGATGGAGATAGATGGGGCGTTCCTGCAGTTCCAGAGAGGACAAACAGACACTGGCCGTGACACATGACCGTGACTGAAATATCTGAATACCGTTTTTCTGTCCACACCGGACATTCAAGAACCATTAACCGAAATTGTTCTGAATAAGAATTGTCTCAGTTCTCAACCCTAATCTAAACTGCTGCAGAGAGTGATGGGAGAAAGGCAGAGCGAGACGGGGATATCTGTAGCAGTAGAAGTGCTCATTCTGTTCTCAGAGGAATGATATGGCTGTCCCTCCCCGGTCTCAGCCCCAGGCATCAGCCTATTTCTATGCAAATAACAACTTCGTGCTTCTCTTTCTATTATTCCTGCAGGAGCTGCAGCATCATGACAGGAGACAGAGAGAGACGCGGGGGGATGGCAGTCACTGAGGGGTGAATTATAAACCTACAGAAACACTTTTTTTTTTTTTCTATTTTGGCAGATGATTTTCCATTGACTTCTATTGTCTTTATACAGAAATATCAGTTTTAATATTGTCCCTCAGTTTGTACAAAATTTCTGATTTAATTTCTGTTCCCACTGAAGCACATGTGGTGCCTTTGCTTCCTTTAAGTTTGAAAATCACAAGAAACCCAACTGCTTAAAAAATTACATAGTAATTGCCTGAAAAAACTTTGTACATACACATTTTTAGTTATACTTTATTTTACAGTATGTGTACTTGTAGTGTAATTACCCAAGAAAGTACTGAGTAGTATAAGGTAACTACGTGGTTTAAGTTTAGGGGTAGGTTCATGCATAGTATGTAGTTATTACTCAGTTATTGTAATTTCTACAGTATAAGTAGGCTGTCAAATTGGCTGAAAAACTAAATTCGAATTTTTTATACTAAAATATTTTCAATATTCGAATTTAAAAGGCATAATTTTTGTTAAGGGGAAAAAAAGCTTTTGGCTTCTCTCCTGAGGCCACAAGAGGGTGCATCGAGCAAAATATTACCATACTAACGCACGTTTCTTCAAAGCAATAAAAAAACAACATTATCTTTGAAAAAAGTGCATATTGTTTAAAATAATGTTTATAAACCATATATAATTAATTACGTTGCTTAAACAATTAGAAACAACAAGCATCATGTAAGTATTTATAGTTTAATACTAAGGACCGAAAACCAATCACAAAGAGTAGCCTACTTTTTTCATTTAAAAACATGAGATGCAGTGGGATGCAGAAAAACCGCCATAAAGTCTTGAGACATGTTTTTTAAAAGTTGAACTAACATTAATTTTACATGGCTTTCTAAACATGCCGCTCTCTTGTGTGAGACACGAGTGAAACGGTGATTGATGTCCCTATAGAAAATGCGATAATATGTGTTCTGTTTGAACGGCTTGGTTCCAGTTTTGAGGTAAACAACATCATCTCCCGCATCTGCAATTTTGAATGAGCAGCGCTGATCCAGTGGGTTCAACTGGATAGGCTAAAAAAAGCTTTAAAATGCAACTACACCTACATCGTCATCGCATCTTGTGTGCCATATATAAGGCTGCCTGACACACATCTAAAATTCGAATGCAGCGTTTTTGCATTCGAATGTGGATTTTTATTTAAAATCTGACGAATATTCTAAATTCGAATTTTTTTTGACAGCCCTAATAAGTACATAGTATGGACATGTGGAACAGGACTGTAAAAAGTGCTACCAAATTTTGTCATTTAGTTTTTTATGAAATAAAGTCATATGGTTTTGGAATGATATGAGGGGTGAATAAATGATGAAAGAATTTAAATGTTTGGGTGAGCTGTTCCTTTAACAAGTGCTTGAATGCACAGCCAACCACATCCAATTGCTGTCACCACTAAAATAAAAAACTGGCTGAATCATAAAAGTCATATTGTAATGCAGTCGTGGTAATTGCATGAATTAGGGATTCATTTATTTGGGTCATAGTTGAGTGCACACAAGGCTTTTGGAGTTCATGCTAACCTGTCACAATTCCTGCCTCGGACCAATCAAATTACTTCAAGCAATTAAAAGAGAGGCCAATTAAAATGCCCTTATCAGCAGAGTGAATAGGTAATTTATGCACAAATGCCATCATAGCCTTTCATAGCAGCAACTAAACAACAGAGAAGACCTTTGAAAACATACAAAGCATACTAGGCGAATTATAAAACTGTTTTGAGGAGGCACAGTTGGCTTGTAGATTCTAAAACCAGAAAACATGTAAATGGGTGCAGCTGCTGACCTTATTGAGAGCTCCAGCTCCAGTCAGGATGATGTGAGAGTTCTCCACCTGAATGGTTCTTTGGCCCAGTCTCACCAGATATGCTCCGATTCCAATGGCTCTGCATGTTACCTGAGGACCAGCAAACATAGACATTCAGAAACACTATAACATATACACTACTGCACAAAAGTTTGGGAAAGATTATATTTATTTACTGATTTTTTTTTTTTAAAGAAGTCTATTATGCTCACTGCGGCTGCATTTATTTGGTCAAAAATACAGTAAAAACAGTAATATTGTGAAATATTATTTTAATTTAAAACAACTAATATTTTTTCTTATATTTTAAAATGTAATTTATTTCTGTGATGCCAAAGCAAAATTTTCAGCAGCCTTTACTGTCACATGATGCTTTAGAAATCATTCAGATATGCTGATTTGGTGCTCAAGAAACATTTCTTAATATTAAGAATGTTGAAAACAGTTGATACCTTGTGATACATTCTTTAGGTTTTACATTCTTTGATCAATTAACAGCATTTATTTAAAATAAAAATATTTTGTAACATTGCAAATGCCTTACTGTCACTTTTGATCAATTTAATGCTACCTTGCAGGAAAAAAAAAAAAAAAAAAAAAAATTGATTTATATTTTATATATATATATATATATATATATATATATATATATATATATATATATATATATAGATAGATAGATAGATAGATAGATAGATAGATAGATATATCTTAAAAAAAAAATAAAAAATAGAATCTTGCTGACCTTAATCTTATCCTAGGTAATACTTTACCAAATGTATTGCTTATGAGCTTTTGTGAATAGTGGAACTTTTCCAAATGTTTTGCCAAATCTTCGCCATAGTTTTTAACAAGTTTGTGTTCTGCTAGCGTACCAGGTTCATGGTGATGATATCCTCATACGCTAGTGAAGATTCACCCGCGATCATGCCAGAACCTCTCAAGTTCTCCACACCCAACCCCTCTTCTTTACCAATGATATCAGTGATCTTATACCTGCAAAGAGAATTTACATTACAACAGAACAACAAAAAATGACCCTAATCAATGACAGAGAAAAAAAATCCTGACAATCTTTTGAAATCTTTTTGAAAAGTTCAATGTACAATTTAAACCTTCAGAACTCAACACATCCTCCCAGTCCAACTATTTACTGAAATTATGCTGCAAAAACCATTCTTATGTTAGACATAAAAGCATTAAAAAAAAAAAAAAAAAAATCTGTGTATGGGATAATATGTAACTCACCTGGATTCACCCTCGTCTTCCACATGTTCACAGTGGACTGAGTTCAGAGCAGACACCTTCTTATAGTCCTGAGGTGTGAGGTACAGGTACTTAAAGCCCTACATTTAACAGGAAAACACTGCGATTACGACACACATCCTGAAGATAAACACTACATCAGTGATCACTGATCCCTTCCCCTGGAGCCGGTCCAAACCTTGTACGGGTCTGCTGGATCCTGCCAGGCCACATGGAACATGTGTCTGATCTCCTCTGCCAGACCAATCCGGGCTCCGCTGTTGGCAGCGATATAGATTCGTGGGATGCCGCTTTCCCGCGCCATCTCTGAAGCCTGCTGAAACAGCACATCCTCCTGCGGCCCGAAGGAGCCAATCTTATGTGTGATGTCATTGCTGATCACGATAATCTCACGGCCAGCCGGGTACTCAGGGGTTCGGAGAGTCATCCGCCATGCTACCATGCCAATCTAGAGAATCATGGAATCATGAGTTCATTTTCTATCCACAATAAAGGTGTGATAACTAAAATACTTGTGGATCCTCACAAACCAACATTTAAGAAGCAAAGGGGCCCCTACAGTGTACAATGTTTACTGCATGTGATCATTTGTTGAAAATGAGCAAGAAATGCCACACATCAAGTTTGAGTTACATAGTCTTCCTGTTTAAGTCGTCACCTTAATTACTATAGTGCTTTATACAATACAGATTGTTTCAATGATGCAAACAATTTAATTCTGTTGTAAAGCAGCTATAAAAATGCAATAGTCATTATTCAGTAGAAATAAGCTCACTGTTGATTCAGTTCAGTTTAAGATAAAGAACACATAACAAAACAAAAGTTTTAGACAATGTCATTAACATGGTGCAATCTAACCTCATTTCCTCCAGGTAGGCGGTTCATCTGCACCAGCTGACCCTGAGAATCCAGAACCAGCTCTGTGAAGGTCAGCAATTCCGATGGAAGAGGACACTTGGGTAAGTTGGCGTGTGCGTCCATGGACTGCCATAGCTTCCTCAGAGCCTAGAGGAAAATGGACACCATATGAGAAATGTTTATCTTCATATATTTCCAGTGCTCTTGTTTAAAAAAATGGATAAGCAATAAACAATTGATAATCAACTTTGTGTATTAAAATATTAAAATATGCACTACTGGTCAAAGGTTTGGGGTCAGTACGATTTTTACGGTTTTTGAAAAGTCCCTTATGCTCACCATCGCTGCATTTAATTGATCAAAAATACAGTAATTTTGTGAAATTTTATTACAGCTAAATAGTTGTAATAATATTAAAATAGTTATACAAAAAATAGTTTTTCATTTTACAAGATTTTAAAATGTAGTTTTTCCTTGTGACAGCAAAGCTGAATTTTCAGCAGACATTACTCGTGTCACATGATCCTTCACAAATCATTCTATGATGATGAAATGATGTAACATTTTTATCATTATCAATTTTGAAAACAGTTGTGTTGCTCAATATTTTTCTGGAAAACTATGATGAATATGAATGGATGAATAGAATGTTCAGGAACTATTTACATTAAAAATGTCTTAATTGTCACTTTTGATCAATTCAATGCAACCTTGCTGAATAAAAGTATTAATTTCTTTAAAAAAAAAAATCATACTGACCTTAAACATTTAAATGGTAATACACATTGAAATGAAATTAAATCTTGAAATGTGTAAAGATTTTCCATCACAGTCTACTGTGTCAGGTTGTGGACGATACCTGACGGAACATCTCTGGAAAGTCGTAGACATAGGTAGTACCGAGGCTCTGGGCCTGGAAGCGTTTGGACTGCAGGAGGTCTTTAGTGACATAGGGTGTGTTGATGAGCATACCATGAAGAGGACCCTGCTTATCTCCATATGCCTGGAACATGATCTGATATGAGAGAGAGACAGAGGGCAAAATAGAGTCAGCCAGTCAGGCATAGGTAAAGAAACACAAACAACCATATATAAATCGATAATTTTCCCCATGTCTAGACAAACAGATAACAGTTGGCCAATGATACAAACAAACAAAACTGACAGTTGATGTTACAATGACAAAAGATCATTTTGTAAAAATTTTAAAAACTATCAATTTTATTTAACTCTTAACATTTTTACATTCAGACAGAAAAAGTCATCACATCACTGACAAATGAAACTAAATGGTGACTAGCACAATGACAAAACACTACACGCCAATGTCTGAAAGAATATTAGTGCAACAACAAATTGAACAGTACCATTTATATGTTTGGACACGTGACTAAATTCATTTTTTTCATGATAAATATAAATAACATAAATAAAATGATACTGCTTATTAATCATTATTAGTAATAGCATAAATATATACAATACCATTCAAAATATTGGGGTTAGTAGGATTTTTAAATTAACTGATTAAAAGTTAATACTGTCCTTCAGAACTTTCTATTCATCAAGGAAATCTGAAAACAATGGATTGCAGTTTCCTAAAAATACTGCAGAACTGTTTTCAACATTGATGACAAGAAATGGTTCTTGAGCACAAATTAATTTTAAATGGCAATTCATTTAATAATTAATTGTAATTTGTAATTGTTTTAATATATTTTTGATTAAATAAATGAACAAATGTACTTTAAATATTTTTATGATTTACAAAAAATTGATCTATTAATTACTGAAAGCAGACATATTTTTGACATTTATATATTTTACATATTACATACATATTTTCACATATTTTATATATTAGATAAATATATAAAAATTAAATCTACATACTGCATGAAAGGATGTCGAATTTTAAAAAGATAAAATATAAGAAAAAATATTTTACATTTCTTTTTTTTGGTCACTCCGTAATTTGCATAACTGTCATTTGCATTATTTCCTAGCTTTGACTTCACTAGTTTTCAAAAATATGCAGAGTTAAAATAAACAAAAGTAAAGAATGTGCGTCCAAACTTTTCACTGATTGTGTGTTTACTATTGACAGAAAATTAACAAACAATGAGGGATGACAAAGACTACTGTTGTTCAGTTTTAGCTGTCTGCATATAATGTGTTTGTGTTAATGAGAGACACGTGAGCCCCACCTGTCGGTCTTTGTGCCCCACCTGTCCTGTACGGGAGTCTGTGACCTCCTTGTACAGGCTGATGTCCAGGTAGTAGCCACTCTCGTTGGTCAGGAAGAGGCGGATGGGGATCTGTTTGCCAGTGGGAGTCAGTCGGATGTTAATCTTCAGCTCGGCTTGGAGCACACGGAGCTTCCAGAGACGACTCCCGTAGCGCATGACCATGGAGCGCACAGATTCCTCGATCTAATAAGAACACAAGAGCTCAAAACGCATGCAGTTATGTACCTTCCTGAAACAAAAATCCATTGAAACTCATTAAAACCTTAGAAGGGTCCATGATGACGGTTGGGACAAAATTGAGGAAGATGTGATTGCAGTCTGTGCGCACTGTGGTGTTGTTGAAGGCCACTTCCAGCTCATCCATGGCCTCCAGCAGCAAACGTTCTGCCTCGTTGTGCAGGTACTCAAACGACGCTTCCTACACGGTGGGGAACCACACAGTGTTACACATCTAACCAAGTTTATGGATGCAAACACAGACCACAGAGATGCTCCAACCTTGGTGACCAAGTCTGAGTGGCGGATGATGGCCCGCACAAAGAAGCGGTAATCGGTGACCTCGGTGCCCACTTCCACGCGGGCAGCTCCCAAGTACAGGTGCATCTTATGGTTGGCACAGGGGATGGCCGTCAATGCAAAGTTACGCATGCGGTTGAGCTCCAGCTGGAAAGCCAAGGCAGGTTCCAAGTGCCTGTAGATACGGTCCTCCTCAAACTAGAAAAAAAAAAAAAAGGATTGACAAAATTGACAAAAACTACTTTTTCAGACAAAATTAAATTTTGCCCAAACGACTATAAATTGAACTTGGTCGAAAGTGGTTCTAAAAAAGTTCTAAAAAATATTTATATTATGTTATATTATATTTAGGGCTGTCGGTCAATTAAAATTTTTAATCTAATTAATTAAATGATGTGTCGAATAATTAACCTAATTAACCACAAAATAAATTTGACTCTGAAAATACTATGAAAATACTATGAAAAGCTATTTTTGTGTTAAATGAGAAAGTACCAAGTAGACATTACACACTATAGCTTTAGAAAGAAATATTTTATTTGATTCAACATAAAATTTAAAGCAAAATTTAAAGGGCCAGTGCATTAACTGTGTTAAAATTTTTAATCATGTTATTTTTTTTTATAACTAATTAAGTTAACGCGTTAAACTGACAGCCCTAATTATATTATTTATTTTCACTAACCATGACAAATTTGTGTGCGAAATCTGTGTACAAAAGATTTTCATATCACAATTCATCAATATATTTTGTATTAAATTTTCTACTTTCATAAAAAGGTAGAGAAAAGGTACAAGTTAGGAAAATTTTAATGTCATAAAAATATTTTTGTAAGAAATTCTCCTGTTGATATAAATATGAATAATCCACAAAAATTATTAGTGAATGAGACCCATTATCTTTCACAATACCATTTGAAGCTGCTTGTATCAGAAACGCAAAATTAAACAAAGATGAAATAAACAAGGTATCCCCCTCACTTCAGTTAGTTAGCCAAGTATTAGTTTCTACTGCGGTAATGAAATTGTTATTGAGAATTGTGAATGTCACTGGTATTTAATTTTTTTATATTATAGCAACCTTATTTCCAGCAGAAATATAATTGATATCGCTACTGTGGAAAAAAAAGAAAGACTCATAAAATTGTATTAATACTGTCTAGTCCTAATCATGTTTACAATATTTACACTCATCATGTTTACAATATTGACCAAAAATAAGTGATTTAATAATTAAGATTTTTGCCATAATGGAGCAACCCTAAAAAGTTTGATCATGAAAAAGCTACATTTTACTAATAACAATAATAATAAGATTTAATAAAATAGAAAATATAAATGGAATGAAATTGCTCATTTTAAATTTAGAGAAAGTGAGTCTACAGAAGCAGAAAGTGCCCGTGAGCTATAATAGCAGGCTAGATTTAGTAAATGTAGGTAATCACAGCTGCTAATGGATGTCATCCCTCTCAAATGAGACAAATAATTAAAAAGTTCATTAATGTAATGAGCTTTGCTGGAACCATTTTAGCAAACTATCAGGGCTGAAGGAAGCCAGAGAAACGCCATTGATCATGATGGAGTGACTTGCACAGCAAAGACAAGAAATGGAGGAATATAACAGCTTTTTCTTTTCCTCCTCCTCATTTCCCCTTTGTATTTTTCCCCCTAAACATAAAGCTGCTGATGAATTTAATGAACACTTGCATTTAAAAGTGTTACAGTCTTTCGTGCCTGTCACTGGTAGTCTTGTGTAAAACATAACTCACCTTGTCTCGAGCTCGAAAAGTGAAAAATTTGGGGAATTCTCTCTGTGAAACAAAGACATTAAACATTAACCGTGAAATAGCATTGCAATTCTGTACATGTCAACACAGATCAGGAAAACCAGATCAATATTAATTGTACTGTATATTATATTCATTATCACAGGACATTTACAGAACAGGTGTTGTACATTTGAAAGACTGAACAGTCTTATAATTAAGTCTGCAACTTAATTAAGAGACCATTTATAATGGCTCTGTTCCAAAACCTAGGAGTCAAAATGTTAAAGCTCAATATTTCCAATATTACATTTATACAATTTAATTAATAAAAATGGTAACTTATATTTAATTATATAAAACAAATAATACTGACTTACATAGCTACTTTTTCCAGTTTGTATTAAATTATTTAATTTCAAAGATAATTTGTCCATTTCCAATATTTCTATTTGGGACTTTTAGGGACATTGATATACAGTGTGAAATTATTGGCGATTAATTTGATTGATTAATCAGCGTATCATGCAATAAATTTGATTGCAGCTTTTAAATCAAATGCTACATGCTAACATCCAAGATGAACATGAAAATCAATAAATTTCATTCAAAAAATACAGTCCATTTCATTCAATACTACTAAATTAAAATATTCCAATTAAAATTTAACTGTGTGCACCATGTATTATACATTTAGTATAGGAGTATTGTGTCATTAGCTTAGCAACACGTAATGTTCATCTCTACCAGAACTAACAGTGAGCTAAAGCCAAGTTTCTCATGCATTTCAGACCAGTAGTGTTACTGGAGTGACCTGCATGATAGTCTATGTAGAGCGTTTCAGTTCAGTCACTTGTGAGGTCCAAATTGTTTAAGATGCTTCCTAAGAAAGTAGCTGCCTATAGACAGCGAGGCACCTCGATAGGTTGTGAAACAGAGCCAATGTCTCAGACATTCCACAACTACTTACATGGAACCTCTGGTCCACCTCACAGTTGACTTGCTTCCTGAAATCCTGTTAATAACCGCATCAAGAGCAAAGGGGAAAAGACACATGCAGTCGGCGTACCAGATTTGAAATCAGTTACTAAGAATTGCAGTTATTCAAATGAACATTCAATTGATTAAAGATAATTTTGTTGAAATTCGATTGAGAAGGAGTGACAGAGCGGAAACATGCTCAAATGTCATTTTGAAAGCATACCTTCTGAGCAACCAGGAAGGTAAGTCTTCGGATCCCATGCTCAAACAGCAGAGATTTCTGTGGTAAAAATGATGCAAGTAAAAAATTAATACACTGACAGTTAAACATTTCTGTTAAAAACAATCATCATAGAACTCTGTTTCACCTTAGACTGGGTAAACTCGCGGAATATGGCTGCTAGCCCATCATCATCAATGTCGCTGTCCGTCTTTATGGCCACATTAAGGATATGAATTGGCTCATCTTGGATGCTCTGTAGTAAGACAAAAAAACAAAAACAAAAACAATATAAACTAGGGATAGAAAACAAAGATTTTCCAAATAATAGCTTCATTGCATCAAACATTAAAGGGCACCTATTATGCTCCTTTTTACAAGATGTAGTATAAGTCTCAGGTGTCCCCAAAATGTGTGTGAAGTTTCAGCTCAAAATACCCTCACAGATGTTTTATAATATCATTTTGAAAAATTTTGAGTGAAAGCAGAAACACGCTGTTTTCGAGCATGTCTCTTTAAATGCAAATGAGCTGCTGCTCCCCGCCCCCTTTTCCAGAACAGGGCAGTGCCTTTACAGCTCATACCTCGGATACGCTATTAAAAAAAAAAAAAAAGAAAAACCCCAAAAAACATCTGTTTGGTTTTGATTATCATGTCTATCGCGCTGAAATCATGTGTTTTAATGCTATATCAGTTTAAACTTCTGATGTACAGTTTTCTGAGTGCACACTTTCAAAGCACGCACACAGAAAGCAGCTCTCACACGGCATGTGAGTACTAAACTAAGTGCTCTTTCATGTCTTATTGCACTTAAACTGTCAAATACACACAAGTTTATGTTAAAAAAAACAAGTTACAAAAACACAGTCGGTCATGTCTTTGATAAACATGGCGGATTGTACGCAGCTCACTCAGGGCAGGGTCTCTGCTAATACGGCAGTGTCGAGCGGGGCTTGTAAAAAGTGACATCACATTTTACAGATTCTGTGAATGGCTTGTTCTGAGACACTGCTTATGATTTATAGGGATTAAAAAAAAGGAGCGGTGGATTTTTAGCATTATAGGGTGTTTGTGTACACATACTGCAAATGCACATTTATGTTTAAACAACATGTAAAAGTGAATTTTGCATAACATGTGCCTTTTTTGACAGGTTCAAAGAATAAAAGGTTCACCTTGTTGTCCTCCTCTGCATACAGCACAGGGTTGCCCCCCTCAGGAAAGGTTGGAGTAGAGGGGGGTGAGTCTGAGAAACAGCTCAACACATCTTTAATGTTCCTGTGATAACAGTCACATTAGACACACAGCCAGCAAATGTATTTAAATTTTAAGAAAACTGCTATAAAAGACAACATGAAATGCCATTCTCAATATGGCACATTACAGGTTTAAATGTATTTCTGATTGACACAACAATCAGCGTGCTGGGGATGTAGATGGGATTTGATAGGTCTGCAATAAAGGTTTCGGTATTGATGAAAACTGATATTTAGAAAATGAATTACTGATATAGAAATACTACAAAATATATAATATCGTAAATAGCGGCAGTGATTTTATTGACACTCCAACATAGTTACATAGCTACTGGTAAATGTTATTATTTTATAGAAGATTATTAAAACATTTTATTGAAGTTTTTAGGTGTCGTGATATGACAGCGGTGTTAGACTATATACTGACACCTACTGGTGTGAATGAAACATCCCGCAACTGTTATAGATTCTAAAAAGACAATATTTTCAGATCTACTTGTCACCCTTGATGTATTTTTATTCCATGAATGAAAGTGTCCAACAATAGGAGGTAACAAAAATAAAGTAAGTAGTATTAGTAGTAGTCGCTGGTCATGTGATATCAGTATGTCCCCAAGAGAGAGTCCCACACTAATGTTGAACAAATCATCTACGGTGGGGAAAAAAAAAAATATTTGATCCCCTGCTGATTTTGTACATTTGCCCACTGACAAAGAAATGATCAGTCTATAATTTTAAATGGTAGGTTTATTTGAACAGTGAGAGACAGAATAATAACAACAACAAAAAAAAAAAAACAGAAAAACGCATTTCAAAAAAGTTATAAATTGATTTGCATTTTAATGAGTGAAAAGTATTTGACCCCTTCTCAAAACATGACTTAGTTACTTGGTGGCAAAACCCTTGTTGGCAGTTTCTTGTAGTTGGCCACCAGGTTTGCACACATCTCAGGAGGGATTTTGTCCCACTCCTCTTTGCAGATCCTCTCCAAGTCATTACGGTTTCGAGACTGATGTTTGGCAACTCGAACCTTCAGCTCCCTCCCCAGATTTTCTATGGGATTAAGGTCTGGAGACTGGCTAGGCCACTTCAGGACCTTAATGTGCTTCTTCTTGAGCCACTCCTTTGTTGCCTTGACCGTGTGTTTTGGGTCATTGTCATGCTGGAATACCCATCCACGACCCATTTTCAATGGCCTGGCTGGCTTCAATGCCCTGGCCCTGACGGTACATGGCCCCGTCCATCGTCCTTTTGATGCGTTGCAGTTGTCCTGTCCCCTCAGCAGAAAAACACCCCAAAAGCATAATGTTTCCACCTCCATGTTTGACGGTGGGGATGGTGTTCTTGGGGTCATAGGCTGCATTCCTCCTCCAAAAATGGTGAGTTGAGTTGATGCCAAAGAGCTGGATTTTGGTCTCATCTGATCACAACACGTTCTCCTCTGAATCATTCAGATGTTCATTGGCAAACTTCAAACGGGCCTGTACATGTGCTTTCTTGAGCAGGGGGATCCTTGCCGGCGCTGCAGGATTTCAGTCCTTCACGACGTAGTGTGTTACCAATTGTTTTCTTGGTGACTATGGTCCCAGCTGCCTTGAGATTATTGACAAGATCCTCCCGTGTAGTTCTGGGCTGATTCCTCACCATTCTCATGATCATTGAAACTCCACGAGGTGAGATCTTGCATGGAGCCCCAGACCGAGGGAGATTGACAGTTATTTTGTATTTCTTACATTTGCGAATAATCGCACCAACTGTTGTCACCTTCTCACCAAGCTGCTTGGCGATGGTCTTGTAGCCCATTCCAGCCTTGTGTAGGTCTAAAATCTTGTCCCTGACATCCTTGGACAGCTCTTTGGTCTTGGCCATGGTGGAGAGTTTGGAATCTCATTGATTGATTGCTTCTGTGGACTGGTGTCTTTTATACAGGTAACAAACTGAGATTAGGAGCACTCCTTTTAAAGAGAGTGCTCCTAATCTCAGCTCCTTACCTGTATAAAAGACACCTGGGAGCCAGAAATCTTGCTGATTGATAGGGGATTAAATACTTATTTCACTCATTAAAATACAAATCAATTGATAACTTTTTGCAAATGCGTTTTTCTGGATTTTTTTGTTGTCCAGCATGAATTGTCGGTGGGGGGAGCGAATAACCAGCGCTCTCTCCACCTTCAATACCACGACTGAGGTGAGACCCTTGAGCAAGGCACTGAATCCCCAACTGCTCCCCGGGCGCCGCAGCATTGGCTGCCCACTGCTCCGGGTGTGCGTTCACGGTGTGTGTGTTCACTGCTGTGTGTGTGCAATTAAATGCAGAGCACGAATTCCGAGTATGGGTCACCATACTTGGCTTCACGTCACTTCAGATTCAGAAATAAACCTACCATTAAAATTATAGACCGATCATTTCTTTGTCAGTGGGCAAACGTACAAAATCAGCAGGGGATCAAATAATTTTTTTTCCTCACTGTAGCTTCAGACAGTCTGGCTTCTTCTCTATTAATGTGAGTGTTTTAAACATTTTACAAAAAAATCTAATAGTTTATTTGTGGATTAAACCTTCCATGCAGATTGTGAGATCAGGGGGCATTTAATAAGCAAATAAATAGGAATAATTTAGATTTCAGAATTACTGTAGACACACACTAACCTGGTGAACTCCTGGAAGGAGCGGAAGGAAACCATGGCGCCCATACGCTGACAGGGCGGGGTGAAGGAGGTGTCCAGGAGCACATCACTAACGCTGGCCACGTGGACCATGCCGTAGTGGTTCAAGTTAGAGGAGAAGGACATTCTGAGAGAACAACACAACCGCACAAATAAAAGGACATGTTATTAATGCAGCCGCATATACCTAACCTCTCAAAAATGTGGTAGACCACCCCAGGAGAAAGATCAAATCATCACCATCACACATCGGTCTGGATCAGAGGAGTGAATAGAAGCAGCATCGCCTCCTCACAACTGAATGTGAACACACACTGACATGTAACATCTGAATGTTATAACAGGGGCCAGTTGTCAGGAAGCAAGTAAACCAGATGTTAAAGGAAAAAATTGTTATGACTGTAACTTCACTGTATGGGTGAATTCATGCATTCACATTAATTTATTTAAATTCATGGTGGAGGTGCAGGTTAGTTCAGAATATTCCAGGTTAAAAAATAATCTAGCTGCGACCTGCGGTTTACCATACCATAATTTTTGGTCATCCCTCCATTTGTAAAAACAAAAGAAATAGGTTCATCGTGACACACACATTTACATTGGAAGTCTATGGGGCATGTTGGCAAAACAGAGGTTCTTAAACGGGTCTGTGTAAAAATGTAGTCTTCTCAAAGTTAAGATATTAATAAAAAATGTTTGACATAAGTTTTAGATGTAACAGATTTTATTACAATTTCATTCTGCACTCTAAAATCAGAAACCCTGAAATTAACTGCTAATATTATTTTATCGACAGGACTACTTTTTAATGCTCTATGGAACTATGCACACAATTTAACTAAATTGAAAGGGAATAAACTAGTACAACAAGATTTACCTAAGATGAGGGAACAAAATAAGTTGTGGCTGCAAATGAATAAGTAGGCGTAGGAAATAATATTTCTGTCAAGACCACTATCAAAGGTGATTAACAATTACCATACAGTTTGGATTGGCAGTATGGTTCTGTTCTGGGCAAGAACTGCCTGTGCATCCATGCAGCCTAGCAAGGATGAGAGCAGGGAGAGCATCGATAACCCCCTATCCCCCAGCCCCTGGGGTAAACAGAACAGAACCAACATAAATATATTGCAGATATCATTAATGTTCAATAATTTAATGTACACAATTTTGAATTAGTCTAATTTAAAGGGGAATCAGAAGGCTGAATCCTGACTGGACGAGAGGAGGAGCTGGGGATGGAGGAAGGTAATTAGTTATTGAGCAACGCGATAGCTGCTGATAATACCGAAGGACCTTATATATGGATGCTGTGATAGGCTTCGTATTCCTATAGGTAGACGTGGATCAGCTGAGAGTCAGCTGATGCAAGCTTTACTAACGTGGCCTGCCAGAACTAACACTACGCTTGATTTACATCTTTTTTTTTTTTCCCATGCATGCTATTTGCAGGGCTCAATATTTAATTGATACACTTAACTTGAAAAAAGTAAATATATTCCAGTATTTGATTTATAATATCACACCATTTTACTTACACATTATAAATGGGTTTTTATACTGTACATTAAAAAATAGCTGCTTTTACAGTATATTTCAGGAATGGTGTCCCTGCCAAGGAGATAAGCACGACACAATTAATCTCTTATTTACATCACTTCTATACTTTGTTCATTATTTTGAGCAGTGAGTGGATTCTGACTAACTGAAACTCCTCTGATTGGCCATTGTGTTACAGAAATCAACAGATACAGTATGCTATGTCTGTGATTGGCTACAATGTTCAACACTGCAAAAACAGAGTGCAAACACAAATACACGTTGGATTCTACCATAAGGCGGCTGCTGCTTACTTTCATTTTGTTTATTTAGTTATTAAAGTTAAGTTTGCTGGTTCCTGCTTGAACTTTGTTACATACAAATGTACGTTTCTTTAAATCATCCTGGTGACCCATGCGACCCACGGTTTGAAAACCACTGCTGTACACTTTATTGCAAGTGCATTATTCCTGATTATTAAATCATTTTTTCCTGATTTTACAAACTGAGGGACAGGAAGTCAAAATTATTGAGTAAGTGCTATTGATTTTAAGTTATATTTAACCCAGAATATTCCTTTAATAGCACCCATAATTATAAAGCTTAATTAACACATCTACCAGAAATGTTTCAGGAATTTCAGGAGGTGACAAGTATCCTGTTCAATGTTAGTATTGACAGCAATCTCTTGCCCATTAAGACTAATTAAAAGATTCACACCCAGATATCATTAAGAAAACTGTGTGCATAGATTATTCTTGACTGATTAAGCTCTCTCTGTGATTAAACCCTGTAGTCTGTCCTGCTCTACCTGTCCTCATTCTCAGCAGACTCACTAGCTGCCCCTGTGGCAGCACTAGCGTTAGCTGTGATTTCTGGAAGTTTGTAGTCCTGAAGTGGGATAGACAGTCTCCTGGGAGGACAGTAACATCACACAAACAGCAGATTTAATCGCCACTATTACGTAGCTAATTCAAAACCAGTATGAGGTCTAAACAATTTCATTTCACTTAACATATTACGGGAGTGTCTTCATTTGCATGCGCACACACAATGATATCATTTCAGACAGACCCACACACATTTGTGTTGAGAGTGGTGCAATAAGCCATGCAAATTAGTTTGTTTTACTGAGATCAACAGAACAAAGCGCCAATGAAGAGCTGTTTTCAATAAAACAAACTTACACGCATAATATCTGCATTCGATTGATTCAAAATATTTAGAGGCACACAAAAGCTTTGATCATTAGATCCATTCAGTAGGGCACAAATATATTTCATCCAAGGTTGTTTATGTCTTAAAATATGAATTCAAATACATCTTTTATACATTGGTTATGTTTGAATACTCAACTGAATATTCATATAGTATTACTGCATATTATACTGACTACTATTTAAAATTTATGTGTTTGACCATGCTGCTTTTCTATTCTAATTCTAGATTTTGGTTTATGGAAGAAAGAATGTTTACTATACCTGTTTAGAGTGGGGATGTTCCCTCTGCAATCAAACAACATTGATTACTGATTGGTTAGTGTCAGGCATCAATGGGAGGGGTCAGTCAGACATCAGAAGTGTGCGGCCCTTTCACATATCTGACAGATCCAATCTAATTTCAGTGTGCTTGATTTATGCGCATATTAACTTGGACCAGCAGATTGTTGCTAATGAGAAGTGGCTTAAAGACAATTGTGTTGCATTTGCACAACGTTTACCTAATTGAAATATACAAGTGTCTCAAATGAGTCTCAAGTGATTATTTGGTCAGTGCATAAATGCATAGCTGACTGTCTTTGATCATTTGAGGGCAAATCTTCTAAAACCTATCAAGAACACATCCTGGTCACAATTCACCCCAAAATCAAATGGAAGAAACAATAAATTATATTTAGCTTTAAGAAAATGTAGGCTGTTTTAGGAGCTTCAGATTTTTTTGCACTGTGACTTTTTTTGCTTAATTAAGCACATCTTCCCTTTTTCACATTACTTCATCAACGGTTTTGAATAAAAAAGCAATTAAAAATAATTACATATTATTAGAACAGAATTACCGTATTATTGTAGTAATGAACATCTACAATATTGAGAATATCGTAAATTGCTAATAAGCTTAGAAGTAAAATGTATTGCATAATGAGAATTGAGAGGTGGTATTAGTTATGGTACAATGCAAAAAACCTTAAAGGCCCTAAAGTTAATTTTTAATGCAAAAATAGGGGTGCACAATTCACAAGCATTCAAATATTTAGGGTCAGTATGATTTTAATACTTTTCATTTAGCAAGGATGTATAAATTGCTAAAAAGTAACAGTAAATACTTTTTTACATTGTTACAAAAAAAATAAAAACTGATCTTTTAATACAGTATTTTCATTCATCTATTCAAAGAACGGGGGAAAAAAAATGTATCACAGTTTTCATAAATATATTAAACATCACAACTGTTTTCAATAATAAGACGTTGCTTGACCACTACATCAGCACTTTAGAATGATTTCTGAAGGATCATGTGCCACTGAAAACAGGAGTAATGCTGCTGAAAATTCAGCTTTCCGAATCACAGGAATGAATTGCATTTTAAAATATACTGAAATAGAAAATAGTTAGTTTTAACTCTTTCAAAAGACTGCATTCATTTACATTTAGCTAAAGTTAATAAAGTTAACACTAACATTTATAATTTAATAACACTTTAAAAAGTAACATTTAGATGATCTTATTCATTTTAATTATTTTTGAATGATTTTATTTTACTTGTCCTTTTGTCCATTTAATAAATTACTGGCCATATCATCAAAATAAATCGGCTTATCTGACAGAATTTTAATATCTGCGCACCCCTACATGAAATATAATTTATTTGGGCTTTTTTCCCCTTTGATTTTAGGGCTTTAAAATTGTGACCAGGTCATGGTTTTGTGAGATTCATCCACTTCTAAACTAAGCCACACATTTCACAAACGACCGCCCCTCCCTCACATGCAACAATTCAGCTCTTAAAAAACTGCAGTAAATGCAGCTAAAATCTCTTTCATGTACTTTAACACAGTACAATGCATGAGCCACTCAGTTTACACAAATCACAGGTAAAGCAGCTGGAAAGAAACATGCTAGGAGCTGGGAGTACTGGAGAAAAAATAAAATAAAGGTAATATATAAGTAAGTATGACTAAAATGCACAAAAACAAAAATGCTTTGCATGCATCAGAAGAGGCCACACTGAATCAGTTCACATGCATGAATCAGCAGAGAATAAAAATAAAAAATAAAAAAGAACAAGAAGAGCAAGCTGGTAGACAGCCAATCAGACCATTCACTAAGCATATCCTATTATTGGTCGCATTCTTTGGTTTGTCACCTGAAACAGACGGATGTGGCCAGCACAGTTGAGAGACACCTTAAAGAAGAACTTTTTTTGGCCCTGTGATTCAGACCCTGTGTCACTAAATAATGCTTTTCTACTCCTACTTCATACAAACCTTCCGATCACAGCAGACACTACATCAGTGGCATAGATTGTGCACAAATAGAGCATTTTAAAGGTGTGAGGGGAAGTGGAACGTGGCACAGTGGAGGAGAATTTGTGTCGCAAACAACCAGTAGCTTTTATTTAAGCAGAGAATTCAAACACACATTTGCCCCAGTCAGCCTTTCTTTCATAGTGTTTTGACATGCTCCTCCACAGTCCCAGCGAGGGGTGGGAGAGATGGGGGAAGCAGGGGTGCGGTACATCTTGAGGTACCTGTTGGGGTGGGATGTGGGCAGCATGAACTGGAACTCCACGATGCAGGTGTTGTCCTTCAGCTGACGGTGCTGGACGCTGTTGAGTTCATAAGCGATGTAAGCTCTACGAACATACACCTGAGAAATGAGAGTGAGTACCATGTTCTTGATTCTTAAAAAGACAGAAATAAACACTTAATTTCTTGGATAAATGTAAAATGACTCAGTCTTACCTCTAGAGCAGCCATCCGTACCACCTGATTACTGTGATAAAAGAAATTTGGCAGCACATCAAAGATGGATGTCTCTGACAGGATCAGTTTCTAGAAAAAAAAAAAAAAGAAAGGTATCAATAACTTGATAACACACAAAGCTCTAGAGCAAAATATTTAGTGCTGTATTAATAACATCCAAAATAAAAGTTTTTGTTTACATAATAAATGAGTGTGTACTGAGTATATTTATTATGTATATATAAATACAAACACATGCATATATATATACTTAAGAAAAATATGTTATGTTTATATATATATATATATATATATATATATATATATATATATATATATATATATATATATATAATTATAAAGTTTAATAATATATATGCATAAATATAATATACATGTAAATATTTTCAAAATATATACTGTATGTGTGTGTATTTATATACATAAATAAACAGTACACATACATATATTATGTAAACAAAAACTTTTATTTTGGATGCGATTAATCAGCACTAAAAATATTACAACTTAAAGGCAAAAAGTAAATTTCTGTGCCAGAAGAGACATCAAATGAAACTTTAAATAAACACTACAGTTCAAAAGTTAGGATTACGAATTAACATTTTTTATTGTTTTTGAAATAAGTCTCTTATGCTCTTAAAAAAAAAAAAAAAGTAAAATTGACAGTAATATTACGAAATATTATTCTACTTTACATTATTACAACTTATTATTACATTAGTACATTACAAAACAATATAATAAAGTGTAAAGTGTGTTTTTACGGCTGTATTAAATAATTTAACAGTACTGAACTTATGAAAGTATGTCTGGAGAAAAATGCATTCTGCATATCGGGGAATAATTAATTAGCTCATGTTAATGATGTAATTAATGTAACCGTTTACATTTTTTCACAAAAGTTTATTAAAATTATTTGAACTGCAATTTAGAAAATTCTGTCATTCTAATTTCTTTTCAACATTTCTGTTAATATAGTCAATTCAATTCAAATTTCTCTTATGTAACTAAAAGGGAGTCATTTATTAAATTGTAAAGTGTAAGTAAAGTGGCAAAACGCAGTCTAGCAGATGGCACTACAGAGCAGTCATCAGACAACCAGCATATGTCCTACCTGCAGGTTTTCAATGCAGAACTGATGCCCGTACATGTCGATGGCAGACAGGAAGATGGATTCCACCTGATTGTGTCGTAGCTCGTATGACGGAAGGTGCGAGGCAATGAGAACCTGCCGTGCCCGTAGTGCCACCTTGGCATTAGTGGTCTTGCTGAGCTGTGTGAGTTCTGTGAGTATTGCCATGAGCTCGTCTGTCAGAGTAGGGTCTCGTCCACACAGCTGATCCTACAGAGACAAGTAAAGAACATTTTGATCGTGAGTGGACTGGAGTCACAGACTAAATATAAACATGCTTTTATTACATCTTGACTGTTATTACATTGTGCAACTGCAATTTACTACAAGACGGCCTTCTGATAAAAAAAAAAAAAAAAAACCTTTCCATTTATTAAAGTCTCTCTGTTTGAAAATTCTGACTGTTTACTCACAATCAACATAGTGACCAGAGAGTTCTTCTTTGTGACTTGTGCATGAGAGAATATGTAGTTGAGCACATTGGCCATGTCCCCCTTGTTTTCCTCTCGTAGTGCAAATACACACTTCTCATAGTGACCTGAGAATAATACACACACACACACACACACACACACAAATGAAGTCAATTAATTCATACAAACAAAAAAACCTAAAAAACAAAATAAAATAAAAAACAGGTAATACAATGGTCAGAATAGAAAAAGCAAACATTCTTAAATGTATTAAATTAGAGTTAACATTTTATTCAAATACCTTATATCTTATTTTAGTAGTATTTACATACTATTATAATTATAATATTTATTCATATTTTGGATTAGCTTTTACTTTCATATTTTTAGTTTAGTTTAGGTTTTAGTAATTTGTTTGTCTTTTTTTCTTAGTTTTATATTTCTATATCGCTTTTAATTTTTAGTATTTCACCTTAATTTATACTTTATTTCAGCTTTATTTCAATCACCAAAAATTATTTTTAATAGCTTTATATTTAGTTAACAATAACATTTTTAGTATTCAAATATATAATATTCAATATTTTTAGTATTCAAATATACAGTATAATATTCAATATTAATATTATATATATATATATATATATATATATATATATATATATATATATATATATATATATATAAATATAATATTCAATATATAATATTAAAAAAAATATATTAAACTATTTAGTAAATAGTTTAATATTTTCATTTAAATTATTTAATACACCAGTATGAATGAATCAGTGTTGCACTGCCATCCAGTGGTCACACAATAAAATAATGCAACATCCTAAAGGCTGATTTATACTTCTGCGTCGGAACTACGCCTTAGCCTTTATGATGTAGGCTATGCATCAGTTTTCATTTATACTTCTGCGTCGTTGTCCACGTCGACGTGCAGTACACATGCAGACCGCTGCAGTGTCCACGGGCATATTGCTTGTGTAACCTGCAGTACCATGGCAAAAGCCGAAGAAGAAGCGGCTCATCGGAGAAACATAGTCGTGATGGTGGCAAATAAATATCAAATCATTAAATCATTATTTAAAACTACAAAAAGGAGACAATAACAGAACAGGAGAAGATGGCATTCTTTCAGTCTGCACAAGGACTTGTACCAGATCAACATTGTTTGTTGCGGACAACTAGTGATGTATAAAGCTATGTAGTATAATAAATAAGACACTTGTTCTTTGCTTTGTTTTATTTTAAATAAGAAGGTGTAACATTAAAATATATTAAAAGTGCATATAAACACACAAAACTACATACGGAGGGAGGGGTTCTAGCAGACCAATCACAGCACTTGTGTTCTGCGTAGAACTGACACTCTTTGGAGAGGTGCATGTCAGGCTACGGCGTACTACACAGAGCTATGGTGTAGGTTTCGACGCAGAAGTATAAATTGGGCTTAAGTTTCCAGTGATGTCTCATCATTTATGACTATATAGGAAGTTATCTTACCATGTTGAAACTGAACTTCCACTCTTAAATACTGCCTGAGGAGGTCCATCACCACTGCCTTCATATGCCCTCTGATGCCACTGCGGTACCTGGGTACACAACACAGTTAACCTGTGTGTTTGTGATTGTGTGTGTACATACACATGTTGGTTGTTTGAATGATTGACTAACTTCTGAACCAGCTGTACAATGCTCTGCGTGTTCATGAAGAAGACTTCTCTTTCTGACTTCCTGTTCAGCGTGGCAGCATGACTGTCCAGTATATTGGCAATCTGACATGAAAATTTGACAACATTTATAAACAATGGTCACAGTCTCGTAGCTTCAGAAAGACATGAACTCAAAGGACCACAAGTAGTACCTGCTGACTGGGAAACTGACAGAGAACAGAGGTGATGTTGCTGGCGTACTGAGCCATTTCCTTCTTGATAGACTTCTCTACGGCAGGAGGGATACGGCCTGAAACGCTCGTCATGATGTCCTGAAGCTCCAGCAGGGGCAGAGAGGGGTCCCTCAGAGTCTTCATCAGACGCTCCACCCATTCTTTCAGCTATAACACACACATTTAAATCATAACTCTTATTCACACCAAGCTTACCCTAGTAAAAAAGTAATATATTTTAAATGCATTTATTTCATACTAAGTACAGTTCAAATCTATTAACATATTTACTGATGTATCACTTGAGATTTACTGATATAAAAATTCTAATTACACTTTATTTGGAGTGCTATTTGTGCTATTTATGCACATTTCTTAATATTATTCTTAATATTTTCCTAATATGTTTTAAAGTGCCCCTATTATGGATTTTTGAAAATTACCTTTCATGCAGTGTGTAACAGCTCTAAATGAATGAAAACATCCTGCAAAGTTTTAAATCTGAAAGTGCACCATGTATAAAGTTATTGTCTCTCAAAAGAAAGAGTTGATTCTGAATCATTGAAACGAGTCGTTTTAAAACGAATCCCAAGCCGTTTCATGTTGATGTCAACATGAAACATTAGCATATTGCCCACCCACTTGTTGGTCTTTTCGCGTTGGTCTGAATGAAAAATGCGAATTCATTCTTTGCGGTAAAACAGCTGTTTCCCCAGTAACGCTGTACACAAAGCAGCACTGCGCACACAAACGCTGCTTTATCAGGCATTACAGGCATGATGAAATGAAAATGAGACCAATCGGACCAATCACCGCAGATTAGCGTCACGCAAAGGAGGGGTTTGGAAAAATGAATCATTAAACAAATAGTTTGGGAGTCGTTGAGCAAATAAGGTAAAAATAAATGTGAATTATAAGACAATGAAAGTGTTTTTTGACTTTGCATGCATGTCAACCTGTTGTTGGGGACTCCTAAAACCAAAATATGAACCTTTCATTACCCATAATAGGGGCACTTTAATGTCACTATTGATGAGGATTGGATGATCTTTGAATACAACCCGAATTCCGGAAATGTTGGGACGTTTTTTTAAATTTGAATAAAATGAAAACTAAAAGAATTTCAAATCACATGAGCCAATATTTTATTCACAATAGAACATAGATAACATAAATGTTTAAACTGAGAAATTTTACAATTTTATGCACATTTCAAATTTAATGCCTGCTACAGGTCTCAAAATAGTTGGGACGGGGGCATGTTTTCCATGGTGTAGCATCTCCTCTCCTTTTCAAAACAGTTTGAAGACGTCTGGGCATCGAGGTTATGAGTTTATGGATTTTTGGTGTTGGAATTTGGTCCCATTCTTGCCTGATATAGGTTTCCAGCTGCTGAAGAGTTTGTGGTCATCTTTGATGTATTTTTGATTTAATGATGCATCAAATGTTCTCTATAGGTGAAAGATCTGGACTGCAGGAAGGCCAATTCAGCACCCGGACTCTACTACGAAGCCATACTGTTGTAATAGCTGCAGTATGTGATTTTGCATTGTCCTGCTGAAATACACAAGGCCTTCCCTGAAATAGACATCATCTGGCATATGTTGCTCTAAAACCTTTATATATCTTTCAGCATTCATAGTGCCTTCCAAAACATGCAAGCTGTCCATACCGTATGCACTTATGCACCCCCATACCATCAGAGATGATGGCTTTTGAACTGAACGCTAATAACACACTGGAAGGTCTCCCTCCTCTTTAGCCCGGAGGACATGGTGCTCGTGATTTCCAACAAGAATGTCAAATTTGGACTCGTCTGACCATAGAACACTTTTCCACTTTGAAACAGTCCATTTTAAATGAGCCTTGGCCCACAGGACACGACGGCGCTTCTGGACCATATTCACATATGACATATTTGCATGATAGAGCTTTAGTTGGCATCTGCAGATGGCATAGCGGATTGTGTTTACCGACAGTGGTTTCTGGAAGTATTCCTGGGCCCATTTAGTAATGTCAATGACGGAATCATGCCGATGAGTGATGCAGTGTCGTCTGAAGGCCCGAAGACCATGGGCATCCAACAAAGGTCTTCGGCCTTGTCCCTTAAGCACAGAGATTGCTCCAGTTTCTCTGAATCTTTTGACGATGTTATGCACTGTAGATGATGAGATTTCCAAAGCCTTTGCAATTTGACGTTGAGGAACGTTGTTTTTAAAAGTATTCCACAATCTTTTTACACACTCTTTCACAGATTGGAGAGCCTCTGCCCATCTTTACTTCTGAGAGACTCTGCCTCTCTAAGACATCCCTTTTCTAGCTAATCATGTTATAGACCTGATGTCAATTAACTTAATCAGTTGATAGATGTTCTCCCAGCTGAATCTTTTCAACATTTCTTGCTTTTCAGCCCTTTATTGCCCCCGTGCCAACTTTGAGACCTGTAGCAGGCATCAAATCTGAAATAAGCACATTTAGTGGATAAAAGTGTAAAATTTCTTTGTTTAAACATTTATGTTCTCTATGTTCTATTGTGAATAAAATATTGGCTCATGTGATTTGAAAGTCTTTTAGTTTTAATTTTGTTCAAATTTGAAAAAAAAAAAAAAAAAAAAAAAAAAAAAAAAACCATCCCAACATTTCCGACATTCGGGTTGTAATATTGGTTTTTAAGTGCAAGATATTTAAAGTGTACCTGAAGTTAGGCCTGTCGCGATAATTAAATAACTGTCTAATCGCGATTTTTTGATCTAACCGAAATATTGTGCTTTTTATACGGCACAAGGGGGAGTCATACACCAAAAGAAACAGAAGAGCACCAGTTTGGTTTTCATGTGAGGGACAGAATTATATTTACATTGTTAAATTTAAGTTTACAGAAACTCATCTTCCTTCTGCTGCAGCTGTCAGTCATTCTCCGCTCAGCACGTCACGTTAAGTTATGACAGTCAGCACGGTAAAACTCTCTCTCCAAGATGATATATTCCCATTATAATACTTGATGTGTAGATAAAGGTCTGGGGATTTGCATAAAATGACTATATCTTGCTGGAGTTCATTGCTCTCTCATTTCTCTTCTTTGTGTTTGTACCATGTGGAGTGCAGCGCGCTGTGACTTATGTTGCTTCAAGCACATCATTCTGCACCCTGCATGTACATAAGAGCTTTGTGCTGCTTTGTTTGAAGCGTTTCACATGATCAAAGTTTTGCACACAGAAAGACTATTAGAAGCCTTTCTTTTTCTCATGATTTCTATCTTATTTTCATGAATGTATTTTGTAAGAATACAAATAGTAAACAGAATAAATTTGTTTAAATTGTATAATGTGCACCAAATATTTTTTTTTCAAGATATAGTTTTTGCTGCTAAATTATACAGTCAGCTAGTTTAATTTCATAGCTTATATATTTTTATTCAAATGTAGTTTTTCTCTGTAGTGAGGAAGTGAGTATTTAGTGGATTGTGTTTAACAAAGGGTTTAAAAAAAAAAGAGTGACTATTAGTTCCACAAACACAGTATTGATATTTTGTAGTGGTGTAGGAAAAAAAAAAAAAAAAAAAAAAAAAAAAAAAAATAGTGCTGGTGTTGGATCCGTATTGGCTGATTCTAACAATTTGGAAAACTCTATGTAATCTTACACTGCAAAATAATTAAAGAAAGATTAAAAGATAACATCATAATTATTTACTGAACCCTTAAATTAATCACAATTATATAATGAAAGCCATAAAAAAGACAATTAATCGTGATAATCGGCATAATCGCCAAAGCCCTAAAACAGACAACTGACCGTTCGCAAAGAGCTTGATTGACAGGCGATCTGACCAGTCAGAACGCGGAAATTATTTGCGCCGCTACTATCCGCTATCTTGCCCGACAGCTACAGTCTGTCTCCATAGAAATACATGTTAAAACGGTGTAAAAGAGATCGATTGAATTGAAACTTTTTCAATATAATTAAATATAAAAACGCGCGGAGGGTTAAGCTGTGCTGTTGTTGTCTGCCACGGTAACGGCGATAAACTAAGCTATTTCTTTAAATACTTGTTCTGCGTACCAAAAAAACTGTCATGTACGGCGCTGTATGCATGGCTTGCAGCGCTTTAGTTAAATACTGAGTGTTAAATAATAAAATAATGTGTTAAAACGTCTGCTCTTATCATTCTGTGCACAAAATCCCATGAACTTCGCCCCGAATGGGAGCTTTATATGCACGTGCGCTCATCTGTTTTCAATGCAGGTTAATTGCGACGCTTCATGTCATCTTCCACTCATTAAACTATGTCAGGTCCTTTACTGCAAAAAGACAGTCACTGCGACACTCTAAAGTGATGAAACTATGGCGCTATGTACTTTTTTAAAACCATTTTTATAGGTTTCACGTTATATTGTTGGCTCGGAAAATATGTAAATGCACATGCCCAGTAGCTGCAGCTGTATCCCTTCTAGCCTTAACCACAAATCAGACAGGAGAGCAGATTAACTTCGGTGGACCTAAACTTAAAATGACGTGTTCTGCGGTTGAAATAAAACACTTTCTGATGTTTATTTCGCGCTTTAAGTAAATATGAAAAGACGATCGGTCACGAAACATTGAAGAGCCACAAAACGGTATTTATTGTTTGAATTTATTTAAAAATGACTCAATTTAAAAGCTGAGGGTCCTGAGACCTTGTTTCATATCAGAAGTAACATGCTCTGTCTTGTCTGTCGGTGTGTTGTCAGTTTCTTCTTTGCTCTGCGATGTATTTTTCACTGCGTGAGAACATGTGTGTAGTGTGAGAGCAGCACTGTTTGTCGGTCATGGCAACAGTAACTAAGGGTGGACGGGTTTTGTTAATGGTCAATTAATATTACACCATTAATTAATTAACAATATTATTATTATTATTGTTATTATTATTATTAACAAGAAGAACATAGTTTTTAACAACATTACTTTTGCTTGTTATTATTTTTTCAACTTATTTTATGGTTCCTATTCTACCACCAATATCAGCAGTCTCTTGTGCATTTGTCATTTTATTATTTATTACTGTTAATATTTTTAATGAATGGAAATATAGCAAAAATGTGTCCACATTTGGAACAAAAACCCTCTAAATTATGCAGCTTTAAACCTATGATTCTCAACCAAGAGCTGGGGCCTCAGCAAACTTCCAATCAAAATTTCCTATTTTTAAAATAAGATAAATTAAGTATTAAAATAAGCTAAGCTAAAAAAAAAAAAAAAAAAAAAAAAAAAAAAAAAAAAACACAACATTTTAATTCAACGCCCCTCAGAAACTTTTTTTTCCTATGAAGAACTAAGATTCCCACTGTTGGGAAAAGATTGGATATATGAGGTAGTTTACTTTTAGAAGTGAGATTTCTAGACATGAAAGTCATCTGAAATGGCCATTTTTATAATTAATATACATTTTTCTAGCTATGCCCAGCTCTAAGATATATTATTATTAAGGATTTTCTTTTATTATCCAGTAAATTATGAACAAGTGGAAAGGTCATGTAAATTCATTGGTTTACAAGAGTGAGAACTTTGAAAAACATTCAGCACTTAAAACTTCTGGAATCCTGAAATTTAAAGAAAAAACTAGGATTGTTAGACCTTTAAATATTGTTGTGGACATTAGGGGGCCTTGGAGTGAAAAAGTTTGAGAACCACTGCTATAAAGTCATGTAATGTGGATGAAGGGCTTCATTGGTTACAGGTGTTTCACCATCAAGGAGCTATTTAGCTGGTTATAATCTGTTTTCTCACCTTGGCACTGAAGAAGGGCTCTGGCAGACAGTAGCCATTCATTATGTGCACTAGGTGATCCAGAGTGCTGTGGAAGACTCTGTGAAGCTTCTCTCCCCTGAGAGCCACGGACTGAACACTGGGTAATGTTCCTGTAAACAGCTCCGCCTGAAACAGACACACTCATTTTAAAAACTAAACCATTTAATTTCTGTAATTTCTGAAAAGCACCCTAACACAACACATTTATCACATGTAACATGCATATACCTGCTGTACTCTGCTGGGATCGTCCAGCTGCAGTTTGCCGATGACACAGCCTGGCTCCAGCACTGCACCTGCTCTCTTCACATAGTGAATACAGCCAGACTCAGAGGCCGTCAGGGTCATCACCATCTTCATCACCTACAAGACCATACATAATGCTTAGAATGAGGCAAACAAAGAAAATTCATTCTAGTCTTTTCTTTTCACAATTCACTTTGCAGCTTATTTTAGCCAAGAACTGCCCACTTAGACAGGAAGGGCTTGCATAATTGACATGTAAAAGAAACTACCTCACAAATCACACTTTTAGACAGTTAAAAGAAAAAAAAAAATGTAAGTGCAAATTAAAATAAAACTTTTGAGAGCCAAGTAGAACGCTTGACTGACTTTTTAACATTACAAATGTGGCAAAATACAATAATGTTCTTTGTAGCAGCCTGGGAACATTTATGCCCCAATGGACTTTAAAAAAAATAAAAAATCTGGAACCCTGACTTCTGGAAATTAGGTGAAGCTTACACACCTCGATTTCTGCATAACACTGTCCAGCAAACACGTGTCCACCATCCTCCACAGAATACTGGATGAGTTTCCCAGCAGACGGCGAGCGCAGGAGTGAAGGGTCATTCTCTTTTTCAAACACACATGTCTTGTTACCAATAATGATGCGATACCTAAAAAATATAAAATATAAAAATAAAATGCATACTCAAATGATTTTCTACAAGTAACCATTTCTGTCAGAAACTTTTTACCATCTCTTAAATTAATCAGTAATAATATATGAAATAATTACGGAAAAAGTTGTAGTTGTATTCCTGAAAATTAACATTAATTCTACAATTAATATTTGTTGTATTTGTTGTTTACTCTTTTCCTGAGTAAACGATAAGAGCCGCCATTACGAATACTAACTTCCAATTGGATGCTCTTCTGTTCCAGTCTCCACAGGAACCTATTCAAACAGTGCCCATCTGTTTTTAAAGTGCCCCTATTATGGGTAATGAAAGGTTCAGATTTTGGTTTTGGGAGTCCCCAACAACAGGTTGACCGCATGCAAGGTCAAAAAACACTTTCATTGTCTTATAATTCGCATTTATTTTTACCTTATTTGCTCAACGACTCCCAAAAGATTTGTTTAACGATTAATTTTTCCAAACCCCTCCTTTGCGTGATGCTAATTGGTGGTGATTGGTTCGATTGGTCTCATTTCCATTTCATCATGCCTGTAATGCCTGATAAAGCAGCGTTTGTGTGAGCGCAGTGCTGCTTTGTGTACAGCGTTACCAGGGAAACCGCTATTTTTACCACTCCAGAAGCGGCATCTAGTGGCAAAGAATGAATTTTCATTTTTCATTCAGATCAACGAAAATACCAACAAGTGGGTGGGCAATATGCTAATGTTTCATGTTGACGTCAACATGAAACGGCTTGGGACTCGTTTTAAAAATGACTCATTCTCACTCTTTCTTTTGAGAAATTGAGAGACAATAACTTTATACACGGTGCACTTTCAGATTTAAAACTTTGCAGGATGTTTTCATTCACTTAGAGCGGTGTTGCACACTGCACGAAAGGTAATTTTCAAAAATCCATAATAGGGGCACTTTAAAGTAGCTAACGTCGGCAGCTTTGTGTCATCTACACACTCATTAAACTTTGAGGAGTGAGGCACTGACAAATGACGGTCATTGCGACACTGTAAAGTGATGGTGCTATGGAGCCATGTGCTTTTTTTTTTTTTTTTTTTTTTACATTTTAATAGGTTTAACATTAGATTATCAGCTTGGAATATACGCTAATTTGACTAGAAACACTGGGAAATGCAAAGCATCCTTCCAGTTAAGAGTCAGGTGTGACTTCCGTGTTCAGGAAAAACGTCTATAACACTTTAAAAATAATTAACAATTAATGCAGCATCTGTTTTTTTTTTCAGTTGAAGTTACAGCTGTAAAAAAAAATAAATATCAGTATCAGTACTGGTATTAGTGATACTGGCCTGCATTGATCGTATTTAGTAAAAAGATGCCATTAAAATAACAAATATTTAATATAATATAGTATAAATAACTGACTGCAGACATGATGCGACAGGATTCCAGCAACAAGTAATTTGGCTGTCCACACCAGATGCGACACGACAACGCAACGGGACAGAATCACTCATATCACAGCCATTCAGAAGTGAGAAGCGCACTGCACTCTCAATGAAATTGACAAGTTTATAATCTAATTCATAAATATTAAACTTTTTTAACATTATTAAAAGTACATACTGAGTGACTGATACTATCTTTGTTATGGAATACGTTTGTTGGTTCACATCGAGTTCACAGTTTTAATGTACATGTTTGCTTTAATTTAGTTTCAAGATCTGAGGTAAACTATCTATCGTTGCTTTCAGTATGGCTATAAAGGCCATGAAAAATTATATTCAAACTCACATTAGACACTTTTAACATTGAATAAAGCACATAATCAGTACCTTATCATTGTTATAGTTTGTATGTTGATGTTCCAGCTGCGTTGCACAGAAAATAGAAACCGTTTCTAAAATAGAATCCCCTTATCATTTGCCAGTTGCCTCTGTCACGGCTGGTTAGGACAAAAACTCAGATTAACATGGAAAAGATATCTTTTATCGTGTGTCGCAGCATCGTGTCTGGTTAGGACACAGTGTTATAGATGGCATGCTCATTTTTTGTTCAAATAAAGGTGTCCAATATTTAAATGTAGTTCTGGACTTTAAATAATGAATTAACACATTGAGCGCCTTGAAGAGCTCTCAAAATGTTCTTGAGTTTTCCATCATGTATTTACTCTCAGAATCCTACCTGTCCACTTCCTCCTTCATGTAGGTGGTGTAGCTGCTGCCGTCATATGAGAGCAGCAGACCCCCATCACTCAACCGATGAACATCCACCTCCGCCGAAGAGTTATTCATGATGACCACGTAAGAGTTAGGAGACTGTCTGGTCACCTTGAGAACATATTTGGTCCCCTCATAGATTAGCTCAACATCTACGGTGTTTAACAGCGTGTGTGCAGGTAAAACCTGCCCTCTACAGACACAGGAGAAAAGAGCAAAACATCCTATGACTGCAATAACAACTATACAATAACAAGTTTATACTTAGTAGGACTGGGTTGACAACTCATTAATCAATTTTAATCTATCTTGACGTACAGATATAGATTCTTAAACTCCAAAATCATTATTTTCAAAATCGGTCTATGCTTTCGAGTTGATACTTGAACAAATCATATTACTTTAAAATGTATTGCTTTACCAAAACATTACTTTTAGCACACCTCCCATCCAATAATTGCAATATGCTTTGTTATTTATGGTATCAAATTAAGTCTTAGCTTGCAATTTTTTTTTTTTTTTTTTTTCCCAATATTACAATATTAAAGTGGTTTGTTACCTCTCCAGTGAATGCAGGAAATTGGACACACTGTTTCTGAGGTTGACATCAGCCACATGCAGAGCTCCACTCACTACACCCAGCATAGTGTCAGGACGCTCGGCCTAGACACACACACACAGAGTTACAATGATGTGACCAATTGGTAACTTATATAGTGTACTCTCAATATAGGGAATTATATTTGAGGAAATGTCACAGTGTCTTGCTGCCACAGGTGATTTGACTGAAATGGCAGGAAGCAATAACAGGCATGTTCATTAGAGCTGTGATGTGAAATGAAGAGGGTTGTTTCACACACCTGCATCTTCTCTGAGATGAGTCTGTCCAGCCAACCTGTGTCGATGCTATTGTGCTGGAAACTTTCTGTTTCTAGCAGCTTTATAAGATACTCCACTGTAGTCCTGAAGTCTCCTCTGATAGACAGCTCCTTGAGGGCCACCACCATGTTTCTAAGATGACAGAGCAAAATAAATGATATTTCGCTTGTTATCTTTTTCTTAGTGACTAAATGCAGAGTCAACTGTAAGTAAACCAATTGTAGAACTTGTCTAAACAAAAGATAAGGTATGTATATTTTACAGAAGATTCCATATGAAATAACATTGTAGTGGTGTAAGGTGATTGTGTAACGACTACTCTTCTGAAAAACAGATGACTGGCAGTACTCACGAGATGGCCTCCTCACGGTTCTCTCCCCAGGAGAAGCAATGGCCAAACTGAGAGTCTGCAAACTCATGCAGACCTCCAGCAGCCGCCACGCTGAAGTAGCCCCACACATTCTTGTTACTGCGGAAATTTAACTCCTGGACAGTTCCTGAGCTGGGCTTAAAGCCCTGACACACAAAAATACCCAACATAGACAAACCATCATCAGAAGTTGTTTAAATGGTAATTATTTTATTATAGTTTTCATATTATTTTATAATATTTACACCACTACCATTCAAGAGTTTTGGGGTTGGGTAAGACTAATGTTTTTGAAAGAAATGCCATATGTTCAAGGCTGCACACACATACATACATACATATATATATATATATATATATATATATATATATATAATAATTTTATAATAAAGTATTGCTGTTTTTACTTTTAATGAAGTAAAAACAGCAATACTGTGATTTTTTTCTGTTTTATATATTAAATGTAATTTATTTCTGTGATTCCTTGAAAACAGTTACCTGTTTTCTTATATATATATATATATATATTTTTTTTTTTATTATTTTTTTTTTTAAGGATTCTTTGATGAAAAGAAAGTTCAAATGATCAGCATTTCTTCAACTTCCCTATATTCACTTTTTATCAATTTAATGTGTCCTTGCTGAAAAAAAAAGTATTAATTTCATTCTTTCAAAAAAAAAAATCTGGTAACTTTAGTTTAGGGACAAATTCTCACTATGAACTAGTTGTTTATTAGCACGCATATCACTAGCATACTGGCTATTTATTTGTGCTTGCAAATAAATTTATTAGTGCTCTTATTCTGAACGACCATATTTTAGATCCCTTAATCCTAGTACCCCATACCTAAAATTAACAACCACCTTACTATCTTTCAATAAGCAAAAAATTAGGAGTTTATTTATGCAAAAGTCGTAGTTAATAATTGGTTAATAATGAAAATAGGTCCTTAAAATAAAGTGACCAAAAATCTTTCTAACCCCAAACCTTTGAACAGTAGTGTATATTACATTACGATCAGATTTTTCCCATGAAATCTACTAAAAATATTCATCAAGGCTTCTTTTCACAAAATATATGTTGCACAAAAGACACGTTCATGTTTTTTCCACTCTCTCTCTGACCCTTAGAATTAAACAGTTTTTGTTGCTGTGTCAGAGCTTTATCAAATTTCCACATTATGACGCTTTAAATATTAGTCAGGATCACACACCTCATCTGGGTTCTCACTAGTAATTCGAGCTGCAATTACATGTCCTCGCGGAGAGGGAGTGGTAGAGAGCCCATTAAAGTCAATGGGGGAATCTCCCCATGGCTGCAGCCCGTACATCACCCTGATGTCTTTAATGCGGTGAAGTGGGATGCCCATAGCGATCTGAATGACAGAACAAAAGCATCACAAAATGACCAAAAACAAGTTTTCAAAATTCAAAACAACATTGTTTAATTTTACTGTTAAAGACTGCATAAAATTGAAAACAGTCCACACGCAGTCTCTATGATATTCTGGCTCTTTGACATGAATAAAAATATGCAGAAGAAGAGACATGAGTTCATATTTCTTCAATCATTAAATATGTACTTTTCCTCCTAATTTCTACACTCCCTTCATTGTGCAGTTAATGAATGCCTCCCCACTGCGCTCCTCTCCCCCTGTTGCCCTTGTCAGTCTCTCCTTTTCTCTCTCCATCAATTTCCCTCATTCATCTGCAGCAGTCTTTGTGTGTTACATAAGTGTATTAACCCCCCTCTCCCACTCCAACTGGACCTATAGCACACTGGCCTCAGCCAAGTGACCTACATAGCAAAGACAGTGGTCACGTGGTCAAGTGTCTGCTGCAGAGACTGTACTGTATTGTTCACTAGATGTTGCCAGCCTAGCGATTGTGGAGATCTGCAGCAAAGGTGCTGTGTGGCAAAGTTGGATTAGTAAATGAAAAACTTACAAGTCCATCTTATACAAGTCCATTTATTAAAGCAATATTTTGGTAAAAACTACTTAAACACTATTGGCAGCATCGGTGGTCTGCTGATTATTACCACAAAAAATAATATCTGTAAAATGTCCAGTAACGTAGTTACAATGAGGCAATTGTACTAGATGTTTTCAATTTTTACATTTTAAAATGAAGGCATTTAAAAGCAGAGGAGGTTTAGTACTATTAGTCTGCTGTCACTTTAAGACCTGCACGCATCTATTTTTCTCTCAACTGTTTACTTTAACTGTAGACATAACCAACTGTGTTTATCTGTACACCTTGTATGTTTTTGACGGTATTAGCACAATCAGAACAGAAATCAGAAAAAGTGCATGTTAGAACAGCAAACGAATGAAATGTTTAACCAGCAAGGCTTTAAAGCACATGCAAATAATGTACTTTTGTGATTGAGAATAAGTGCAGTGTCCCATGAGTGCAACTCTATCGCTAACATTAGTTCACATTTGATGTGAATTTATATTGCGTTGTACAGTATATTGAGAGACTGCAATTTATAGAATGTGCGATGTAGCACAATAATATGATATTTCTTTCAAAGCAGATCATGGAGACATTTTAACCGTCCACTATCAAAAATCGTGAAATCGCAAATAAATGTTTATTTAACCTACAATATTCCTTTAAAACACAAATTCAAATGCAGACCTGGAGTTGGGCTGCAGGCAGGTTAACATCAGCCACCATCTCAGTACAAGGATGTTCCACTTGAAGACGAGGGTTGAGCTCTAGGAAGTAAAAGCTGCTGTCTTGACTGTAGAGATACTCCACTGTACCTGCACTCACATAGCCCACCATCTTTGCCAACCTCACTGCGCACTGAAACAGAAAGATGCAGTTAATAACCCAGTGTTTCATGATGGCATTATTCATTAGTTTAGAAAAACATTCGACGACTTCTGAATCTGATGTTTAGCGATCATGATAGTCAGTGATACCTTCTCCATATCCTCAAACACATCAGAGGTGGCAATAGTAGCCGGAGCCTCTTCAATGATTTTCTGGTGTCTGCGCTGGACGGAGCAGTCACGGCCGAACAGGGAGATGGCGTTACCGTACTGATCAGCCAAAATCTGCACCTCCAGGTGGCGAGCATGTTTGGCCAATTGCATAACAAAGATCGGAGAACCTGGAACCTCAGCTTGAACCTGAGTAACAAGTATTGTGGTAAGTTTTGGAAAGTTAACAGGTGGTGAAATTGTAGTGTGGTGGCGAAGAACAACTCTGACCTGTCTAAAGAGGTTGGGGAAGTCTTCTGCACCGTTGACTTTCCGGATACCTTTTCCTCCTCCACCTTCAGACGCCTTCACCATCACAGGGTAGCCTATTTGTTCAGCCGCCTGTCAATCAAAACGTGCTCTCTCACTGACTGGACTAAATTATGAACGCCACATTGTGCTTGATGTAAGTGTGTAGTATACCTTCAGTCCAGCCTCCACATCATCTACACAGCCCTGCTCATACAAATCAGCAGGGACATTAATAATTCCTTTCTTCTGGTCATTCTCTGTCCACTCTACAGTCAGCCCTGTACAAACACACCATCACTGTCAAACACCAAACCCTCAATCAAGATGATAGTAAATGCTGGATAGAAAGGGGTTGTGGTGGGTTTAGTACATCTGCCAAATTAAGGGTGTGTTCACACTTGTCATGTTTGGTTCGATTAAAATGAACTCTGGTGCGATTGCTCTGTTAGTGCGGTTCATTTGTGAATGCAGCCATCCGAACCCTGGTGCACACCAAACACGTGGACCGAAACCAATAAAATGATGGGTCTCGGTCCGCTTCCAAACAAACTCTAGTGCGGTTCAAATGAAATGTGAGCGCAACACAGACCAAAAACATCTAATCGAACCAAAAACAGGATGTAATGACAAGATGCGACGCTATGATTTGACGACGTGGAAAGAGCCGTGTATATAAAACAAAATGAGCAGAAGGCAAATTGGAGCAACGAGGAGGTAAAGTCCCTTTTATGAGCTTGCAGGTGGTTAAAAAAAAATTCCTTTATTATATACAGATGGCGTTAGGTGTATTCGACTTAAAGCCACACTGCCCTAGTAAAAAAGTAATATATTTAAAATGCATTCATTTCATACTAAGTATATAGTTCAAATCAATTAACATATTTACTGACAGATAACAAGGCCTACTGATATAAAAATTTTAATGAAACTTTATTTGGAGTATTACTTGTGCACAATACACATTTCTTATTAATAAGCCTAAAATGTGTTTTAATGTCACTTTTGATGAGGACTGTATAATATCGCCCTTTAAAATATTTTGCAAAATATTTAAAGTGTACCTAAAAGAATACTTGCAATAGTTCCACTTTAGCACAATCAAATATACTAAGTATGTCTTTAATTGGAATTCAGCACTACTTTCACACAACTAAAGTGCATTAAGTAAAAAATTAGTTGTTCCAATTTAGCAGACTTGAAGTATACCAGTTTAGTATTCTAAAAGTACAATTGCAGAGCATTTTATTAAGTACATAAATATGTAAATATATTTGTAGTATACTTAGCATGAAATAAATGTATTTCAAATACATTTAAGTATATTTATTTTTCACTAGGGTGAGCGGACCGATCGGTAAATGGGTGCTTTGATGTCATACACCGATCGGTCTGCGCAGCGCCGCACACCTATTGACCTCGTCATGATCACGGATGACAACATGCAGGCTCAACACAGGGTTTCAAAGGGTACGATTAAATTAATGTACATTTAACCAGTTTAATATGGAGAGGCACTGAAATGTAGACATTCGTTTATGTGTTTTTGACCTACACTGTACATGATGTGAGAACTGTTTGCTATTTAGGTTTGTAATAGCATGGACTCACTAACTTTAACGTTAGCTAGTTTTAGCCAGATACCTTGCTGAAGCACAAGATGACGTTCTGCTTGAGCAGATGAGAATTGTAACTTAATGAGTGTATGACAACCAGAAAATGAACGTTTTTGTCTTCATTGGAATTGGGGTTTGTTTGAATTGCTTAGGGACATTTTGCTCTGTTTTGTTTGGGTTTAGGAAATGTAATAAAATAAATTCTATTGCCCATCCTCTCAGGATACCTGGAGTCAGTGTTACAAGTACCCCAGGCACATCCTTTTCCCATTTTTGTAGCATAAACACCATCAAACCGATGTGAGCTTCGGATCTTCCAATGTTTCTATATGGCGCTGAAACCTAAAGATGTCCGAGTTCCACTCCCCGTGCAACTGATACTCGACTGCCATTGGCTCATATGTGTTCGAGGGGAGAGGCTTACCGATAGGTCAATTGTTTGGTGTTTTCCGTAAGTTCCATCACGAAATATGCGTCATTCAAACCGACCAATCAGATTGTGAACGTACGACTATGCCTTTAGGTTCCATATCTTTAGGTTCATTGACAAAAATGTCAGTGTGAACACCAACCAGGATCAAACATATCGTTTTCTTTTTTTGGCCGGACCAAACAAACCAAGAGAACAGAAGTACAAGTGTGAATGCACCCTAAAGCTCACATCTCCCATCTGAGTTTTTTTAAATGGAAAATCTAATTCAAGCTCACTTACAAGTACTCTACCAACAAACACCAAAACACTCACTTACAAACACCAACCAAGATTGGGCGATATAATCAAAAATAATATTAAAATTTTGGCCGATGATATATACACATTTTTATGTAATTATGATTTAAAAGAACTGAAAAATAATACTCATAATTTGCAAAGAAATGGTGGTAGATCAAAAATTATACATATACACATATATACATATATATATACACACACATACATATATATATATATATATATATATATATATATATATAGTCAGTAAGTCAGATGTTAAACTAACCAGTTCCACTCCAGGGTAGTGTAGGGATGCCAGCTGTCTGGGCCACAATAGAAGAGGCAATCTTATCCCCAAGAGCCCACATAGCCTGACTAGGTGGACCTAATGAAAGATACAAACCACTAAATTAATACCAGTACCATCACACTATGTGAATAATTTAATCAATGTGATATTGTAAGGTTTATTATAATAGCTGAGACTCACCCATGAAGGCTATGCCGTTCTTGTGCAGCAATTCAGGGAGTTTGGGGTTCTCAGAGGCATGACCCCAACCGGCCCATACAGCCTAAAGATAGGTACATTACAATTATGCATTTAGTAGACGGCTTTATTCAAAGTGACTTAAAGTCAAAGATCCAGCAATATCCGTAATATACAACGTCAGGTTCATTAGACAACTAGATTAGAAAGCCAGACAGAGAAAAGAAGAAATGCAGAGAAGAAAAAAAGTGAAAGTAAAAAAAAAATAAAAAATAAAAAAGTAAGAATCTGCCAATAATGGGGTTTAGCAAATAATAAGCAATAATAGCTATGCTTGCCTCAGAAGAGGGATTCCCTCTTTTTTTGCCAGCTGAACCCTTTTGACATACATTTTATTTTCTTGAGGTATATCCCCTGAAATTTTAAGTTAATTTCTTAAGAATAATTTAACAACATATTCACGTTTACAGTTCTAGATGTCGACATTCACATGATATGCAGGCAAACAAATATATATATTTTATTGTTTTCTTATTATATTTTGTCATATTTTACAATATATTGCATATAAATGGGATATGATAAGGATTTATCATAAGAAAAAAAACATCCTATAATGCTGCTGCTGAAACATCCATGCAAAAAGAATGTACTTATACGAACATTCCTTTCTGTTTTTATATTATTTTTTACCTCAGATTACTGCTGTAATACTACAAATGTGCTTAAAACAAACAAACAAACAAAAAAACACTTAATAAATGTAATAATACTTTTATTTCACAATAAGTTATTTTATTAATGTCTTAAATTTCACACATTAATTGTGGAGCCTGATTTAAGTCTTTTAAGTGTTACCAAAATCATTTTATTAGCTCTGAACACCAGTCATCAAAGCTCACATGCATTTACCTGAACAGGAATTCGTTTAGCTATGTCCAAAATGAGTTCCACATTAGCATAGTTGTTGTTGTTTGTCCCTCCTGGCACAGGTACATAGTGATCTGCCATCTTGATATACTCTGCAGACAGAATTATACATATGTTTACACAAGTATTTCATTGAGTACATTTCAGATTACAGGCCTACTCATAAATCATTTTCACCTCACTGAACCCTTTCTATGCAAATTAGTCCAGGTCTGCACCGACAAAGCCTACTGACACAGTTTAAACAATGAAGAGAAGGACCAAGACATTCCTTGCTAAATACATTCACCAGTCCAGCATGGCTTTTCCTGGATTACACCATGATACAGCCAGCAGTGGGGGAAGGTTTCCTCAAGCTATTTTTTAAGTCTTATGACGTAACAGTTAAGTTCAGCATTTTAAACACACCTGCATTGGCTTTGAGGTCCTCCGGGGTAACCATGACTACAAAACGTAAGGCCCGTTCATTCCGAAACATTTCATAAGCCCAGCGACGGATGGAGCGCATGCACTTAACTGCAGCGATGCCATTGTTAGCAATGAGAACCTGTCACAACAAAATATAATATTCACAGCTGTCACCACACCAGAGTTATTTATAATTAACAAAAACCATACAAATATTCAGTTACTTAAAAATATATATATATTATGTTAACTAGCTGCCAAGGAAATATTACTCAATTTCATTTAGTTGTAATAAAACAACTAAAGCTGAAATAAAAATTAAAACTGTATAGACCTATTTAAAATATTAAGAATAAAAATGACAAAATCAACAGAATTGTAAATTTAAATTTAAAAACATTTTAATTAAAACTGTAAAATATAAATGTAAAATTAAATTTAAAAAATAAAAGCTACAACACTATCTCAATGACACTAAAATATAACACTGCACCAAGCATATATAGCAGAATAGCAAATTGCAGTCAAGGATCTTACCTTCTCAATGACTTTGTTGCCACCAAATCGGGTGACAAACTCAGCGGGGGAAGCGACAGTAAAGTCCCTCTGCAGGTCAATGCGTCTGCGGTCCCTGCCCTGCTTCACAATGTGAAGTCCTGACATGCTAGGCCTTGAGAAACACACACAATACCATCATAATTCACAATGCAGCCTGAGAAACACTGAATACAAACAGATGAACACAATAGCAATACACACGCTAGGAACTGACAGCATTGCTGATCGTTTTGGATTGGATTTTTTTGAATTTTGAGAAAAATGAGAGAACAAATCAGCAAGAAAAAAAAAATTGGGAACAAATGAATTCTTAGAAATATCTGTCTATTTGTTCCTCTGCGTGTCATGTGCGGGGCTCCGCACAAAAATGTTAACTTACTAGAAAAATGGCAAAATTCCAAAAACATAAAAAAAGATGAACAATGCACATTTTTGTTATCAGATAAGTATTAGTTTTTTGTTTGTTTGTTTGTATTATTTTGCTTATGTTTTTTGCAATGCAATAAAAGATACAAAAGTCTATATTCACTATTTTCTCCGTGACTTCAGGAATTTGTCCCAAGGATTTAATAACTTTCATGACTTTCCGAAGCCTGTAAATTCACCCCCCTTGATGGGCATATTTATAAAACATTTTGAAGGGCTAAAATTAAAGAGTGATAGATGGTCGAATAGATGGATGTCTTCAAAGGTACAGAAGAACAACAACAAAAAAAGTTCACAATTGAAAACTAGCACACTGCATGCTACACAGTATATACTGTATGCCACCTAAAAAAAATAATCAATCAGGAGTATGCTACATGCTACATATCAAACAGTAGCACGCTACGTGCATTTTAAATTTAGGCATCCAGTTATCATTTGGACATAACAACAGTTTGTTTGCATATCCAATTTTGTGTAAAAAATGTCTTAACTTTTGGAGGTCTGATTCTTGAATCAAGTAGGCAGATTTTACTTCTGGTTCTAGTTCTTCTGGAAATGGAAGGTCAAGTGCATTGCATTGTGGGATACAGAATATCACACAATATTCCCGGGTTGGCATACGTGGGTCATTTGGTTATTCAAGACAGAGAAAATGCATACTTTGCATAGCATACATACTGTATACTGCATAAATAGAATTAGTAGTGTAGTAGTATGCTATCCCTATCTTAGCCTTCACGTGTAACCTGAAGTTACAGTATTGCATCATGTCAGAAGTGCTGGCACACATAAAGCGCTCCTTTAAGCGCTCCTTCCTCTTCCCTCCCCTTAGCCAAAAAGAATGTTTTGTACTTCCTTTGCACTTGCCCACCACAGCCCCTCCCCTCGACCAATAGTAGAGCAATATGGGGAGGAGGGGCATATTGGCCCACTCAGGCAGTTTCAGCACCGCCAGGCCACCCTGTCCTATAAAGCTTCTCTGAGCAGCTCGTGCGAGGCCTTAGTTAAACACCGAAGCATGACGTATTATGTAAATTAAATCAACAGGGAATCAAATCAGAAACAGACAAAAATACACTAAGCAGCTGAGTTTATTATTTCAGTAAATATATATTCATGATGCAGCCATTAAATAGCAGATTTGCCAGTACTGTGCAATCTGTCTTGCCTGCATGTGGTCCGGTGACTATAAAGGGTGGCCACATGTTCTCCATCCCCAACGGACACTTTTATTTACCATAGACAGTTATATTATTTTTCTTAGTAGCAATAATGACAAAACCTGACTAACAGAAACTGATATGTTTAGACCTAACAATTTAAAGGTCCATGAGGTCTTTGTAATAATTATTTTAATTTTATTTATTTATTTATTATACAGAAAAGTGACTGAGTGCTGCAAGGGCAAATCATTTAAATTCAAAATATCTCTAGTATTTTTTTTTAAATCGGTCATCAAGATTCAAAATTCAATATTTCATTATTTATTCTATTACAGCTTTATCTAGTAATCTGAAATCAAATTAAAATTAAATATAAAATAAAGTAACATTCTAGCAGAGCGTAATATATCATATCCTAAGATATATTAAGATAAGAATAGATTTACATAATTTTGTATTTGATGTTGATTTTATGTTTTAACACCAATAATTAATTGTTTCCTTTGTAAAATTAAGCTTTTTTTATCAAATACGATTACACTAAAAATACGTTTCAATTAATTGTTTACTTTGAGAATATATTATTATGTAAAATCAGGTTATCATTAACTAAAACTAAAATCATAAAAAAAATATTACTTAATATATAAAAATATAAATATTAAAAAAACACTCAAACTTATTTTATTTCAGCTTATTTTCATTTACTGTAAGTTAAAGCACTAAAATAACTAAATAGACTAAAACTAAAAGCTAAAACATTAGGGATGAAAAGATTTACTGATTTGCTCGGTGCATTGGCATAAAAAGTTAATGATGCGACGCATCGAAGAATGACAAAAATACACAACAAAATTACTTAAACTTTAAAATTAATAAGAAAACAGAAAATGGAAAAATAAAATCTAATTCAAAATACCAATAAAAACTATAATGGTATTATCAATGACACTAAAATAACTGTCAAATATAATTTATTAAAATGCATTTCAAAATGGACTGAAAACACATTTCAGATAATTAAATTAAAATATTAATATTAGTAATTGGTAGTTTAATAATTAACTATTAAGTAAATAAAAAATATGCCATCATAAAGGCAAAAATGCTTTAGAAATTAATTTCCAAATTTTAAAACATACATTTAAAAAAATGAAAAAAGTAATTAAAAATTATTTTAATTAATTTAAAAAATAATTTTAAAACACACATTTAAAAAAATTTAAGAAGTAATTAGGAAATGTTATGCAGTGAGAGTAAACTGTAGCTAACTGTAAAATCATCACCTGGTCCTGGAAATCTGTAAAGAACGGAACATAAAAACTTTTGCCAACAGTCCAGATCCTTGAGCATTACACTACCACTATTCCAGGGCATGTCAAACAGCCTCCTGTCTAACTTCAATCTTTTCCTGAAGCATCACTACTTTGACACTCATTATGGCATGTCTGTGTGAGACCCCAGTGGGCGTAGAGATGGAAAACGCAACCGAAGTTACCCAAACACACAGAGAGGCGCTTGTGCACATTTTCACACAGCATAGTGATGAACCCAGATGAACCTTGAAGAACCCAGTATCCTCAAGCCACCACTTTGCACAATGCTGCTGCATACCTCCCTCAATCACACATGGGCTAAGAAATCAGACAACCAGCACAAGTCTCATCTTGAAACTAGTCTTTTTCAAAGGTCACATCCCTGATCTCGAGCACCAGGCAGAGCAAGCGTGATACAGACATGGTGAAAGTGGACATCCATGTCACAACAACTGCAAATGAGTGCACAAGCATCTCTGACCTCATATTGTGCAAGGGTCCGTCCAGGCTGTCGAAGCCCATCTCATAAGTGCTGTCTGAACTGACAGAAGAGGGGGAAAGGGAGCGCGGATTCTCCTCCAACTGCAGGTCCAGCTTCCCTGCGGTTTCATCCTCAGAGTTTTCCTCGGACACAGAACCGACGATGAAGTGCGAGTTTACCGCAGCCGCTGCTGGAAGCTTCTTCCCGGTGGAGTCCTGCTCTGCCATACTTAGGCCACGCTGGCAGGCTGCAAGCACTGTACAAGGAGAGAGATCTAGAATGTTACATTGGGAACTAACTGAAATAATTTGAAGTTAAACTACTAAAATTACTAAAAAGTTGAATAGAAAGATTAGTAAGACTTTAAGGTTACATTTGTGAGTATTAGTTAACAACTTTAGTTAAGATGAACTAACAATGAAAAATATGTCTAAAGTATTTATTAATCTTAATTTTAAGATCAGCATTTACTTAATGCAAAAGTTATTACTTAATGTACCTGAGCTAACCATGTACCATGAACTAGCAGTGAACAACTGTATTCAGCTAATTCAAAATCATAATATATACTATAATTGTATATAAATAAAACTAAACACTGGCCAAAGAACTTTGGTATTATTTGTATAATACTGTCTTGTCTTTTTTTTTCCAATAAGGCATGATTTGATGGTGACTTGCTTTATACACTGCTCATGAATATGATAAAGCAAGTTCCAACATGCATTTCTAGAATGTACCCTACCCTGTTGAATAGAGAAAATCATGAACTTTGTCTATCATATCTAGTATTCAATAAATCACAATGACACCTCACTAACATAAATGTGGCATGCATGGTATTGTATAAATGAATATGGCAATCAAGTACCATGGTGATACCAGTACTTTTAGAAAAATCTATCAAATCAATCAATCAATCAATCTATCTATACGTCGCAACTTTATTACAGTCAACTGCAAATTCACTTTTTTTTCCGATAATCTGGTTCACTCAGATTTATGTCACAATACAGAAGAAAAGATCTGCAGCTACTGTTACATTGCGACTTCAAGTAAAATGAAAGATTCACGTTTACGTCACATAATCCTCGTTTTTATGTCATCTGGTCTTCGGAAAAATATAGGCTATTTAAGTCAAATATTTAATTAAGACATCTTTTTGTTGTAGTAACTTTTGACTTGACCTGATGAACTAATGGTTTCCAAGTTTTTCATCTAATATTTTTATTTTGCCTTTATTTATTTTAAAGAAATTATTTTAATTGTTTAACTATGACATTTACATGATATGTTGCTAAAATGTAGTAAGTATCATAGTATTTTGGTATCTATTTGTAAGTTATGTTCTATGGGCATGGTATCATAATAATATTATGTTTCTGTACATGTAATATATAGTCTTTAAAATACCACGGAAGTAGTTATGGAGTACCATGACGCACATGGAAACACCATGGTACTATCATCGCTTCCCATCAATGTATCACAAGTTCTGTAACAGCACGCAATTGTACAGGTGCATCTCAATAAATTAGAATGTCGTGGAAAAGTTCATTTATTTCAGTAATTCAACTCAAATTGTGAAACTTGTGTATTAAATAAATTCAATGCACACAGACTGAAGTAGTTTAAGTTTTTGGTTCTTTTAATTGTGATGATTTTGGCTCACATTTAACAAAAACCCACCAATTCATTATCTCAACAAATTAGAATACTTCATAAGACCAATAAAAAAACATTTTTAGTGAATTGTTGGCCTTCTGGAAAGTATGTTCATTTACTGTATATGTACTCAATACTTGGTAGGGTCTCCTTTTGCTTTAATTACTGCCTCAATTCGGCGTGGCATGGAGGTGATCAGTTTGTGACACTGCTGAGGTGGTATGGAAGCCCAGGTTTCTTTGACAGTGGCCTTCAGCTCATCTGCATTTTTTGGTCTCTTGTTTCTCATTTTCCTCTTGACAATACCCCATAGATTCTCTATAGGGTTCAGGTCTGGTGAGTTTGCTGGCCAGTCAAGCACACCAACACCATGGTCATTTAACCAACTTTTGGTGCTTTTGGCAGTGTGGGCAGGTGCCAAATCCTGCTGGAAAATGAAATCAGCATCTTTAAAAAGCTGGTCAGCAGAAGGAAGCATGAAGTGCTCCAAAATTTCTTGGTAAACGGGTGCAGTGATTTTGGTTTTCAAAAAACACAGTGGACCAACACCAGCAGATGACACTTCACCCCAAATCATCACAGACTGTGGAAACTTAACACTGGACTTCAAGCAACTTGGACTATGAGCTTCTCCAACCTTCTTCCAGACTCTAGGACCTTGGTTTCCAAATGAAATACAAAACTTGCTCTCATCTGAAAAGAGGACTTTGGACCACTGGGCAACAGTCCAGTTCTTCTTCTCCTTAGCCCAGGTAAGACGCCTCTGACGTTGTCTGTGGTTCAGGAGTGGCTTAACAAGAGGAATACGACAACTGTAGCCAAATTCCTTCACACGTCTGTGTGTGGTGGCTCTTGATGCCTTGACCCCAGCCTCAGTCCATTCCTTGTGAAGTTCACCCAAATTCTTGAATCGATTTTGCTTGACAATCCTCATAAGGCTGCGGTTCTCTCGGTTGGTTGTGCATCTTTTTCTTCCACACTTTTTCCTTCCACTCAACTTTCTGTTAACATGCTTGGATACAGCACTCTGTGAACAGCCAGCTTCTTTGGCAATGAATGTTTGTGGTTTACCCTCCTTGTGAAGGGTGTCAATGATTGTCTTCTGGACAACTGTCAGATCAGCAGTCTTCCCCATGATTGTGTAGCCTAGTGAACCAAACTGAGAGACCATTCTGAAGGCTCAGGAAACCTTTGCAGGTGTTTTGAGTTGATTAGCTGATTGGCATGTCACCATATTCTAATTTGTTGAGATAGTGAATTGGTGGGTTTTTGTTAAATGTGAGCCAAAATCATCACAATTAAAAGAACCAAAGACTTAAACTACTTCAGTCTGTGTGCACTGAATTTATTTAATACACGAGTTTCACAATTTGAGTTGAATTACTGAAATAAATGAACTTTTCCACGACATTCTAATTTATTGAGATGCACCTGTATCTTCCCAAAGACTGTTTGACTCCATGTGAACCTGTCTGATTACTGTACCTCGATTTAGCAGCTCACCTGCAGGATTGACACAAATACAGCCGCACCTCATCCAGCCTGATGAACCTGATCAACGAGTCTCACCTTCGCGGACCCTCAACCACACACGAGTGAAACTCCTTTTCAATCATCCAACACTAACACGTAGATCTCATTTCTGCTATCAGTCCATAAGCGGCCGGCTCCCTTCAATCAGCATGACAGTCATCATTTTTTCATCTTTCAACCTTGTAAACTGCCCGTCTCCACCCTTACCGACAAACAGCGGAATCGGTTTAACCTAGCACACATGCTAACTCATCAGACCGTCACAAACCCTCCTGTCATCTGATCCCGGAGCTTCATCAGCCAAAGTCGCTGTTAGTGTTTCAGAAACCCGTCCAGTGTGTAACGTTACAGTTAGCAGGCACTCGGTCCCGGTAACGAGCTTATGTACTCACCGTGAGAAAAGAGTCTGCAAGCAATTCTGAGGCGTGTAAACCGACGGTTTAATATCGACTGAACTCCCTCCTAATTGAAGCCCATCTCCGCTCCGGTGATGGCTAATAGACTATATAGCAGCATAATGGTACAGGCTCTGCAGTCCCAGCCTCTTTGACAGCAGCATCACGGTGGTGTGATGCGAAGGGGGTTACTTCTGGACGTCGCCCTTTGACCTCACCGATGCAGCCGCTCACGCTGTATCAACGGACCAATCGTATTGCGCGTCTCGGTCGGGGCGGGGTCATGCATACAAATAAATAGGAAGGTGTGCCCAATGATTTGAAGCTTCGTAAGACGCACGTGTTTTCTGTCATAGAAGGGTTACCAATGTTAAATCTTATGATTTTGGCTTTACAAAGCTGTGTCTTGCTTGCAAGTCTTTTCTGGCCCAACAGACACATGCACACAAAAATCTAAAGTATATTTAGGCCTAATGGAGTTTTTTTTTTTTGAATGTTGAAAGCTTTGTGTTTACTGTCTAAAGTGGCAGTTTGTATAGATGGGATAGGTATAGACAGATGAGCTCTATTGTTAAGTATTCCTTGCAATGAGCAGAGTGTTGCTAGTAGGGGAAAAGGGGCATTGAGTACAAGGGCACCAGCTGTCAGTTACAAGAAGTTACAATCTTTTTAAAAAAGTTTATAAAGCAGTACATGAGCCAAAACATACTTAGATGATACTATCAATACAAAACACGTAAAACATAAAGTAGGAAGTACATGTAATTTTGTGAAGTGTCTGTAACAATTGTGTTGAGTATGTGTATATCTCTATTATTCGTTTCCTGATATATATGTAGAATGGACCATTTGTAGAAGGTCAGAGGAGAATATTTATAGAGAAAAAAAAAGGAGAGAGAGAGAAATAATTAAATAGGTACATGCACTGCAAAAGAACAACAATAAAAATAAATAAATAGAAATTAAATAAGAAATTAATTAGAAAAAACAGGTGATACGGGGGTTTCGAAAAAAGTTACAAATTAGGCACTACTAAATGTATTAAACTTAGTTTAAATGTAGCTACGTATAAACTAAATAATTATGGAAGCCTCTGAAAAGGAGTAATGATTGGAATAAAATAGCATAATGAATGAATTAATGAATAAATTCTTGTTTTACCAAGAGACTTCAATTCTTTAGACATTTACATTTAGTCATTTAGCAAACGCTTTTATCCAAAGCGACTTACAAATGAACATATAGCCTATGATAATGTTGAGAATTATGTTTAGATTTTAAGAGAGATCAATGTGAACAAATTACTTTATTAGCAACTCTTCAACACAAACCTAACCTAAAAATCACGCATCGGTCCATGTTGTGCATGTCAAATAAAATCAATCAATCATAAATAAATGTCATTTATGTTTTTTTTTTCTTCATTATTTATTTATTAATCCATTTTCATTTTAAATACAGTTTCTGAAAGTTATATATTATAAATGCCTATTATGTTAATAATGATTAAGTAGAGTAGCATTTCAGTGGAAACATATTTTTACTGTTACGTGAGGCAAAAGATGTTCAGTCACAGGTAAATATCATATTGCGTGACGGAGAATTTGCAACCTACTAGCTACACTCTGCCTTAAGAACAAATGGTGCAACTGAATAAAGCAGCCAGCCATTACTATGCCTTTAGTGTGGACTGTACAGTGGAGATCAAAATTAGAGAACGATCTATAAATACTTGATTTTTTTTCTGAAATATTAATCTTCATTGCTCAAAATTTGAAGGAATATATACCACTGTTATATTAACATGTTTGAAAAAATATCCAAGGCATTTCAACAAAATCCTTTATTTTGTGGAAAACACAGTGATCAAAAATAGAGAACAGTAACCACTGTAGCACGAAAGAAGATTACAACTAAAATTTTAGAGGGTTACAGCTGTGAGAAATTAATAGTGTAGAGGCCACTTTGTCGCCAAGGATTTTCCATTGATTTTCAATCGGATTTAGATGAGGACTCTGGCCCGGCCATTTCAATATTTCATCATTATATTTTCATGAAAACTTGCAGACTGGTTGGGAGATATAAATTTGCATTCACTCTGCCATGTAGCTGTATAAGAGGCCCAACTCCTGCTGCACAAAACATCCTCCAAACCAGGGGTGTCAAACTCAGCTCCAGAGTTTAGATTCAACCCTAATTAAACACACCTGATCCAGCTAATAATGTCATTTAGGCTTATTTGAAAACTGCATGGTTTGTGTGTTGGAGCAGGGTTGGAACTAAACTCTGCAGGGCTGCGGCCCTCCAGGAACTGAGTTTGACATCCCTGATTTAAACCATGACACTTCCTCCTCCACCTTTCACTGACTTCTTTGTGCACTCGGGGTTCAGTCTTTCCTCAGTCTGACACCGAACAAAATGTTTCCCATCAGACCCAAGTAAATTAAACTTGCTCTCATCACTAAAGTGAACTTTGGTCCAGTTCTCCTCTGTCGACACAACATGCTCCTCAGCAAAGGTGAGCTTAGCCTTTTGATTCTTTCTGCTGATGAGAGGCTTCATCACTGCAGAGTGAACTTTCAGTCCAACATATCTTAGACGTGCCGAGCCTGATCCATACCCTGTTCTTTGCTGACTGTCAAGCAATTCCAGCTGCAGTGTTGAACCGATTCCCTATTGAGAGTCTCTGGATTATCCTGTTGTGGACGAGGGGGACAACTTCTATTCGTAAAATTACGGTTGAACCACTGATGTCACGTGGATTATTTTAACGATGTCCTTGCTAAGTTTCTGTACTTTAATCGTGGTAGTATCCTTGTTGACTATGCAGGGTCAGAGAGCTCTCAGAATTCATCAAAAATATCTTAATTTGTGTTCCGAAGATGAACAAAGGTATTACGGGTTTGGGATGACAGAATTTAAATTTTTTGGGTGAACTATCCCTTTAAAGAAATTACCACCAGGTGCCAGATTAACACCAATAACTTTGAGGTATCTGTAAGTGTTTTCTAATTTTGATCAGACTTCTTTTTTAAATATCTCAATAAAGTTTTTTTTTTTTTTTATACTGTGCTTCAGAATACAAATAATTTATTAAACACGTTTGGAAAAACTGCCCTTCTACTCCTGTTAGGATAACTTCAAATAGGACTAAGCAGTGGCCTTGAAATGTAGGAAATTATAGATTGTTCTCTAAGGTTGTTCTTCGCTGTTTCAAACGTTTATTGTTAAGTAGATAGTCAAATTCAGTCTCTGAACATTCTGTGAATGTAAATCCATGAGAAATTTTAGTTGTGGAAAAAACTTAATCCATGTTTGTACAATAACAGCCTTTGTCAAGCCAACATAACAAATCCCTCACATTTTATTGGCACCCAACAGTTGATAATCATTGTTGTACTTTAGAACATGTTTCTGATTTGTAAGCAAATTTGCTGATTTGATCAGAGTATTTCAAAAGTTGCAACCTTGACCTGTTCGGCCTAACTGGAGACACAGAAACCTGATCCAGATATTGGGTAAATCGTTTAGTTGGAAATCATGCAGTTTTACATTGTGAAACATATATTGCAACACATAATACAAAGTCAGAATCAGAATTGACCTTTATTGGACAATTTATTTATACTTACAAGCTGGTTAAATATTATATGTATATAATATATAACAATCCATATCTTCAGCTACGGTGAGTGATGGCCGATGTATAATACAGGCTATATCAACTGAGATATACAGTATGCACATTCATCCATTCTCCAAACCGCAGATCCTCTGTGGGGTCATGGGGATGTATGTACATATAAGTTAAATAAATTATTTAACTTATATATGTACTCATGGTATTTACTCAAAATTATTACAAATATTTCAAATTGGACATTGAGTGCTGATGAAAGGGAGAGTTAAGGCTTATGTTAACTGGTCAATTAGCACTGGATATCAACTGCTTTATTGTTCTATCACTTCTTTATGCACAAACAAATGGTTGATAATGGTGATAACACTGTAAAAAGGCACAAAATAAAATTGAATCTTTTCTGTCAGCCAACCACTGTTCATTAAGAGATCTTGGATTGCCTACAACAATAAATCATTGGTCAGTTTCATATTCTGGTATTAGGTCATTTTAAAATATCATTGATCAGTTTCATATTCAGGTCATTTTAAATCCACATGGGATAATTGTTGACTAATCTAAAACGTAGAAAACTGATATTTCATCAGTTTTCCTGATTTATTTGCTTTGAATTACCAAAGCCTGAGATGTAGCAACATGTACTTTGATGACAAAATGTACCTTTATCCTCACTTGAGCACGTGTAAATGTAGTGACACTTTAATATTTGCCAAATGGCAACATAATGAAAGTATATTTAGAAAATGTCCTGTTTCAATGCCATTTTAGGAGAATGCAATGAGACGTTAGATCTGCAGTACAAAACCTAATTTAGCACTGCCATCTGCTGCCAATATTGTCACACTACAAGTGAGACTGAATGATTCTCATGAATAATACATATAAAATACATAATAAAAGCAGAATACATATAAAAGTTGTTAAAAGCCAAAAGAAAAGTTGGTGATATCCTTGGCCTGTACTGAGTTATTATTTTGTTTCACAATTGATTTTGGCTGCTCTAGGGCTGTTTAATGGAATGTTGTGTGATCTGGTTGTATGTTTATTGTGCTGTGTCTTTTTTTAAGGTACAGTACATGTGCCAAAACATAAATTTGTAACATAAAATGTGACAACTTTTCCCTGTCTCCCATAAACTATTTCTGCACTTGCTACAGTATTCAATATGCAGAAAGCTAACCTAACCCACTAATTAAAAATTACTACTTCTGGCTAGTGTGGAGTTATTAAGCCTCCTAAATTTCATACAAGCTTTTTTGCTTTCGCACCTTTTTTGTGGCACTGGAATTAAATAAGAATTGTGAAACTGCATTTGCTGTTTATGGGTTTCATAACAGAAAAAAATGCTGCTTTAATTAGATTAATAAAGAATAAAATAAAAACCAACACCACACTTTTCATATTTCTGTGTTCACGCTTCAAAGTAGTGTAGAATCTAAAATATTTAAAAGCAAACCCAAAAGTCAAAAGATGCTAATGAAACAGCTAACTGCTTAGTTAGATGAGAAAGAATACAGTAACCATTACTAGTTAATGGTAGACAATATGCACATTTACAATTTTGCTCATGTTTCGGAAACTTCTGAACCTTGGGGTCAAAGGCAGAGGACTGGATCACAATGTTTAATAGTTTGCCTAAGCTTGTCTAATAGTTTGTCTTCAGCACTTTATTTTTTTTCCAGTAGAGGCCAGCAGAGACCACTGTTAACACAGCAAATACTAATGCTTATCCAAGTAATGGTACTGCTAACTAACAAGTTTTAACCAATAGGTATGTTTTATTTTTTATTTTATTGGCCCCATTGACAGGAATTTGCTATATTGATAACTGTAATTACTAGAAGTTACAAGACCTATGAGAGATACACACTATCCTGTAGATTAGTGTTATCTGATTCCAAGTGATTACAGCTTGTTGGATCTGATTAAATGACTAGTTTAATATATTTGCATTATATTTTACACAACATGATAGAGTGCTCATTTTACTTGTATAGTTCACCCAAAAATGAAAATCACCATTTACACAGCCTCATGTCTTTCCAGACATGAAACATTCTGCAGAATATGTTTGTATGTGTTTCACAAAAAAAGTCAGTCATACATGTTTGGAATGACACAAGGGTGAGTAAATGATGAACAAATTTTCATTTTTGAATGAACAAGCCCTTTAAGTATAGAACATTAAATGAGAGGTTGCAACATTGCACATTACACATTGTTTTTCCCTCAAAGCAGATGCCACAAACACCAATGAAAAGAATCTGTGTTGATGTCTTCACCCATCACACAGTGGAACATATTGCTTACTAGTGGCACAATGAGGCTGGGTGACTTTAGTTACACGTTCCTGTGGACTGGCAGACTGTAACAATGGCTACAGAGGCCCTGGTCCCTACATCTCTGTGATAAGGCCACGATCTGGTTTCACTCCATCCTGCTGGTGCTGATTGACGTCCTTGAATGCAGCTTTTGATGCAAGGCTCCAGTTTAATTAAAGCATTTACCCAGAGTTTTGCTGATAAATTCTGAATGGAGTTCATCCGCTGGTGTCCATGGCATGATGGGAACAGACAGGTACATTGTGCCTGGATACGACTGGGCGGAATTCTGAGTTTGCAGTGTTCTCAGATCTGGTTGGGTCAAGGTGCAGAAAGTAGTTCTTGATCAGAAAGGCCACAGTGAGCTCTGCCAACACGTTGAGCCTCCGTGGCCCCGAGTAACGGGCAGTGTGAGATTTCACACGGTCGAAACATGGCACTGACTCTCTGGTGTCAGGGTGGCAGTGTTAGAGCGAGGCGGGATCAGCTCTCTATCCACTGGGGCTGATATCAGGGTGTCAGGCTACCTGTGTGGGCTTGCAGGAGTGTGATAAAGTCACTAGCAATCCATCCGCCCGCTGGTGCGACCCCTGAACCCCATAGCCGTCTCTGAGCTTGAATGCTCACGGTTCGCTGTAGCTTTGAAGCGAGGCACTCATGCGGTGCGCTTCTGTCCTGATGTGTGACGCTGATGAAATCAACGGAGAAAGGGAAAGCTTAATGTAGACTTTGCTATCTGCATTCCATGGCGACTGCTGCCCAACGACAATGTGTGCTGATAGTTTGTATGGCATCTGAGAGAGGGGGCTGAGCGGTGGACGGGCAGAAGCAGGTAACAGATACCCTTCTGTCACCTGTTCCTTACACCACCACTGACAACAAGGACCCCCATTCACAACCCACCCTCCTATTCTTCCCTTCAACTATGAATAAGTAATCATTCCATCCAAGAGGCGAGCAGGGAACTTGGACCGGACCATTTCATGTGGCAGCCGCGGGTAAAGCGATCCCCCCATCATGGGCAACCGGAGCCGGAGAGGGCCTCTTCTTCAGCTGGTCTGTAACCCAAGCTGTGGCTCTCGCTCTCTCTGTTTACCTGCCGCATCAGGCCGGCCCTTTATTCCAGTGAGTGGCAGCTCAGAGGGGCTCACTTTCACCTCTGTACTATGGCACATTGTAATATTTAATGGCAAACAAGCTCGAGGGGGAGCGTGGGTAACTGGACCCTGTGTTTTCCACCAAGAAATGGAAGCTAAAAAAACAGTTTGATCTCCGCGCAACACACGCCGAAGCACAGCATTTGTTTTGGGGATATAACTGTGGTGGTTTGCCATGAAATAAATGGGAAAGATTTCCTTTTTGAAGATTTGTTGTAATGGCCTTTGAAGCGTGTTTTGTTGATACTGTAGAAATAAGGAATATTTTACCATAAGATCCAGATTTTTCAGCTGTGTGCCCTTAGTAATGAACATAAGGGCTCATTGGAAAACTGTACCTCAGCATACATTTTTGCAAAACTCCAAAAAGGTACCTACATACAGTTCACTGAAGTTTCCAGCTGAAATGAAAGCTCTAAGTAAAACACCAACAACTTCTTATTCCATTTCACACAAATGATGATTACAGGGAGAGTTAAAAGACTTATTTTTGTATGGTTCCTTGCACAATTTTACAGAAGAGGATTAGGGCCAAGCAATAATAAAAAAAATAAAATAAAACAATCTCGAGATTAAAGTTGTTCAATTTCGAGAAAAGTCTAAATAAAATTTTGAGAATAAACTCATTAAATTACGAGAAAAAAGTTGTTAAATTTAGAGAAAAAAAACTCGATAAATTTTGAGAAAAAATTCGAAATAAAATGTTGAAAATAAACTTGTTAAATTACGAGTTAAAAACACATTAAATTACTTGCCGACCGCATCATATCCCTTACCAAAAAGCAGTAAACTTCAAGTTTATTTTATTAAGTATACTTAAAGTTCAAGTATATTTTTAAGTATACTTTATGTAGTAAGTATACAAATATCTGTGTACTAGTAATATATTTGTAAGTGTACTATTTCAATACTCCTTGGGACTAAATAGGCCCACTTTCTAGTATATAAAAGTATACTTTTAAGTATACTTTAAGTATAACAGTAGTAAACTTTGAGTACACAACTAGTTTACATCAAAGATTTTAGCTTGTACTGCAACTATACTAAAAGTGAACTTATAGGTATACTGATAGTTTACTAATTAAATATTTGTAGTAGCATTTTTAGTATACTTTGAAGTAGTCTCAGTAAACTACTAGTTTAGTAGATTTATAGTGCAAATATACTCATTCGTTTTTTTTTTTTTTAAGTAAACTTTACATCATACTTTAAGTATACTACTATGTCCCTATTTAGGTATTAATTTGCATTTATTTTGTTATATGAATATCTGAACATACAAAACATCAAAAGAAAGAACAGGGTATCTGCTTGTAAACAAAAACATGTTATTCTAGCTTCATGCATTCTTTTTTTATTTTTTTTTAAACACCTGAATGTGGGTAAGTTTCATAAATAAAAAAATGTATGCCCTAATCCTTTTCCCTCAATACAAGATCTCACAACACTTTTTTTTTTTTACAATAACATGTAATATATATTTATGAACTTATATATTTTGATGTTTGTATCTTACAATCAGCTCCATTTGCTATGCATGGCTTTTCTAACGTAGTCCTGTGAAACATACTGTAAATCACTATAAAAGACCTTAAAATGTGTAGAAACGTGCTAAAATGGTTGCTACAGAAAATGCATTTTTATCTCAAGTTTGCATTTGTTTTCGGTTAGATTTAAGGTAGAGTGTAGGTGCTACATTATTTTCAAATATTAAGCATTGACCTTTTATTGCCACTTGCCAGACATTTTATTCCTAAACTGCCCGAATGGCACAACAACCAGTTTAATAAAACACTGCCAGATTCATGTTCATCTGTTTTGGATAAAACTGACCATGCTTTTAGTGGCACTCACATTTCACTTTGAAAGTGTCGCAAAATGTGCAACAAGCAGCTCTTCATTGTGCAGAAATGTCGCCACAGGCACATTTCAATGAGCCTGGGCTGATATTTACTTAAATTTATATAATATTTATATAATATAATTATCTTTCAGTTGATTCAGTTGCTTTTATAGAGTGCAAAACCATTATGAAACAAAATTTTTCTCTCTGTCAGATGATACAATGTTGTAATGAATCCAAAAGCCAGAGTCCAGAGTTTGAAACTAGGTCAACACTAGCTAAGTAATAATGTTTGTTAATGTTATTACCATACATTCTTATACATGAATAGCATTGGTTTAAGCAAATCTACCATTTTTATATTAGGAGTCCCCTGAGTCATAAAAGGCTGGCTACATTTGCAATAGAACTGAGAAATTGTTTTATTCATCATTAACACTCATGTGCCATCATGTGAATAAACCTTAAAACGGACCAGTTGATCTACAGAAAACCTTTTCAAAAGAAGAATGAACAAATCTGATGCATGTGAACAATAAAAAGGTTTGCTAATTCTACAAAGATCCTTTCAGCACAACATAAAACTGACTGAGTGATTTCATCACCTGCAGGTAAATGCTTCACACACAATGGAGGGGTGGGAGAATGAATTAATAAATGAATGAACGAATAAAATGACATGTGAAGGAATCATTGCATTATACAGCACACACCCTGTACATGTGCTGCATGTGATAGATGTTTTTCTTTTAACAGAGAGAGAGAGAGATTGCTGCGGTACAGTATCTCAAACAATCAGAATACAATGGCTGCCACAGTTTCCCTGGATCCCCTTACAACCTCTACACACAGTCCACTTTCAGCTTCACACTGATAAATACTGCAGACAGCAATGTTCAGCATCAATTATTCACAGTCTTTCCAGCTGCTAGTTTGCAGGTCAAAATGATCTTTCTAGTAAGATACTCTTTTTAACCATAATTGTGATAGGAAATAAGAAAACGAGATTTCATATTTAACACTTGTCATTGTGCATACATTACTATACAGGACAACAGGCAGGTATGGTGTATGAAAACTTGAACTGACCTAGATGTAAAAGTATATCACTATTTCTATTAACTGACTTGGTTGTAGTTTTTCCAACCATAAAGCTCTGAAACAGACTAAGAAATCGTGAGTCATGTGGAGGTCTCCTGCTTTCTCTCTTGCTGTTTTTCTCAACTTCAACTGTGGTGCCAAGTGGAGCATTCAAGCACTGCCAAGAGAAGTTTTCTGCTGACTGTGAGAGGAACTTGTACTTGACCTCTTCGCCACATTTCCAAGCCAGTGAAGATGTTTTTTGATTGCTCAGGCACACTCAGTGAAGAGGAAAATCCACATTGCGAAGACAGGAGGGAAGATCGACAGAGTCCAGAGGCTTTTAGATCAATGCTTTCCCCTGGAGAACCACTGACTTTTCCCATGTTACAGCCTCGTTCAAGAGGAAGAACCTCAATGATTTCATAATTGGGGAAAGCGAGAATTCACTTTCAGAGTAAGTGCACCAGGAAGGCAAAAGATTCACTCTACTGTGTCAGTGTTACTGGACTCAAAGTTACTGCAAAGATTATCACATATGAAGTGGGTCAAATAGTTTATTCTTCAAATCTGAAACATGTTGACACACAGTAATCTTTTAGAAGAACCCTCTGGATTGTTCTTTCAGTGGTTGTGGCAGAAATTAATGTTTTTCCTTTATCCTTGCTCACTAGACTAGGTGAAAAATAACTGATCTGCTGCAGTGCAGCTTGTTTGAAGTGACAGGAGGACCTAAGGGAAAACACCCTCATCTTCCACTTCACTGGATCTAGGGCAGGACACTCAGGCTGCATTTCATTTACATTTGACAGCTCACACCATTCTTAAAGTTGAACATAATCTGGCCTAAAAAGAGATTCTAAGATTACCAGAATTTACCATTTTTTCTTCACCCCTCACTGTACCACCAAGAGTGACCAACAATAATGTTAGGAAAAGTAATGTTAGAAAAGAGTGCTGTATAAGGAAAAATTAAACAGGGGTTAAATAAATAACACTTTACTTCAAGTCAAGTATCACTTGATATGACAGAATGCCATAACAAACATATATTTGTATTACATATATTTGTATTTATTTATTTATTTATTTATTTTTACATGCATACAGTTGTATTTTTTTTTATTAAATAATGTTTAAAAAATTAAATACTATAACAAATCTATTGCTCATTGGGACTTCCTTCCATGTTTTTAATTATTATTTATTTTTTTGCTTCAGGTTAGAGCTAAGATTGTTGACCAAGTACATTTTTTGCTGTTTACCAATGAATACTATAATAATAATAATAATAATAATAATATTTTATTTATATAGCACATTTCAAAAATCCAAAGACGCTTTACATATCGTTAGTAGATAACATAAACACAAATACAAATATACAGTCACATGATCAAGTAAATAAAGCAGACAGAGATCATCTGTACCAGATAAGTAATGAAAGCAAGTATGGAATTGAAACTATTTTACATAAATAATAAAATTATATTTATATTCCAAATTGTATTTATTTTTATGGTTTTGACAATATAAAACAATTTGCATTTTTGACACTGACACAATTTGCATTTTTCATCAATTATATAACATACAGTAAAACTGAAAGCCTTTGCCAGAAATAATGCACACAGCATGCATAAATAAATAAACAGCAGTTATAAAACATGTTATATATGGCATATACAGTACATCAACATGCTTCTAACTTGCATGGTCATCAAAAACCAGTTTGAACATTGTTATCAATGCTGGTCTAAAGTGTAAAAGGAGAATAATGAATGAATGACTAAATTGTTGAGTCAGACAGACACTGACATTAAGCCAGCAAGTCCAGCTATGGTCTTTCAGGAAACACAAACAACATGAATGGTGCACTTAGCTGCAAAACACACCTTATAGTCAACAGTAGGATAATAAAAGCTAGGTAGAGGGTTAAAAAGTATTGTCTGACATTTTAGCTCAGTCCCTCCTAGCATGTATTCTCATGTGCGTTTAAGGATCATTGCCAGTGGTGAGGCCTGCCTTTAGCCCATATGTGAGCTGTCAAATTGAATCGCGTGCTGCTTTCTCATAGAATCTGGATGATTTAATCCCTTGGGCTACTGGCCTTTTCTTTTGGTGAAATGATCCCTCATACAAGACACTTCCAGCCCCTGGTGCCCCAAAGATGGAAATGCCCCTGTCAGGAAACTAATGGCCTTTAATGGCCCACTATTTGACTGGTTGAATGATGGGGACTTCTGCCTGATTGCCCATACTAGAGCTGGCTCTGCAGTATTGCCACTAGCCTTATGATTTTCATTAACATCAGTATTGACAAGGATCTGATGGCATGCATATACAATGTTGTGTACTACATATGCCACCTGCTTGCTATTTCTGCATGGATTGGATATTTCTGTGTAATGTGGGCGTCAGCTTATTGTGTAGTGAACAGGACTGCACATCCTCATGACTGCTGGTCCAGATAACGCATGGTTTCCAGAAAACATACTATTCAATAAAAAAACAATTGATACAGTAATCAGTATGGTGGCCATATGGGACAACTATATGTGAACTATTCGTAGATTCATTTCAATCATGACAATTCACTGAAAAGTTTTAGCATGCTAATATATATATATATATATATATATATATATATATATATATATTTATTTTTTTATTTTTTTGTCTTCACAGACTAGATCTGCTCCACACACTGCTGCTTCAGAGCAAGTATGGAATTGTTACTGCCAATAGATACACAGACATGATGCTGTGGGTATGTAAGATATGCTGCTGCTACATCAATAGGCACACAAATATGCCATAGTAAATCTAGACAGGTGGAGCTGGGGAGGTGGAGGGTTTCAGAATAACTCTGATAGCGTGCTGCAGGACTAACTTACAACAAACACTAAACCAGACCATTTAATTATTAAGCAAACAGTCTTATTGGCAGAATCAGCAGAGGCCAATCAGCTTGTGCCATGTAGTAAATGATGTGATTGCTAGGAGATTGCATGTAGAGGAACCATCAGCCTGTGCCGATTTTATTAAAAACTATAAACAGAGTGTCTTTGTGAGCTATGACAATTTCAGAGGTGTCCAGTCCTGCTCCTGCCAGTGTGATGTTTTTCAATCTTCAAGAAGAAGGAGCTGTATGCAACAAATCCTGTGATGCAGCCTGGAATCATAAATCACACTGTGTTCAGTTATTTAGACCAGAGAACAACTGGTCCCCTGACTGAACCTGGTTTCTCCCAAGTTTTTTTCCCCCTCCATTTCCTTGCAATATAGCTGAATTGAATTTGTTTCATAATTGAAACATTTTGCAACACCAACACTTTTTTTTTTTCCATCTGAACTTAACCCTCTGGGGTCTGAGGTGATTTGGGGCCCTCGAGATGTTTTGACATGCCCTGACATTTGTGCTTATTTCAGCTACTATAACATACTATTGGTCAACAGGTAATTTTTTGTGGGGAGGTTAGGATGATAGGGCCCAATGTGGGAGGCCAACCAAAAAACAAACAAACAAAACAAACAAAAAAAAAAACTTAAAACTTAAAACCTTAAAAAATACTTAAGATATACTTAAAAACTATAGCTTCCCAAGGTATAGTATGTATACTAAATGCAACAAATACAACCAGCAAATACTACAATTTATTTAACAAAAAAAAAGCTGAATAAATACATTCCAAACAAAATCAGGGACTTGCTAAGCTTAATGGAAAAGTTAGACTGTTTTGAAAGTGCTAAGCTAGTGTCATGCTACAAAAATGTTAGTGCTAGTTAAATGTAGTTAGCTGTGTTGTTACTTTTAGTTAGCTACTCAACAACACTGTATACAGCCTTTTAGTTTTGTGTGCTTTTGTTGGATTTCAACATGTTAAGTATCAATGGCCGGGGAGGTGGATAGAGATGAAGATCTGGAAAACTCAAAGAAATATTCCTTCAAAGGAAATGGTACTGTGAGCTCACTGGTTCATTGAATTAAAAGCCTCTACATTTAGGATGCAAGATCACAAACACCCAACTTCTTTCATCTACAACCTTTTTTATAATCCTAGAATCATGAATTGCACTACAAGTATAAATTTATCATATTGTGATGGAAAAATGTCTAATCCTCCAATCACTTGTGCCCAGATTTAAAATTTTGTTTTTATTTCATTTAGCCAGGCAGTAACATACTGCTGACATTCATATTTGTGGTAAATGGTACTTTTTTGTACTTTGTCTGCCAAAAAGTAGTCATATTAACAGATCTCTGCACATATCTTAAGACTGCTGATCTGCCTTAATATGTGTACAGAGTACACGCAATACAATGCAGACAAACAAACAGATGAGCTGATCAAACCAGGGATATATCTTTAAACCCTAAGATTACCCCAAGATTATTCCATATGGACTTGTTGTCTGCCACTGACTGCTGTTGTTCTGCACAGCTAACATTACATTCAAACCCAAACTTAATTTCTGACCATGATTAGCAGAATGAGCCCCCTCAAATTTTTAAGAATTGTGTATTTTGTATAGAATTTCCATAAAGAAATTAATTGTATCTTTAATAACTGAGTTACACAATTTTTGTAGGTAACGCAAGTCAGAAATCTCACATTCACATCTAAACTTGATCATTCCATTCAGGTTGCACCATTTCATTTGCTTTGAATCCAAATCTTTGTCATTACCTACACTCTAATAAATGCTGGGTTAAAAACAACCCAACTTGGGTTATTTGGCAACCCAGCGCTGGGTAAACATTGGACAGAACACATGCTGGGTTATTTTGACCCAGCTGGTTGGGATAAACGTTTTTACCCACCATGCTGGGTTGTGTAATTTAAGTCATCTATTCTTTAAAAATGATTATATTGCTGGCTTAAAATGGGCTGGAAATTAAAAATCACACACAGAATTACTATAAGCAACAGCAATAATCAAAAGATGAACATTTATTATTAAGCAAGAACACCCATGACAAAATACAAGACAAATAGAATTTATTTGGGTGAATACAGCATAGTTTACAGTATTACATACATTTAAACTCGTTTAACAAGCATTTTAGGAATAAAAAAGGCATATTTAGAAGTAGCATTTTAATTTAAGTGTATTCAACCGTTCTCTGTAATCGCTTTTTACCGAAATAGTGTTAATTCTCGTGCCGGTGTGTCGCCGAAATCTGAGCCGGTGAAGGGCTTCTGTTTACTGTTCTGACTCCAAAACCTGCCCAAAAACAAACAGTAGCCTACTGAAATTAGAGAACATATTTTAACATCAAATTAAATTACACTCAGTATTATAATGAATAAAATTTATGTTATGCAAGGCAAAGACGTTTCCAGTGGGAAACAACCGCTGCTGACGCAGCTGACTGACATCTCGTCCTTATGTTGCGTTGTGTAAAATAATATAATTTACACCACATTAAAGACTTTATAAATTAAATAAAATCTTTACAAATCTTTATTTCCCCGAAAGAGTGCACCAAATCGGTGGCGGCAGCGGCGGCGACGCTGAGAACTGCTCTCTCCTGTGGACTTAAAATAGCCCGTGTTCTCAGCAACTGCGTTGTTGAGAAGTTTCATCAGAGACAGGGTCAACTCAGCGGTTAGGTAGAATAAAATGACCCAGCACCTGGGTAAAAATATTAAAAATAACCCAATAAAATGACCCAAAAAGCTGAACCCAGCATTTGGGTTACAAAAATGACCCAGCACCTGGGTAAAAATATTTAAAAAAAACCCAATAAAATGACCCAACAGGCTGAACCCAGCATCCATCCATCTATCTATCTATCTATCTATCTATCTATCTATCTATCTATCTATCTATCTATCTATCTATCTATCTATCTATCTATCTATCTATCTATCTATCTATCTATCTATCTATCTATCTATCTTTCTTTCTTTTTCCTTATAGTCATGTTTTATCTCAGCTTGGGAAAAAATAGATGTATGACATATTGGGGACCACAATGAATCAGCCAGAATGACTTAATCATGTACATTTTACATGTTTAAAAAAATCATAACATTATAGCAAGTACACTTAGACATGTTTCAAATTTTGTATCTGTGTTAAACAGATTTTGAAGGTCTTGGTTTAATTCCTAAAAGAAGTCCCCTTGGCTGATCCCTGTTAAAGATTTAATCTAGTGGAGCAAGACTGTAAAAACTCTGATCAAGCCAAATCCTACAAAAGAGCTAATCAGAGACAATAATAGGCTCTATCTTGACTCTCTCATTTTAAGCAGACCTCCCTGCTGTGTGTAGCAAGATGCTATCACTGAAACTCCACAAAGACTTGAATCCAAGCTCTCCACTCAGATTTGTAGACTAACCCATTTGTATTAAAAAGGGATGATCGTAAGGAAATGCCATTATCTATGCTATTAAAGAGATCAATGCTTGTAAATCCGTCCCAAATGGTCCCAACCTAAAACCTAATGGGATGAGTTCATCTGAGGTATTCTCACACATAACTACACATGCAAGCCACATATTGGTGAACAAAACGTTTAGTGCATTAGTTGTGTTGATCAGTACAAAAAAAAAAAATTACCACTATTTTCATTCATATGGAAAATAAAAAAGTGGATGAATTATTAGAATTTCTGTCAAAGACCCTCATTCTATCCATTATTAATTCTGTATAATAAATTTAAAATATGTCACGTGTAAGATTCCTAGTAGCACTATGGCAGATCTTCAACCGTGGATCAACATCCTGAGATCTGGTATTGTTGAGTGTGGTGGCTGAGTGGCTGAGGGTTTCTTTAATCTGTCTATGGTGGCAGCTGACAACTCTTGAATTGATGCCAGATTTTAGAGCTCTATTGGACAGTAAATCTGAAGCCTCTTAGCAGATTATAGATGTAATTAGACATATAAAACGCCTTACTCTCTTTCATCTGCAGACGTCAAAAGAGTTTGCTTGTTAATTGATACATTAATATATACACATTTCTTTCAGTGTTTTTCATCTTGGTTTATAAAAGCACCAGCTGATTTGAATGTGATCCCATATTTTTGAGTGGCTGTGTGCTTTTATTTAGTCTGCATGGGGGTAAAGGGGGTTATAGTGGCTATATACTGATTATGGAGCTCTGTGGGACGGGTTGGAGCTCACCATGCTTAAACAGAGCCGCACAACTGGAATTGGAGTCAATTAGTTTTGTTGATAAACTATGATGCCATACATTTTATATTGTCTCATTATGACTCCCACGGCTAGTCTAGTGACTACAATCAAATGAAAGTTAATTTAATCATTTTTCTCTTTTTATTTTTTTCCCCTTATTTCAATTGTTATTATTTTTTTTTTTTATTATTATCACTATACTTTATGCACTTAATGTATTCCTTCTTTCAATATGAACCACTGCACTAATATATGCATCTAATAATGAAAAGTAATAGCTAAAAAACAATTTAGAGAAGTATGCAGTGTGTAAGTTCTCATTGTTATAAAATCTAGTTTGGCATATTTTTGACATGATATGGGCCATGTGGCATTACAAGTAGGCAAATATAGTTAACTGAATTACTTTAAGGATTTTTCATCATTCAAACAATGCTTTCTGAAGATAATGCACGCAAATTTTAAAATGCTTATCTTACTTTTCGAATAACATGAACAAACAGTTTAATTCTCACAGTCAGCGCCGAGTGGAGCTGATCTGTCTGGGTGGTCTCAGTAAACAGTAGGAGTGCTGAGGGTTTAATATGTCAAACATGCTCGCTGAAACAGTGCTGAAATGAAGACAGACAGCTGTTCATCCAGAGTCTTTGCCAGAGTCTCTCTGTCATGCCAAACACTTTTGAGGTGTTTCTTGTGCCATTAAAGTATGCAGGTAGAGGGGTTGGTCAAAATACACAATTTAAAAACTGGCTGCCCTTCAATATAAATTTGAACTGAATTGGACACTCTTACAAGAAGCTGAAATAAAAAGTTGGAATAAACATAAATAATTTTATTTTGACTAATCATGCCTATTTAGCACCTATTTAGTAATGCCTATTTAGTAAATTAGAGTGCTCTGGAAAATTAAGTGTTCTTTCATGCTGGTCGATACAATGAAATGCTAATTATCATTTGTTAAATGTTAAATACCTTGTGTATATATACATATATGGTAGCACTTTAGAAGAGGGAACACTTATTCACTATTAACTACGACTTTTCCCTCAATAAATTCCTAATTTGCTGCTTTATTAATAGTTAATAAGGTAGTTGTTAAGTTTAGGTATTGGGTAGGATTAGGAATGTAGAATAAGGTCATGTAGAATAAGTCATTAATATGTGCTTAATTAGTACTAATAAATGGCTAATATTCTAGTAATATGCATGCTAATAAGCAACTAGTTAAGAGACCCTAAAATAAAGTGTTACCACATATATATATATATATATATATATATATATATATATATATATATATATATATATGTGTGTGTGTGTGTGTGTGTGTGTGTGTGTGTGTGTGTGTGTGTGTGTGAGACCCTGCACCACAAAACCAGTCTTAAGTCGCTGGGGTATATTTGTAGCAATAGCCAAAAATACACTGTCTGAGTCAAAAAAAAAAAAACAAAAAAAAAACAACAACAAAAAAAAAAATTGATTTTTCTTCTATGCCAAAAATCATTAGGACATTAGATCATGTTCCATGAAGATATTTTGTAAATTTCCTACTGTAAATATATCAAAACTTAATTTTTGATTAGTAATATGCATTTCTAAGAACTTCATTTGGACAACTTTAAAGGCAATTTTCTCAATATTTTGATTTTTTTTTGCACCCTCAGATTCCAGATATTCAAATAGTTGTATCTCAGCCAATTATTGTCCTATCCTAACAAACCATAAATCAATGGAAAGCTTATTTATTCAGCTTTCAGACGATGTATAAATCTCAGTTTCGAAAAATGGACCCTTATGACTGGTTTTGTGGTCCAGGGTCACACACACACACACACACACACACACACACACAGACACACACACACACACGCACGCACGCACGCACACACACACACACACACACACACACACACACACACACACACACACACACACACACACACACATACGTATATATAGTAAATGTAGAAGAAAAAAAATTCTATACGCTTTTATTTATTTATATTTAGTCAAACTTCCAGTCTAAAAATATGAAAATACACCATAAAAATATGAATTATTACAGATTTAAAACTATAATGATCTACACAAAGAATTCATTAAACATAAACATAAAATAATTAATTACACATAAATTTCATTATTTGTTGTGTTAAAAATTTCAAAAACCCATACTTGTCATAATTTCCACCAAATTAAACGTTTCTCCTAATCTTCAAAATGTTGTGTACTTGTTACCAAGGAGACTATCAGAATGTAAGAACTTCATTATTTTTCTCTTTTTCTTTCTTAAATTCTAATAAGAATTTCATCTGTGTACCATGCTTGCTGCCTAAATTGCCAGAAAGTCAATTCCATCTCTTAATTCAACTCTGAATGCATAACCCTGGCAGGACATTGAACATCTCTACTGGTGTCATCGTATGTTTCTCACAAAAATAATAGCAGTTAACACTCTCGACAAAGACTCCTTTGCAGAAGTTATTAATATTAAATAAATTTGCATGCTGAGTTTTCACAGCTAATACAGTACACATCACAACCAAACTGTTTAGCATCACTTTTGTGTGTTTTCATTTTCCCATGCTCTCTAAAAGTGTTGCACTTTTCATTTAACAAAAGAAACTCAAAATATGACAAGCCTTTTGCTGACAACTGCCCAGCTTGTGTAGCAATGTTCCAGCTGACAACCAGTTACAACAATGTGGTAGAATGGATGCCTAACCTTCACTATCCTGAGTACAAAGACACCGCCTTGAAACCCATCATTGCTTTTAACGACACATACCACTTCAATTAGCAATAGGGTGGATAAAAGGTACTTTGCCCTTGAATATAGCCAAAGTTGTATGTTTTTGTGTGTCTTGTCATATGATGGGATTACTCTCTCTGTGAATGAGGGGAGGGACGATTGGAGCAGGTGGAAAACAACAATGCAACCCTGCCACATCTGTAGCCCTCCAGGCTTGGAGACTTATCGTGCCAACAGATAATAGCGCCAGTTCACACACAAAGACAGCACAGACGTATGGGAAATGAGAGAAACGCCTGGAAGATAAACACAGCTTCTCTCTCGCTCCTCTCTTCGCTCCTCTCCAGCTCACAGAGATTCCCTTGTTCGGCACAGCGAGAGACAATGAGCAGACAATTAGCAAAGGCCTCTCGTCACTGCTGGAGCATAAAAGGGCACTCCCTGAAAACCCGCTGATAAACAATCCTAATGCACTATGTGTTAGCGACTGTATTTGCCTTTCAGCCGTGCTGAGACTGATGTGGCCTCTGTAGACTGTGAGACACTTGAGAGTGTCAAAGGGAGAGGCAGAGAAGCCTGCACTTGGCTTTTGTTGGGCGCTGTTTGTGAGTGAGAGTTGTGCTCAGGTTTGCTTCTCTCCGTATTGGGATTCATACTGGCTCTGTAGAAGTGTTTGCTTTACTGTCTGGGCTTTAGAATGCTTACTCATCCTTACCCTCATAGGAAAAGGTCTTCAAACCAAGTGGTGATGAGTTACAAAGTTCTGGAGATCCTGGTTCTGTTGCCAGTAGATGTCACTATGTACTGCAGTGCTTGTCCTCTAGCTGGGCACACACACACACACACACACACACACACACTCATGCTGATTTTTATGGTTTATGGGGACTCTCCATAGGTGTAATGGTGTTTTATTATACAAACGGTATTTTCTATCGCCCCACACCAACCCTACACCTGCAGAGAAGCAGAGGTTATCTGATAGCCGCTCCTAGTGAAAGCATAACTCGCTTCTTCAGCGAGATTTCATCTGCACTGCATAACTCACATTCAGCCCGTATCTGCTAGTGTCCAGTGCTGTAGTTCAGACTACAGCCTCCTGTCCTGCAACAGGAAGACAGCCTGCAGCAAATGCTTACTGATGAGCCTTTTGAATTACGGGGACACCGAAAGTGTCCTCATAAATCGCCTTCAGGTTGTAATACCTATGTCATACCTATGTCATTATACAAATTTGTGTCCTCATAAATCACATAAACACGCACACACACGCACACGCACGCACACACACACACGCACGCACGCACACACATGCACGCACGCACACACTCACACACACGTTTACTTAGACAACTAAATGGGGACATTACATGGAATTTTATGGTTTTTATATTTACAGATAGATTTTATAAGATAATCCTAAAATCCCAACCCACACCCAAACTACCCCTCACAGAAAATGCTCTGCATTTTTACAATTTAAATTAAGTAAACTTTGTTTACTTTACTTTTACACCTGTTTTACAAATGAGGACACTGGGTTTCCACGCTTATTAGGCATAATGCTTTTTATACTGTACAAACTGTATTTTTTATCTTTTTACTGTAACCCTACACCTAACCCTATCCCTCACAAAATCTGTCTGCATTTTTATATTTTCTGTATTATTTATAAGCTTTTTTCTCTAATGGGAACCAAAAAAATGTCCAAGGTCAAAATTTATTGGTATTACTTTCCTTGTGGGGACATTTGGTCTCCATAAAGTAGGGAATACCACACACACACACACACACACACACACACGTTAGTATTGGTAGTTTACAGGGACTTTCCATAGGTGTAACGGTTTTAATATTGTACAAACTGTATTTTCTATCACCCTACCGACACATACACCTACCTCTCACAGAAAACTGTGTACATTTTTAGATTTTCAAACCATTTGGTGTGTTTTAAGCCTTTTGAATTACGGGGATACAGACAGTTTCCTCATAAACCACCTTCACATTGTAATACCTATGTTATACCCATGTCATTATACAAATTTGTGTCCTCATAAACTACCTAAATCAGTGCAAACACATACACGCATGCGCATTTACATGAATGCATATGTCCTTACTGTATGTTTCTCTTGCTTGTACTGCTCTGTTTTGACAAAATCTAAGCACTGAAATTGACAATAAGTCTTCCAAATGATGCTCTTAACAAAAATTAGACAGCCAGTCAAATCCCTGCATGGTGTCCACTTAAGTGGACAATTGTATTTTCATAAACTGTGTAACAGTTTATTTTACCGTGTTCGTGTCACACTTTATAGTAAATTATGCATATTTACATGCAACTAATCATAAACCAAACCTTAACCCTTAAGTACATGTTATTAATTAATATTACTCAGTAACAATAACCCAGTAATATAAAGGGTTAGGAAAAATGCAACAATAATACTTGACTAAAACATTTATTTACCTGAAGAAAATAATTTGTTTTCCATTTTGGATCTCCTGGAATAAAGATTATGGGTAAATATTTGGGCACTTGTGTTTCATCACTTCATGACTTTTTGTCTGTCATTTATGTTGTCATTAAGAGAACAGTCATGTTGAATTTAGGATGTAACATCATACTCTAAAGGGGGGAAAATGCCTACTAAGATCTACTGCAGTGCACACCATGCACCAGATTAGGCACCCTCATCTGCCATCTTTAAAAAAGTATCATAACATCATTTTATAGATGTACATTGTCTGATCTTCAAATCACTTGAGACGACTCTGTGTTCATTATCATTTATTCACTTAACCCCCTTTGAAAATGTGAAAAAAAAAAAAATTGAACTTGGCATTATTATTTTTTTTTTGATTTTTTTGGATTAGAACAAGCTTGTGTTATCTTCACGAGTACGGTGATATTTAGCTTTGGTAAATGAGGCTGGGATTACTGGGGATTGACTCAGGTACAGGAGGTAGTTTGGATAATCTGATGAGATCATATGCGTTGTTTGACCTGCTTCTCACATGTGACTTTACAATGGTCTACAGCTTTAAACACCCACTCAGTCTGCCTCAATTACACAACTGCTCTGTTGTTGATTTTCTTGAAAGTACAGTATATGCCAGTTGGCTTGATATTTTGTTACCAAATACATTATATGGTACTACTGTATTTGGCCTAATACATTCCAGGTTAAGTTTGAACAACTCCTGTGGCATAAATATTTAATATGTACACAAATATGAATTTTCCTCCATCCTTTTTAAAAAAGCAAAAATCGTAGTTACAGAGAGGCAGTTACAATGTAAGTGAATGGAGCTAATCTGTTATATCCAAATTTACATATTTGTTGGCATGGCAATGTAGCACTTAAAACAGTGATTAAAAAAAGTGATTGTAAATATAACAAGCAGCTTAGCTTAAATGATATGTACTAATAAAATATGTTTTTATACAATTACAAGAATTTTGTTCAGTTTACTTTTATTGCAATGACCTTGATATTTGCTTTTTAATGAACACAACGGATTAGTTATGGTGTTATTCTAGCATCATTTATGTACTTGTGTAGTTTTGTGTGTTTCAGCTTTTAATTTTTGTTAATTTTTGTTATGTGTTTTTTTGTTATGTCATTTTTATTAGTTTTTTTTTTTTATTTATTTATTTTTTACTTAGGCTACTACTTAGGTTTAATTTATTTTAATTTCAGTTTTAGTTATATTTTTTATTTATTTCCAATATGTAACTTTAGTGTTTCAAATTTATTCATTTTATAAGTTTATTAAATCAGTTCCCATAATTATTTCAGTCATTTGTCAAGACAATATAATTTTAATTTTCATTTAGTTTTAGTTTTTTAATCTACTGTAATACTTATATTTTATTTTATTTCAGATTTATGTAGATTAACAAAATGTTTCAATTATTTCAATTTTAGTTTTAGCTGATAATAACCCTGACAAGTTCTTTCTTTTTTCTTTTAGTAGAATATTTCTTTTTCTTGTAGTAAGGAATATTATGCCACAAAATACTGCAAATTGAGCTGAACTTGTTTTGAACCCAAAATATTCCTTGAAGACAAAATATCCACTCTGTGATTCTTCCTGATTAAGGTAAGCCATGGCCTACTGGATAAGAAGAGTAAGTTCCTCCTCTCAATGTCTTAGTAATCATTGAGATAAGAACAAAAGTTTTAATCAGCATCAAAAGCAAGTAAACAACAAATGCCCCTAAAAACCAGACATTTCAAACTTTGATTGATGTTAAACTGTCTCTCAGACTAATTAGTGTTTAACTAGGCTGTTAAGCTGTATTTGGTGGTGGAGGATGGGAGGTGTCGGTGTCGCAGAGCCAAACATCCATCATTCCCGAAAGCACTTCAGCGTGTTTGTGCATGCTCACGCGCGTTACCTGGTTTTCTCTTTGCACACTGGCGTCACAGAGCCGAAACAAGAGGCATGACACAAAGTAAGCAAACACACTATCTCACCTTTCATCTTCAGCCATGCACATCAACAACAATTGTCACAACACAGAGTCCCGCCGGCTTAAGCAGTTCAACTTAACACCCCTGTACACGAACACACAGAGGCGCAGACACACGACTCTACGTGTTTAACTTGTGTTGAGAGAAGGACTATAACAGGGTGAGATGTCTGGGCTGTCAGTCATTCATGCCCTGCAGAGATGCAGAGGTTATCTGATAGCCGCTCCTAGTGAAAGCATAACTCGCTTCTTCAGCGAGATTTCATCTGCATTGCATAACTCACATTCAGCCCATATCTGTTAGTGTCCAGTGCTGTAGTTCAGACTATAGCCTCCTGTCCTGCAACAGGAAGACAGCCTGCAGCAAATGCTTACTGATATATATCATCCTCTCTGTCGCTCTCATTCCAGCGGTATGTTTGTGAGTCATGGTACATCTGGAGCCTGTATGCAGGGTCGGCAGGCCCTCTTTTATCTGTAGGGCTGATTGTGTCTTATCTTATCAAAGAGGCTAAGAGCATGCCCTCTATCAGTCATGAATTACGAACGTGAAAGGAGAGCTGCACATCGGGGAGGAGAAGTCGGCTTCAGGGGGATTTTAAACTCCCCTTTTTCTCAGTTACATTCATATGCACTTAAAAATAAAGATTCATTATTGGCATCAATGGTTCAACAAAGAACATTTACCATCCGTGGAACCTTTGCATTCCACAAAAGGTTCTTTACAATGGAAAAAGGTTCTTTAGATTATTCAAATGTTTTTCTCACTAAGAAAAATGGTTCTTTTAAGAACTGTTCACTGAAAGGTTCTTTGGGGAACCAAAACTGGTTCTTCTATGGCATTGCTGTGAAAACCCCCTTTTGGAACCAATATTTTTAAGAGTGTATTACGATTACATTAAAAATATATCACATGATTTAGAGAGTGGCACATAGTTGCAAGAAGGCATTGCAAAAGTCGATAATCTTTTAAGGCAGTAGAGTCGACATATAGTATACAGTTAATCTGTTAAAAATTGAGTTTACATTTTGCCAGTTTGACAAGTTTATAGAAATGCACTCCTTGTTTTAATGCTCCTTTCATATGGTTTTGAAAAAATTGTTACACTGTTGTCAAGAAATGTTCAAATCTAATGACTAAAGTTGTTATGTGTAGGAACAACATAACACATTTTTTGTTACACATTCAATACAGTGACTGTACACAATTAATAATTATTATTATTTTTTAAATATATTTTCTAGGCAAAGGTCATTACTATTTTTATAAATATCACCATATTATTTATTCATAAAAAGCATTAAGGTTTTTATTATTTATTTATTTATTTATTTATCACAACACATGACATTATATAGCATGAACTGTCTTGTAATAAAAGCATGATTTCCTGTTGGATGTTTTGACTATAATGATATTAATTTAGTGGAAAAAAGTTTTTCAAATATTAATAAACAGTAAAGCTTATGCTGTATGCTGTATAGATTGAATTTTTAATGTTTTTTTTTTTTTTTTTATATAAATATAATAGATAGCACAAGAAAAAAGTGACACCTAAATTATCTGAACTTAAGGTCCAGGATCTACACCATGCCAAAATTTCCCTGGCAGGCCAGAGTCTATGTCCTCACCTTGAGGGGATCACACACAGTGGCTGGTTGAGATCTGTGTCAGATGGGAGCAGCTTGCATGAAGCTGTTAGGCCGTAAGCTGTGGCTCATCCCTCAGATAAGAGCCTTCTTAAGCCAGGGATGAGGCAATAAATCCTTTAGTTTGACTTCATGCACCAGCTTTAGGTGATCACCAAGTAACTGTGGTCAGATAAGCTGCAGGTATCTAAGAAATGCCTGCCCCTGTGAAATGGGACATGTCACATGCCTGCTAGTAACCATGAAAGCATGCCTTAGTCTGACGCACATGGTTTACACAATTTCAGAGTAGAATATGCATTTTCTAATGATTATATGCAGTTTGTGAGTTTATATGAAGGAGTACAATTTACTATTCTCATTCTCTTCTCAACTTTATATGATAAACAAATCACCTTGCGTGTCATAATGGGAGAGTTTTGCCATATTAAAGGAGTAGAGAGCTTTGAGTTAGCATAATGAGCTTGACTAGCCTAACAACGGCTTATCTTCAAACAAAGTCGCCCTGATGAATTTCTGTGGCTTTCTTTAGACAAATAATCACCTTTTGTCTGATGCTTGATCCGTTTTGGTGCAGTCTTTCTTTAATCCCTGCTTCAGTGCCTGCATGCCCATTCGTCAAAAGAAACACTTAAGGAGCAAACACTTTATCTGCTGCAATACAGAGTGCTTCCTGTGGGTTCAAGGAGAACTGAGGTATCGAGTATTCTCAGGTAATCCTTAGATTACCAACCCCACTTTTTCTCTAACCACACTGTACAAAATGAGTTGAAACAATTAGAGTGTCACTGTCTACAGTCAGTTGCCAAAAACAACTTATACAAGAGAAATGATTATTCAATGCTATTCTAATGCAAAGATGGTAACTTTGTGGATAAAGTCTAAAGATAATTATCTCTGATGATTTACAAATGCAGAACCAATCGACTACTGCTAGCTAACACAGTTTGGTGTAGTGTAGTGTATAAACCTAAAGAAAGTTTTTGACTTTACATAATTTTTTTTTAAAGAATGTAACCAGTGTAATGGGTAAAGATATAGAGAACAGTTTTGCTAAACTAGCAGGACCTGGTTCGTTCATGTGGTCAAGTCAAGTGAGTTTAATGTCATTCTCATTATACGCCTTTAGAAAAAGAACAAAATCCTCAGAAAGTAGAAATCTTGGCAGCTGACTCTTTACAAAGCTATACGAACAATAAAAACCAACCCAGGCTCATTAGAAAAACATGCCTGTGGTGACATTCCTCTCGGAATTATATTACATTGCTTGCATTTACTTGCATTATGTTGCACTTTTTAAAATTAAATGTCCATTGAAAGGCACTAAAAGCATGTTCTGTTTTTCTCTAAACAGATAAATACGAATGATGCATCATTTTATTATGCTAGCTGTTGTATGTATGGAAATTCAGAATTGAAAGTGCCGGTAAAACACTGAGCCTAACCAATTATACTAACAAAAGCAAATGTAAGAAAACAGTTGCTTGAAGTAACCATGTCATTTTAGCTTGCTTCACAACTCTTCGAGTTCTATTATTGTGACTCATACCAGGGTGATCCATATCCCAAATGTACAGTGCTGTACTAGGTGAGCTACGGAGCAAGTTTGCTACATCAGAGAAGCTGCTGGTTGTGATGCAAACATCAAAAGGTATTAGTTTACACATCATGCATTATGGTAAAAGTGTTTCGAGGTCATAACGGTACAGTATTGTGCATGAATAATTCTTTATTATTCAATAATTCTGTAATCATAATTTGTGTAAAAATGAATAAAAGTTGTTGGTATTACCACTAGTGTTCATTTCAGCTGGAAACTGTGTTTTTGGAGTTTTGCAAAAAAACTAATGATTTTTTCCAATGAGCCAATGCTGTGGTGAAACCAAAATGCTAAATGACTGAAATGTCATATGTTTTTAAAGCCATGGAACCATATTTTGAGTCAGTTTACTAATAACAACTTCTATGAACTTAATTTATTTAGCTGTGAGGAATGCAAGATTAGTACTGTTCGATTTCCCAGAAGGCACTGGACTCTCTTCTTTCTTGTTCTCCAGCCTCAGTTAGAATGAGTACAGGGGCTCCATCTGGGTCTGTTTGCCCCCTCTATTCTCATTATTTACCCCATCATCTCTCAAGCATTCCACTGGATATGACAGTCCATTCCAGTGCAGGACTCACAGAGGCTCCAGCAGACATAGAGCTAATGAGCACAGCCCTGATACAATAATTTCACACAACAATCACAGTCTAACAGAGAATGAGATTATGTGGGAAATGAGATAGTGATTTCCCTTTTTAAAAATGGTTACAACATCAACGCTGATTTTGAGGTTAAAGTAATATTCCATGTTCAAGTTAGGACCAATTCACAGTATTTGTGGCATAATATTGATTCCCACAAAAATAATTTTTAACTTGGGGTACTTCAGTTATTATTTGAGTCCTGTTCTAAATAGTCAAGGCCTGCTCTAAACATGCTGGCATTGGCTCCATCAGTGGCTGCAGCCATGTTCCTATATGAAACACCTGTGATTCACAACTACCCAATAATGGACTTGCGTTTGCGTAAAGTAGCCTTATTGACAAGTTTGAGTGCGTAAGGGCAAAACACATAATATATAGTACCTTCAATGGTAAATAAACTGCTGCAAAAAATTTAGGTGCCATGCAAAATCTAACCAGTAGCTGCATCATCACAAATATATTGTAGTAAAGAATAGTAGTAAATGCAGAATATGTAGTAAAGACTCAGAAAAACTACTAAGTAGCCAAAATGATACTTAAATACAGTAACTAATTACTGTTAGTCAAATACTTACTCCACTGCTTTACATTGAAATGTTAGTAAACAATTTTTTTCACACTAGCATCATATTATCATGAATATTGTACATGGTTTGTGGTTATACGGTTGAAGCGGTGATCATTTTAATGCTTATTTTCATTGTAAATGCTTCACTGTAACCCACGTTTTTTGTGCAAGTGGAAATGAAGTTTTGTGGTAATCAACAATATGCCACAAATGCTGTCGCTTTAGCTTAATTTGTACTGACACCAGAGAATTCCTTTAAGCTGTAAATTGTGCCTTTTTCTTATGATTGTGTGTAAATAAAGTCTCTGTGGACTTTAGATTACCTGAAACGCTCTCAGCTCAGTATCTTGAACCATACCTCCACTCTTCCTTCACCCTCTCCCCCTTTAGCTCCCTTGCTCTTTAAAATATTACTTGAACATTAGCATCACAACATTGCAATAATGGATCCACATGGAGACAGTCTCTCCTCTGTCACGCAATCAGCAGTAAGGTTCAGTGGCAGGCTATTGTGAGTCAGGTTTATTTTATATGGAACACATGTCCATTAATGACAGACACAGAGCACGCGTGGTTTGGCTGCCCACGATATTGTGGGAATGATTACAGCGGCCTGGGGGAGGGTGCCTTGACATTAGCGTTGCTTTTGATCATGCTGTTCACCAAGGTGGCGCTGAGGAAACTCAGAACCGATGCTGGCAAAGGTTTAGATGCTAAAAGGTTCCCACACATGGCAAAGGGAAATGGAGGCTCTTGTGTGAACCCCCAGTACAATAATTGAAGTCGGTGGGTTCCTTGGCACAAAATGAATTGCCAAGCAAAACAGTTGTTTTTGAGCAGCGCTGCAGAAACTTTGGTCGTTTTGTGAAATTAGATTGCAGCTTTTGTTTAAGAGGTTAGATAAAGGTAAGCCTGAGTTCCCAAGTAAAATTTACTTTGCAGTTACTTTCTCTAGAAGCATCAAAAAGCACCTTTAATACATTTCAGTTGGCTCAGATTGAACTGGTCTAGGTGCCTTCTTCAAGGGCATCATGTAATGGACCAGGTTAATGATCACAGTAATTCTCCTCTTCCTGGAGCACCTTTGCCTGGGATTGACTGCAACATTTGAATTATCTAGTCTAAAATCATATTCATCAAGACACCACAGAGGTCTTTCTTGCAGGCTTTCTTTTTTTAGTTTTTGGACTAAATCTGCAACACAAGTTTCAATAGAAAATACGAATGTCTGAGAAAGGAAGAAATCTTTAAGAAATGTGGTTCAAAGCCCAAATGCCAAAATATTAGAAATGTAATCACTGTATTAATGTTAGTTTCATACATTAGAACAAACAAACTAAGTAAAAACAGTTTGTATTAATGACTCCTAATAGCTCCAGTATAATCGTCAAGCTAAAAGTAATACAATATTTCCCAAACACTTGTGTGTATCATAATTTCAGACATGTGCAAACAACTATAGTTTTAAAGAAATAGCTGACAAAAATCATTTCCTAAATATTGGTTACACCACAATGAAGCAAATATTAGTAATATTGAACAAACAGGGAAACAATTTTTTAAAACGCTATTTTTGACTTTAACCCCCTAACAAAAACTTTCTCTTAAAAATTAAACGTTCATCATAGTTGTGTGTTATAGTCACTTTCTGTTTGAACTGCATTTTAAATGTATTTAAATTTAAATATTTATCTGCAGTGCAGATCCTAGCACCAGTAAATGTTTGCATTTAAATGTGTGGTTTTTTTTTTTTTTGTACACTCTTATAACTTGTAAAGTGATGTATCTGTCCTCTGAAAATCCCATGTTTCTAAAAAAAAAAAAAAAAATGGTTTAGTTTGTTTCATTGTTTAGGAGACAATTTCACTCTTACTGTCAATGCATTTAACATAGTTTAAATCGTGCTCTTAGATGATACTGACTGTTTCCTTGTTTCACAGGTTGTTGGTGCATTATATGAAGCCATTTCACATAAAACAGTCTGGTAAAATTTTAAAGGACAATACCAAAACAACACGTTTTAAACTTTTCAGACATTGTGAATACCTTGTTTAGTAAAATTTTTCATCACCCCATAAGAGTTACGCTAAAAATTCTGGTGTAAAAAACAGACAGGGAGGTAAAACACAGGGGTAAGTTTACATTTACAACAGTGACTCCACTGAAGACAGACACTGTAACCTCAACCAAACACGGCGTTGACATCCTCTGAATCATGTAGAAGACTAAAAATTAAACTGCCTTTCTAATCACAGTTTACTTCACTAAAACTTCATTGGCATATCATGTTGAATGGGGCTTCCTACCATTTTTTTTTTTCTTATAGACACTGCAACTGTTGAAACTGACTTGTATATCTCCTGTATTAATTCTTGTGTAACTCCTGTTTCCCTCTTAATGTCTTTTTGGAGACAGATTAATAAAATTAGATGCATTTAAAACGTTAAATGGGCACCAAATGAATATTTGTGTTGTGCAAAATAATGAACCCTGAACGGATGTGAATTGTAGCTGCAATCTTTGCATTTAGCCAACAAATTGTGAAAGTATTGTTGTTCTTTATTAATTGGCTCTCGTTGTAAACGTCGGTCTTGTAAAGACAAATACACTAGTGTATGTTTAGTTTTATAATAAATCAGTTTGACTTAACCAGTAGTATAGTCGTTCATATAGAATTGTACGAAGAGTCAAAAATTGCATTGTGCTGTTAATTATTCAGTGGTCCCCGCACCTCGAGCGAGGCAAAAATAAAATCAACCACTTAATCAGATTATAAATTCAATACACGTCTCTCAAAGAGATGATAGGTTTATACATTACATTGTTTACCAGCAGAGGGCGATGTGAACTTGAAAAGGCAATGACGGAAACTTCAGTCAGAAAGACAGATCACGCGTCCAATGTATCGTACAACGTATCAAACACAATGATTTACAGTCATTAAAGACTCGGGCAAAAATCGACTGTTCTTCAAACTATCTAAATTACACTGCAACATACTGACTTTCCCTCGGTGGTTATCAGTACAATTCATTATTGGCAATGGCCTTCTGATTAAAATAAATAAATAAATAAATAAATAAATAAAAGCAACAGAGAGAGGCCCACCATCAAGATGACAAAATGTCTTCAAAGTTTATGCAAAGTTTACGTTTATCATAAATGTTTTGGGAATAATTCAAGGAATTAATTTCTGTGTTTGTGTAATCGTCCAATTGTCTGTCTTAGTACAGCCAACTATCTTAAAAACATGTAGCCTACGCTCTGTGATATATATTTTTATACAGACCTAAATAAAGCTATTATAACGTTATAAACTATGGCAGTCGGACTATTTCTGATTTACCATCCGATACATCAGATGTAAAAAAAAAAAAAAAAAAAAATGGCTACAAACTTGTACTCTAGCCTATATAGAAACAACAATATCCCAATAATAATAATAATAATAATAATAATAATAATAATAATAATAATTGTTTTATTTGTTTTATTTTATTTTTTACCACTGAGACAGTGTTTTTAGAGTTTAGTTATTAGCATTTGTCCACGTTGTGGTAAAATAACTACCAAATGTGTAAGTTTCAAGCACTAAAAAGTTTTCGTTTGAAGGGCTCGGAGGGATAGACATGCACTCATTCTTCGGTTGTTTGGGTCTCTCTCTGAGGCGGCTATTGGAGCCAAGTGATCAGTCATTGACTAATTGTTTTAGACAAACATTTTTTTCTCCATGAGAGTACAAGGTCGAGAATTTGGCTCTGTTAATTGGACGTAACAGAATTTAACAATAGGCTCTCAATAAAACGAGTTTTGTGATTATGGTTTTAGAAGGAGAAGAAAAGAGGCGAGGGGGCTCTCTAATTACCAGCCCGGACTCTGGAGATCCCGTCAGCCATTGTGCGCGGGTGTGCAGAGGCTGTGTGGCCGGCAGGCAGGCGACAGGCGCCGGATTGTGGACAAAGGACTGTCTGCTGCTGAGGCTGTGAGGCGTCCCTGCCGCGCTGTTTAACCCTTCCACCAGGACGGTGACACTTTTCTCGACTCTCTCTCTATCCTCCCCCACCCGGTGCGTAACGGTACAGTACAAGATTAGTAGCCTATATTAATGCGCACCTAAGAAAAGTCCCGCGTAGAACAAACAAGCGTAGAGCAAGTCGGTAAAAATAGCACAGCCAAACACAATGTGCTTTTTGAAGTTCTTGAGCGAGTTATGGTGAACGCAGATGGAAAGTTTTTGAAGATACTGCCAACCTCTCTATGTTTCAGACATCATTAATTGTGATCAGACATTAATTATGGCTAATAGTAGCCTATGACTTTCGTTGTGAAACATTTTCAAACAGCATCATTTTATTACGATTATGCTATTAGATAGCATTAAGACCAATTATTTGTCAGAACCACCGTGTTTGATGAATAAACTACATCCCTGTGATCAACAGATGGCGCAGCTACATCAGCTTTAGCTGAAGGTAACTGCAGAACGGCGCACGACCAGTTTAATAGGCTACATGTAACTATACAGGCTGACCTATAGCTACACTAATTGTTTCGATTAAATGAAATTGTGTAGGCCTAGTTGATCTTAATTCACAAATGTTTGATTCCCAAGATCAGGCTGCAAGGTTAACGCATCTTATCTAAATAATTTCAATAAAACTGATCAGTAGGCCAATGAGTGATCTAATTAAGAATGCTTGTAGCGTTCCATATGCCTACATGATATATAGGCTAATCCTATATTTACACAAAAGAATACAAAAGACTAAATGAACACTTTCGTTTTATTGAAACTGAGAGAATGCAACAAAATCGCTCAATTACCCGAAAATCCAGCACCGAGATGTTTAAACAGATAGCTCTCATAAGAGAAACTACACAATGACCTTCTCAATGCATGATTAGAAAGAAACCTGAGTTGTCCCTGCCTATGGACCATCATTACATTTAAACATCTTTTGTTGAATTTAGCTACAAATGAAATAGCTTTCAAATGTATCACCAGAGATTTAGATTTACAGTGGCTTTTCCTTTATGTAGCCTATCTGGCAGGATATCACAAACATAACACATTCTGTTTCCTGCTATCAAGCGCTAGATAATAGTCATATTTGTAAATGAGAAAAAAATATATATAAATGTAACAAATCGAGACCTAATAGTATTTACACACCAATGTACAGTTTTTAATAAATTAAAATCCGTCTCCTTAAGTCCATTAACCTTATTTACATACGTGTTTTACTTTTAATACTATAAATAATTAGAAAAACGGGTCCCAGACACAAGCAACTTGAACGTTGCGCATCCTCAGATGTTGTCAGAGACTGCAGTCCTTTTTCAAAATACACTGATAAATTTGGGCCTCAAATTGTTTGGATATTACATGATAAGCAAATTCAAACAGAAAAAAAAGAACAGTCCAGGTATTTGCGTTTTCTTTTTTCATAGTATAATTTCTTCGCCAAATTAAGAGTGAATGAAATCAGCATGCCTTATAAATCCGAAAAGTGTGCGTAACGTATGCTACAGTTCTCTTCTAAATCCAGGTTGAGGGATGTTCCAGTGTCCGAGCCATAACTTCAACCATCAAACTTTTGCCTTTTTTTTCCACTGAAGAATAGTTACGCAATTAGAAAGAGCGAATGGTTGTGTTCACGGGGTCACTTTGGTGAATCGCTACGGGGTGACACGTCTCTGTGTTTCTCCAGTCCGCTGACTAATCTTTGTATGTTCTGCAGTTCGTTAACGGAATCCGTCCCTGAAGATTTGGGAGATCCCTTATTCTGGCCGCTTCCGATTTTATGGCTGTGGTGTTCAGATATAGGACTGCTTTCCCTGCTGCCTGATTTCGATGACTCAGACTCCGCGCTCAGAGCGCTCGGTACGCCGGTGGTGAGCAGACCGGAGCTCTGAGGAACAGACACTGGGATCTGATAGGGGCTGAATCGCAGCCTTGGCCGCGCGCTGCTGAGAAAGGGGTTCCGGCTGAGGGTGGAGGCGGCGCAGCCGGGGAGAGCAGAGGCCGCTGCAGCTGCAGCCGCCATGTACGTGTAAGGGTAGGGTAGGAATCCCCCGAACGGTGGCATGGAGATACCCTAAATGTAAAACAACAAGCTATTTTAATTCATTATAATATCAAAATGGAGAAATAAATTCGTCTTGTTTTGATAATATCTGGAGATAGCAAATATTTAGACAGATTTGAAGTACATTTTATTATAAGTTAGTGATAATGCATATAATAGTAAATAACCAACATACCTGAGATGCAAGCATATGTTGTGATAAGTGGAATGGGAAAGGGTTGGGTGAACCTGTGCTTTGAGAGGAGAGGCTGCCATTCTCTAGTCCACTTGCTCCAGACATTGAGGCTAACAAGTGTCCCATGCCCATGGTTGAGAAAGCACTAGGAGTCATAGCAAACTGCCCAGGGTGAAATAAGAGTGGCTGTCCTGTACTCAGTGGGTTAAAGAAATGTTGATTGTGTAAACCAGAGAGGGCTAGACTTTGCAAGTGACTTGCACTAAAATGTGATGGGCTTTCTGTTTGGACCATCAGAGGGGAAAAGCCATCTTTGACTGTGCTCAGGCCCACAGAGTCTGCATCCTTTTTGGAGTTTTCTGATTCTTTCAAACTCCTGCTGTCCAGTTTGTCCTTCTCCAAGTTTCTGATGCTGAAGACAGAGTCAGTTTCTTTCCTTGAATCCGAATAGTCCCCTTTCTTTTCTGGGTTAGTTCTCTCGTTGACTCTGTCCTCACAGTGTGGGCTGAATGGTGATCGTGGTCTCTGGTCTGGACTACTGACTCTGATCATTCCATCATCGTGTTGGTCAAGTTCGTTATCACTTTCATTGCAGTTTTTGTCATCTGGAAAATATAGATATATTAAGCACATCAGCTTTATTTATTTGATAAAACCAAAGTGTCCGTTTCATAAATGTAGACTGTTATTTTCACTCATAACATACCAACTTGCATCTGTTTAATTACTCCCTTTGATTACACAAGAATGGACAAAATGTGTTTTCCACACTAATTACTTCCTCTGTTTTCATTCATGGCATGAGCATGACTTCATGAAACGTTTAAGATTTGGGTCGTTTGAAGGAAAATGTTTAATGAGTTCTTAATGAATTGTGATGAAATTCAGATGAAAAATTAGCAGAACCAAAATGTGCATGAGATATTCTCTATAAAACTAATATACACTTCTATATCACAAACCTATAACCAGATGTGCTTCGAGGACTAATAATTCTCATAAACTGGTTCTGTACAAAACCAAGAGGCTCATCAGCTAATTTTTGCAACTTTATACTGAAATTTTAATTTAATCTGAGCAAGTACTGATCCCTCAGCAAATTTAATAATACAATAGCCATCATTCCATCTATAAAATAATCACATAATGTCATAGTTTGTTTAAGCTAAATTAAAAGGCAAAATAATAAAAATAAAGTTTGAAAGTTTGAAAGCATGGACACTTTGCTATATCTTAAATGAGATCTATGGTCCTAATTTACTATTAAATGCCACAAAAAAACAAAACAAATTAATATTAGAAAAAAGCTGAGAACATTCACAAAGAATAAATGTATTAAATAATTTGTATTTTATAGCAGACAGTTCTTTCTTTTAGCCTCTTATGATTTTAGCCTGTAACTGGCCTGTAACAGATATATTTAAAATAATAGGCTGGGTAATCACAAATTAAAGAACAATGGCTGTGCATATTTATAGTGTATGTAGCTAATTGCACATGCTATGCTATGCTATGCTACGCAATAAACACCAGACACTGGGAAACACTTCCAGGCAGACAGATCAAACTGACAGTAACTAAACAACTAGCAAGCAACTGACTGTAAACATACTGACACTGTAAACAGATTCATCAATTCACTCTCAATAGCTTTAGTTTCTGATTTAGCAGCAGCGTGAAATTCATCACAGGGGGAAAAAGGTCCAGAACTAATAAAATCTAATCTAATAACAATATAAAATAAATAAAAATAAAAAAACCCTATACTGTATGATACACATTAAATAAGTTGATCCAATGCATGGAAAAGGTTTATGTTTATTATTATTATTATTATTATTATTATTATTATTTGTTTTTAGGTTAACATATAAATAAACATAAGAAACTTTGGACTAAATTAGGAAAAGCTCGAATGTAATTGCAATGCATGTTTTTACCTCTGGATCTGTTGAATTTAAGTGGACTTGTTGCTGGTCCAATCGGTGAATGAACTGAATCCCTTCCTGCAGTTTGTTCGCAAGATGAAGCGTCCGAATCTCCTCCATCTCGATCGACTTTGCATTGATCATCAAACATGCGCATTGACGGCAGGGCTAACTGTTTTCTGAAAGTTTAAGTGAAATTAAATGTCATACCTAAATGTTTGTGTTTTGTGCATATTTGATGGTTTAAAATAACCGTTCAGATACAGTACCTTTTTTCTCTTCTTCCATTCCCCGTGTCTCTGAATCCTTTCGCGAATGGATTATGATCAATTTTCAGTTGTGTGATCTAGAAAAAGAGTAAAATTAGATTTATTGTATTTTTCATGCTTCTTTGGCGCAGCCTTTTTCAAAATAAATTGTTCTGGAACTGTAATACGTGTTTTGAAATAAATGAAATAAATTATAGCCTATAAAAAGTCTTTAAATGCTATCTCCACAACGGCTGGTTAAATATTTTGTTAATTAAGATTAATTAATGCAAGTTTACAACGTTTTAATTCCTAGTTATTAAATTAAATAATCCGAATACTTTTGTTTGTTCAGTCAAATACATTGTGACTTCACATAATGTAGTCTAGTTTCACGCTGCATAGACTTTTCTTTTTTACGTGGTCAAAAAGTTTGATTGTTGAGCATATTGTATTACTAAGCATCTTAAGTTATACATACAAGCTACTATTCGTTGCACGTATCGATTGTAACTGGTCTGTAAACTTTACGTTTATAGAGCCACCAGACTCAGTGTGCTGTCATCCCAATTATAATCAACAGACTGAATTCTATTCATGGCAATGATAAAAAGACAGAAGGACACATTGCGATGCATAGCATATACTAAACAGTATTCTAAAACATAGGCTACATAAAATATGTTACAAATAATTTCCTTAAGCTCAATAATAATAATAAAACTATGACAACGAACAACTGAAAAAAGAAAAGAAGAAACATCTAAACTAAATTTAGGCGCTCTAGTAACTTACCTTGTCATTCTGATATGCAGTGACAGCTATAAAATCGGTCTCAGGAAATACATATGTCCTGAAGGTGCTATAAGGGAGCTTCAGAATATCGTTGGCTCTAACGATATGAAACCTGGGTTGGTATTTGTGCATCGAATTTAGAATGGTCTGAAAGATAAAAAAGTATCCGGTCAATAACAATACCAGTCAATGGTATCAAGATGCAGTTAAAAATATAAAATAAAAAATCTGCACAATAATAATAATAATAATAATAATAATAATAATAATAATAGCAATAATAGACTAATAATAATAATAATAATAATAATAATTAGAGTAAAAGGCCTTTTTCTACTATAATAATGTTAAGATTTTGGGGGTGATATTTGAGATACGTAATTGTATAATTGAGTGTTTAATTTGTGTAGAATTATTATTAGACTTGGAAGCTAATTAGCCAATAATACAAAAATATTTTCGAAATTGACATTTAGGCCTAACTGTTTTACAAAAAAAAAAAAAACACACATTTGCCTCAGACTGCCGATCATGGGACTCAGTTTGCCGTTTGCCCCATGGCATTCAATGTTAAAGCAACTTCTCTTTCATGCTTCATTTAAGCGACATACATTGAAAACACGTTAAAAATCCAGTTCACCCTAAATGTCCAAACTCTGTGCTTGGCTTAATCTCGTAATCATCTTTGCTTCTTGATCACCTAGATAACTTTATCTTTTTATATTATACTATCACTGAATGGAAATAACAAAATAGGAAGGCGGTTCAAGAGAAATTAATGCAACTTACAAATCCATGTTTATCCGAAATATTGTTGGTCAGTTTGAGTTTGTGGAAAGCAACAGGCTTTGCCATCCACTGTTCACCCGTGGCAGGGCTATCCGGGTGAATGTACATTCGTTTGGGCATCTCCGGATCGGCCTTTCCTGCGACCATCCATCGAGAGTTGTGAAATTTGTACCGACAGTCGTCTGCCGCAACAATATCCATCAAAAGTATATACTTTGCTTTTTTGTCCAGACCGTTCACGCGCGCTTTAAACGGAGGAAACATTCTCCTGTGGACGGAACAGACATATAACCGTATCGGTCATGGGGCCGACTTTATACAACTAAATATTTATTTAACCTTGTAAAGACATTTTAAACGAAATGAAACACAAACAAGTAGTTCAGCTATACACTTTCCATTTTAACCAGAAATAAATATCCTTCATATCTAGGTCGTGTGGCATAGGCTAACAGGCTATCCAATAACACAACACCAGACTATATCCTAGCTAATATTTTTAAATATTTTACGAGAATATTCCTATAATCAGGGGGATTCTTACTCCTTTATCCTTCTTATATTTACATATTTCAGGTAGGGGCTAAGCCAAAAAAGAAGTAGAGTGAAAAAAGACCCCACAGCCAATTACGGCTGGGGTGTGTGTGTGTGTGTTTCGTAAAAAAGTAGTTCCCCTTTGTGTAGAGCTATATTTACATTGTTCAAAAGCATTAACTATACTTAGCTAGGCGATATAACAGGTATGAGTTTGTTTACAATTGCCTTAACAGAATGAATGTGAATATTATTCTAATGCTGACATGAAATAGAAATGGAGACTTTTGTGACTGTTTAGTGCCGTTGATGTAATTCGATCATCCAAAACATAATTTCTATCGCGCAATAGCTATTTAATTTCGAACTAAGTAATCTTAATTTTCTATAGAGAAACAGACCAAACATTTTCGAGGGTAAGTAGCCTACATAAACATCGTTATTAAGTTATCTAAGGGGGAAAAAAATAACACGGCTTTACCTTCCTGATTTAGTGATGACCATTTCGGTTCCAATTTTGTGGAATTGATCCCAAAGGTCCTTAGCTTCTAATGTAACTTTAGGATCGTCTTCAACATCCTCCTCTGGCTCAAGACTCTTGAAGGAGCGGAGATGAGCCGCCTGGTGGTGATGTCCGAGCGCCGCGTGTAAGCCAGCCTCAGCCGCGCCGGAGAGCGCATGATCCGCCAGCGGTTTACTGAGACCCGGTGGTAAAGCGAGCGCTGGGAAGAACGAGGGTTGAGCCGCCGCAAGGAAAGCTGACATGGGAAAGTCGGCCGGCCTGTGCGCGTGAAAAGGGTGATAAGCCATAGCGTTCGCTGTGAAAACTGGATCTCTCATCGGTGCATCCAAAAAGTCAGATGAAAATATAATATTCTAAAATAATTGCGCCTGTCACTCGCGTAAGTCCGATTGGCTGTCGCCCTCTTAAAAAGACAGTGTTGGCTTCACAGTAGTTGAAGAGGACTGGTAGGAAATGACAGTAACGTCGGGGATGTCCAGTTGCAGCACAGTGATAATATCCTTCAATAAAGCAACAGTGACACTTCTGTGTAGATTTACAGCTTTCCTTCTGTCCAAGCCACTACAGAAACTAAAGCAGCCCCAATAACAAGGATGCGAAAGTCCTGCGCACTGATGTAGAATTGGTAGGTTTTTCCCTGACCACTGTGTAACTGCGTCTGTCTTACATGTCTCTTCTCACTGGTTCCCCCGTCCTAATGAACCAAACCGTCTTGATTGCAGATTTTACGCATTCTGGACCAATTGTAGAGCTCCATAGGCGTGGTTTTGACAGTTCCAGCCAAGATCGTGAAGGGGGGGTTGGCTAGAAGGTGTCGGAAGCATTTGCAGTAAGAAAACATGTCAACAGAATAAAATATTAACCAATGACAGAGTAAGGATCTGGAAACCCCACCCCCGCATAACCTAACAGAGGAACGGTCATCTTGCTGTTAGGCAGCCGGGTAAGAGAGTGCTTTTCTCGGCTTGTGTTTCATGAGTATGACGATCGTGTGCTTTCTTGATCTTTATGCTCCAATGTCGCAGAAATATAGCATTTTGGACATTGCATTTTACAGTTATGTGTAACTAACATACCAAAATTATTCTAACGTCGAATAAACTGTCGCTATTTTAATGGTTTTATAATATAGCAACCAGCACGCCACGGACATTCAACTCGCAGTTATATTAAAGAACAAATGCACTTATTTATTATAACAACTTTCCTAAAGTTTGCACAATTAACTGATAGCCTATTAAATCGACCGGATGAAACATATTACAGGATATTTTACTTCTCCAGGCGATATTCAGTACAAAGTTTGTTGCACGGTGCACGAAATGGGATGCTCGTATAAAATCAGAGTGCGTTTGAAGACGAAAAGGAAGAAAGGTTTCAGCGACTTTTTTACGGATCGCCTACTGGAAGGAATAACGAGGTACTATCACAGAGTTTGGCAAAACGCGCTTTTAAAAAAAAAAAAAAAAAAAAATACTGCCTGGAACAAATTCAATAAATTGAGACATGATTATTGGGTTATGTAGCTTATGTTGCATATACATTTCATCTGACCTCTCTACTTATTTCCCAGAACTGTTCACGATTAGTTCACGTTAAATCGACCGACAGGGTACAGCAGAGTAACAATCCGAGCTTTAAAGCTCCATAAGCAGTCGTGTACCTTTAAGAGGCTCGTCAACAGATCCTTGATTAAGTGGGACTCCGTTTGTTAAAGAGCGCTTGGCGCCAGTCGGCTGGAGTCCCACAATAAGAACCTACCCCTGTCAATTCATATCTACCCCCGAATTCTCAAACAGAGTGCACCAATCCACTCAGTGTTCCACAAAGCTTACATGTTTAGAAAAAAATCCCCCCAATTTTTTTGTGCCAGTCTATTTCCGCTTTCAACAATTAATTAGACCTAGTGAAAGTCCATGGATGGAAGATTTATCTCTTGTGTTTGAAACGATGTCTGAATCTGATCAATCCTAGCTAGACTACTTTGAGAAAGAACAATGTATGACTGACATTAATTCCACACATCATTTGTTCAGAGATTTGGAAAGCCGTGCAATGTCAAAAGGAAATGCATTTTGTTTGTTCCTTTCAGCTGACTGCTTTCATTCTCCGAATTGCTCACTGCAAACCTCAGAAATGACTTCCCACTGAAGGACTCAAAACTGTCCTGAGAGGGAGACACAGGTTGCTTCTGACCTAATACAGTCAGAGATGAAGCAGCTCTGCGGGCTTGAATTTATGACAGATGCGAGGATCTTGAGTTACGGGTCCAGGATTTTTAGTAAAGGGTGTATGGAAAGATTCATTCATTTCAGAACAACAGAAGAAGGACATTAAAATATTGTTTTGGATCATCCTGTATCGACATGTTTCGTCTTTGGTAAGAGTTCTAGCCTTTTATTAGGGGGCATGCTTCATGTTTTCAAAGTTATGTAGGATAAATGATGAATGCAGGTGGATTTTGAATTGTTCAATTGTTTTGAAGTAGCCTACTGTAATCGTCAACTACATATGACTGTATTTAATTGATTGTTTAGCTATATAATTCTCAATATCGAATTACTGTATTTTATTGTGTTCTATTGTGTTCTATTTTATTCTTAGTTATGGAACTGCAATTGAATTATTGTTTATAAATATAATAGGCCTATTACTTATAGATAAGTTTTTGTACGTTTATTTGTATTATCGCAACTTATTTTTTAAATCTATATTTTAATTTCAGAAATGTGACAGTTTGCTTAGGCCTGAATGAATAAAATCATGACTTACAGAGCATTTACGTCTACTTGTTCGAGGGTAGGTATGTCAAAAGTTTGAGGAAAGATAGAAATAAATTACACAACTGACAATGTTGAGCAATAACATCATTAACTTTAGTTTATGTACTACAATATGTTGAAAAGAGGTTTGCACAGATTAACCCCACATGAAGCAAGTTAATGATTTTGCCATGTATATACTCATCAAGTTAATTATATAAACAAAGATCCATGTAGTAGTCCAACTCATTTATTTGTTTTAGTAAATTTACGCCGAGGCCCCGTGTACCAGTTGTCAATGCAGGTGTTATTTAAGGGCGCGATTTCATTCAAACGCTTTCTAATCTTTCTCTCTTTATCGAACATATAGCGAACCGACCACTCTTTTGAAAATAACTGAGTTTAAAGATATGCAAACATAACAATATATAATGTTATTCATCTTTTCCCCCGCCTACAGGATAGTCAGTTGTTTTCAAAAAGGTTTTGCAAATCTAAGCAATCACCATTGCACAGCATCACCCGCAAAATGCCCTAACGCTGTATTTATCCTGTGGATCAAGTTCTTGGCGCCAGACCGTTTAAGACCTGTCAAAGCTCTTCATATTTCTCGGTTCAAGAACAGCCCAGAAGAACCCCTCCTTCACACTCTCTCCTCCGCTGTCCTGCGGCCGATCTTATAGGTGCATATTCTACAACCACGTGATATTAAAATGTAAAAATGTCTCTTATTGTTTCTTTTATGTTTTGCAAAATGTATGTAGGTCAAAACAAGACACTCAGAAATAGCATAAATTATTGTTTTATCACGTTGTGATGTAGTCTTCTGTAAAAGCAAACATTTATTTCATTATCATTATGACAAAATACATTATGCGTCATTTCCACACAAATGTAGGAGTCAGTCTTTTTATTTTTACTTTTATTTATTCAACTTTTAAGAGATAAAAAACTAAAATAGGACGAATTGTTTCATCACCATATATACATTACATTTTTTTTTTCCACTAGTCATAATTCCACAAATCTTGTAAGGAGTGAACATGACTGATCCTATAGTTTTTCCTTTTGGAGTAACTCAAACTGGGTCTTTAATGTTTTTAGTTTATTCGCGAGTCAGCAGGTGAGCTCTTATACAACAACACAAGGAGTGACATAAATACTATAAAAATTAAATATAAAATCACGGCATAGTTTAATAAGAACCTGTTTTATATAGTCTAATATTGTCTTTATCCGTTTCAGATACTTTGTTTTCTTTGGTGTAGAGCACAGAAAACTTAAAGAGAAAGAAAATTATTTATTAAGATTACAAACAGAGACAAGACGATAAAAGAACATACGACTTCAAGACTTCGCTGCTTTTAATTTTAACGTTTCGTTTTGAAATATTCAAGTAACTGGAAATAAAATATGATTATTAGACCCATATGATCACTCCTTGTCCTTTGTAAACTCAAACACGCCTTTCATCCTGAATCCAAACCAACTATCCAAAAGAAGAAGAAGATTTAAATATCTAGAGATAAGGGTAATATACTATACAAATCTTCTGTTCCAGGTTATGTAAGATGTTACTTGATAAAATAAATGTGAACGTTTCTTTATTAATCTGGTTTTAAATGAGTTTCTTTATGAATTATTAATACCAAAGAGCTCATTAACATCATTAACGACTATGCTACAAAGTTCTGCCACATCATACAGCATATTAAACAACCTTACTTGTAACAATCCACACAGTTTAATACCCATTCCGACAATATCATAGGCTATAATCTACTAGAAGTGTCTAGCCTATTTTTTCCACATTCTAAACAAGCAGGTCAAGGATCAGGTCAGGTTTGTCATTTTGGGGATTTTATTACAAAAATGTATAAGCACGAACATATGCCTAAATTTATTCTTGAAGATATGGCTATAATGAGTAAAACTCTTCCCAACGGCTCGTGTCCACCAATAGAAGATCAAGTGATCAATATGATTTTATAAGACGAGCGCTCAATAGCTATATTTTACACACACAAAGAAAAGAAGAAAGCCGCAACACGAATCGTCTGTTGTTACAAAATTCCATCAAATAATATCGTCTTTTTAAATGTACAAGTTTAGGAACTTTTGTAGAATTCTGTGTCGCCCTTTATTCCAAAGGTATAGGCTATATGTGTGTTTATTACGGATTCATATTCAACAACAGAAAAGATTGAATATTAATAATAATAATAAATGAATAAATTGTACCACACAGCATTAACTAATCTGCATTAATTAGCACTTGATTTATAGATGATTTATAAAATACACGAAGTTGAAATCAGCAACACCAATCAAAATGACAAAAGCTCTATAGCTTGATACCTGTTGATCTGTAGATTGCGTGCTAGTCCATTCGTGTACACAAAAAGTGACGGACATGTATTTGTGTGACTTTGAACGCCTGTGTCCGTTCTGTGCCACGAGTTTGCGCGTTGCAAAAATCAAATAAGTGCCAGAAAGCCTGCTCAAAAGCCTGTCATGGTTTTAACAGTTAGGCTATGCATGTCAAGGCAGTGACTTAACTTATGAATTTATTTTGATTACACCTAATAAAATGTGTTTGCCAATAAAACCCATGTAAAAATACTTTTGTAAATCATTGTATTCTTTGAACACATTTCACCTTGGTAACCATTCTAACAAAATATAGCCATCCTCCAAAGGCTTCCAATAACAGCACTGGAAAAAAGGAAAAACTATTTATTGAAGGGTACAAAACTAACCACACAATAGGTATGAAAGCTTTAGTTAATACAAACAGTTTAGCCACATTTGCTTAGTGAATCAGAGCATTGGTGTGTATGTCTGTGTGTGTGTGTATATATATACACACACACACACACACAAACACACATTTAGAAGGAAGCAGTCCTGTTAAAAGAGACATTTTGCTGTGTTAATCTGTTGAGCAAGTTGGAGACAGTTTTTTTTTTTTTTTTTCATGTATGTCTGTTGTTCCGAGCTGATAATAACCTTTGAACTCTTGTAAACTATTGCTGGCCATGGTAAAAAAATTTCCTTTGTCATTTTTTTTTTTTTTAATATTTATTTTTTATTTTTTATTTTTTTTTATCTTCATCTTTTGGCAAGTGGCGAAAAAATATTTGGGATGCCTTAAAGAGGTAATTCTTTCAGCCAGCCTCTGGGATGAGATTCACCACTGATCAAAGGCTGGCGGGAGTGTGGGGGAGAGTCAGCTCTCTTCTGGGTTGTATTGTAAGGTGAATGTATTAACTTCACAGGTCAGTCTCACCCTGCATCAGCATTACACCTCTCTGAGAGCACCATAGATGTTTTTATACTGGCTGGTTAATACAAACACAGGTAACTTAGCTTGGGTTAGGCAGAAGGAATAAGGAGGGTTCATATAAGGAAATCTGATGGAAATATTGTTGTCAGAATGTTTATGTGGTATTGAATTGGCAACGGACCCTGCTCTGTGGGAACTATCTGCTTATATAGCTTTTTTGATGGAATTTAGTGCACACACACACACACCCACACCCACCCACACACACACACACACACACACACACACACACACACACACACACACACACACGCACACACACACTTTCTCTCATTGTGTCTCTGTGCTGAGACAATACACTTCTAGTGTAGAAAGTGATCTCAGAGGTCCCACACAAGAGGAATGGCTCCCTGGATACTGAGGGTAATAACTCGTAATTAAAGCCATATGATGAGTTGAGTCAAGAGGTGGGGAGGACAGGTTATGGGACATTACTTGCTCTTCTCTTCTCTTCTCTTCTCTTCTCTTCTCTTCTCTTCTCTTCTCTTCTCTTCTCTTCTCTTAAATAGTGACACAAACAGAGACAATTTTGACTCACAATAGAAGTTAAGAGCTATAAAATAAATAGGGATAAATGGTAAACCTAATAATTTGGTATTATAAGAATTTCTGGAGTTTATGTTAAAATCTCCAACTTTTATTTTCCAATTCTTAAGTTTATTGGAAAATAATGTGAGATCACTGGAGTCTTTTTCTGAGAAACATCTGAAAAGCAGGAGATAGCAAAAGGAAAATTTTTAGGCAAATTCTCCTAAAAGACAGCAGATTTTCCATTTGATCTCCATTTAATCTCACTGCTGTCTGGAAACAACTGATCTATTCAATTAATATACTTCATCCAAAATAGAAAATTCTGTCATAATTTGTATATTTGAATAATATACTTAAACATTACGGTATTATGACATACACATCTATTGATATATTTTACATCTTCTGAAGTGACATGACTTTTATGATGAAAAGATAATTAAGTCTTTAATCGGCCTTGAATCAAAACATATCTACACAGACTACATCAAATATGGCGACACAAGCCATAAACATCAACTAAACTTGGTTACTTGGTTCCTGTGCATCACGTGACCAAAGTCATGATGTTTGAGGTTGAGCTGTATGGATTAATTTCATGCTACCTTTATGCCCCTTTAGAGCTTGAAAGTTTTGGGTTCCATTGAATTTCATAAAAAAAAAAGAACTGAAACAAAATATCATCTTTTGTGGTTTATACCACGAGGGTGAGTAAATAATGTCACAATTTCCATTTTTTCATTCAATTTTCTCTTATGCCAAATTGAGTAAGGCTGTTTTTTTTTTTGTTTTGTTTTTTTTTACAGCACAAGATTTACATATAACTCTTTTCTCTTTCCCAAGACCTGACTGCCGTCAATAAATTGTACACTGACTGTTTATAGACTCACTGGGGAAAAGAAGAAAAAGATAGAAAATCAGAGAAAGATAACAAAAAAAAAAAAAGATGGAAAAGGTGTTCTGCATTTCTCAGTCATCTATTGAGAGAACTAACAATTGGCCTGCTACATCCAGCCGTTCTCCAACCTCTGAAGGATCATCTCCATCTCTAGTAACATCAGAGACGAAAGCAGGCAGGAAGAGGGCCATCAATCTCGTTCGCTTTCACCTCTCCGGTCACAGTCCACACCTGGGACACATTTGACATTATGTTAGGTCACCCTGGGCTCAGATGGAGTCACTGCAAGGTCGAAACAGTAAAGTTGAAATCCCATTCAAAAGCTTAGACATCTCTGTGATTAACTTTATTTCTCTCAAAGAGGCAGATCAGTTTGCACAATGGGCAGTGCAGATGTGATGAGAAGTTAACTTGCAACAAAGTGATAGCGGGGTTAAATGTTACACAGGCTGAGGAGGACTCAGTGATTGCCCAGAGATGGGAACATGAGAGATTATATACAGTTCACGACATTGAGTATTTCTGTCAAGGCATGACTATGTTTCAAGGAAAAAACACAGTCAAGACAGAACCGCAATTTAGAAGTTTATTTATATTTAAGGATTAGTTTTCTATCATTATTTACACACCCCTGTGTGCTTCTAAACTTGTAAGACTTCCTTTCCTCTGTAGAAAACAGAAGATATTTTGAAGAACTTTGGTAGCACTTTAGATTAGGGAACTATTCATCATTAACTAGTTGCTTATTAGCATATTGGCTGTTTAATAGTGCTTATAAAGCAAATATTAATGGCTTATTCGGCATGATCGCTTATTCTAGATAGTTTAACTCTACCCTATACCTAAACCTAATCCTCTCGTGCCCGTTTTTTTTTTTTTAAGGGGATTTTATGGTACTAAATTGTTTTATGGAATAGTTATGACCCATTTATTACCTGTTAAATATTTTTTGAGTATAGACCTGAAAATTAAACTTCCAACTTAAATAGTCATTCATTTTGAATGTTTTAGAGCACAGACTTAATTTTGGTCTCTCTCTTTTTTTTTTTTTTTTTTTTTTTTAAAGACGACACTTGGCAGATTATTGCTGAAGTGAAAAAAAATGAAACTAAAAAAAAAAAAAATGTTTTCCTCCAAAACTACAAGAAAATCAAAGTCATACATTTAAACAAGTTGTGTTCCAAATTTGAGGCTGATATGAGCTTTCAGTAAGATTTTGTTTGGGCATAGTACTAAACATTTCTACTAGCTGAAATCCACTTTCTATTAATTTCCAATGCAGTCATTTTTGACCACGAACAATACAAGTGTGACTTTTTTCAGGACCATTTAAACCTTTACCAATTGTGTACCATTCCAATGAAGGAAAAAAAAATTAAAAACCAAAACGTACGATTTTTCGGTCAAAAATGACTGAACAACACCAGAGGGTTAATAAAACCTTGTTATATCTATGTATTATTCTCTTCATTATAACTTGCATGGACACACACTTGACTGATACCCACGCATACGGGCCGCGTATGGCTTTATCGGCCGTAATCTGCAATGATATCATTTTCTCGGCCAAAGATCAGGTCCAGTCCCTCTCTGAGCCCCAGCTCCCTCTGGAATGTGAGTGTGGCTCATTACTCTAAAGGACTTAAGCTGATGAACACCACTAAAGACCTAAAAGCCTTTCTTGTTTGGCCTAATGCACCCACATTGTGAGACTTTTCAGACACTGGACTGCGGCTATTTGTTTTTTTCTTCCCCCCGAATTCCCATTGGTCTGCTAGCTTTGTGCTCAAAAAGTGAATGTAGCAATTTTTACATTTCAAGAAAAACTCACTTAGTTTATTAGTTTACTGTGCTTAATTGCTTACAAACATAATGGTTTTGAGTCCAAACATCTTCAACAGTTCAGCATCTTCAACTTTTGGCTAATTTCATCCTCGTGCTGTTCAACGATGAAACATGGATGAGGAAAAAACTGGGAAAATTGATCAACATCAAGAACAAGCACACTAGAATGCACAGATAAGGTCCGGCTTTAGAGCGCTCCGGTGAATAGTTATAATCTTCTTACATTTTCTGTTCTCACTTTCGGCCCCATACAGGCTGATATAAATCCGTCTGCTTTCACGTGATATCAAAATGGCTTTGTTGTTAGTAAAACTGAGACCTCACCAACATATATATGTCTGATCAAGGGAAAGCATACACCTCTTTGGCTCTAAAGCTAATCGCTTTAAGACACCCAAGCAAATCTGGTCTCTGATCAGATCTCCAGGATCCACAAGCGTTTCCCCCTCTCTCTCTGATTCAGAACACATTGCCCCAAATGAAAGCGCCGCTGTGACAGAGATACATGGTGGGCTGCATTAGACTCAAAAACTGAGCCTGAGATCAAAGGGAAACACAGGAGGCTCTTAATCAGTGAGTTGTGCCAGTGTCAAACCTGAGTGAGAGGGACTCAGGGCCAACTTGTGACTTACCCCAGCCCGTCTTGGCCATCCTCAGCGGTAACCCACATCCACAAGCCCCTGTGCTTCCTCACCTCCCCCTCCTTTCTCTGATTTGTCATGTTGTTTAAAGTATAATCCCACCATGGTGCCCCAGCTGTCTCTGGTTAGCGCTTGCATGTCAAAATGCCCCTCTGTGGATCAGGCCGCTGGAAGATGAATCGAGCGCAAGCGCTCCATCTCCATATTTTCCAATCAAGCTCCATTAGACAGGGCAAAGCCAGGAGACATCCTCACCTCCAGCGCCCTACAGCCAGATCACTGACATTCAGGATGGGGTTGTGTTACATGCTCATTATATACAGTACAACATTCCCATCTGTCACATTAGAATTGTCCATGTGGCCAGCACAATAAAGCTGTTTCGTTCCCCTCACCTTCATATTTTACCAGATCGCTGGTCTTTTGTAAAATGTATAAAGGAGTGTAATGTTAATTTCTTGTGTCACTTGTGTCACCATCTCCAATTGCAAAAATAAGGACTGCTTTCAGGTTTCTCCGAACTCTCCCTCATATGCATTTATTTGGACAAACAGATATTAAATTCAAAATTCAAAATTGAGCTGATGTTGCTATATTCAGGCAGTTGGGATGCTCATACAACAAAGTAATGTTATGAAAGCAGCACAATAGTAAAAGGTTGTATTTTCGTTTAACCTTGAATAAATGAGAGTGTACATCAGCGTTATTTTAGTATCACTGATATACTATAGTTTTGTTAACATATTATTTTAATATTTTTTAGTTTTCACTTTAATTTTAATTAAAGTTTTAGTAATTTAGTTGTGTTTTGTCAATTGTATTGTTTTTTATTAATAAGTCTATACAGTTTTTTTTTTTAAATTTACTTTTAGTTATTTTAGTACTTCCAAGTTAAACTAAACAAACATGAAAAATTTTGCCTTAGCAACTAGTGTAATTAAAATAAATTAATATTTAATATTTTCAGTTAATGATTATTTTATTTCAGGTAACAAAAATGTTTTGTATGGTTTTAGTTTTAGTTATTATTCATTCATAAGTATCATGAGGGTTTTGAGTGACACCACAGTTTACAGTCTTTGATTTGGCAGACAGAAGTTTTTATTTATTTATTTATTTATTTTAAATATCAATAAGCAGTAAACAAGTTTTGCCAAAATATTATTTTTTTTTCCAAACACAAAATAATAAAAAAAAAAGGTAATGACAAGTTACTTAGTGAGGGTTTCAAGAATTCACATTATGAATGAATTTTAATACACAAATGACAAATATGCTCAACTTGTGGTGGAGGAAGAGGAGTTTTCAAATTATTTTTGTGCATTGTGCATTTTTATGTATTTTTGAATAGATTAATGAGGGAAAAAATCAAAATCCGACAAAAATAATGTCTGTAAATGACATATTTAGCATCTATGTTTTAGTCATCACTGTTGTACCAGTAGAGGGTGTCTTGTTGCTGAGCTGCTCTGAATAATGTTTGACATTTATATACATCAAACCCTCCTTGTTTACAATGATTGGCCACATTTGAGAACCATTTTCTTGATCATGTGGGCATGGCTTTACCATCAGGCACCAATCACAAACTGAAAACAGATACACCTCATCATACTTGTTGGGAAGAGGGGAATCGTTAATGAGCCTAGTAGCATGGAGCATTGTTATCATTAAATACACTTCCAGACATCGCAGGTGGAAGTGGAGGAAGTCTAGAGAGCAGGACTAGAGCCGCTTTCAATTACGCTTTAATGAAAACCCTGCTACGGCACTGCTGAAGCCCGGGGCAGGGGAACCCTGTGCTGTTGAACCATGAGTTAAGCCAGAGACTCTGGCTAAATATCTTGTTTCCAAATCAGCCCATGAGCTCAGTACCACTGAATTGAGATCAGATCCGATACGTTACATATCTGGCTGTCAAAGTTCACATGCTTGGAATGTAATGATATTCTACTGATGGAGGGGGCATTAAGCACTGTTAAATTGAATATGATTCATCCAAGTACTGGTGCTGTGCTGGTCTCTCAACGGCCCTAAGATGGATCAGAGTATAGGCAATACATTCACAAAGAAACACACACTTCCATACTCATGCACATTTCGTTGCCTCAGTTAGTTCCACATAAAAAAAAAAAAAATATAAAAAAAACAGCCATTTGAAACAGTACTTACGCAAAACATATTTTTGTTAGAAAAAAGTATATATTTTGTTTATGCCTGTATTTTTGTCTTCCATTCAATAAAAAAAGTACTTTAGACTTAAAAGTTTTTAGAACATACAGTATGTTTTTAGAACATAGGACTTGTTTATAGAACATACAGTATTTTCATTTATAAACTGTGTGATTTTTTAAATCATATATCTAACACAATAGCTTTGGTCTGACATTAGTTCTTATTGACTGTAATTATGTTTTTATTAAAAGGCTTTGTATTTTAAATTTGGGTGTGTTTGAAAAAAAAATCCTGATGAAGGTTGCATGACTGAAACTTTAGCAATGTGTGGGATTCATCTTTTTTTTTTCACCCCTATGCGGTGGCATTTCATTTATAATTCAATCATGAATTTAACTTAAGGTTTATTAATTCATTAATTTAAGGTTTATTTTATTTCGTGTCCTATCACATGGATTTTTTTTCTTCTCAAGTAAAATTGTCTGGATGTTTAAATAATTTTTAGTGGAAGACAATGCAAACATTCTTCATAATAATCAATAAGACTGACATTTTGCAGCATATTTTGCAGCGCACACACACACACACACACACACACACACACACACACACACGTGTAATGGTAAATACAGTAGCCTAAAACAGTCAGATTGGACCCAGAAAATAGAGGTTTCATGAATGTGACTGTAAAAAAACAACAAACCCACCACGCCCGTTCCAGATGAGTTGGGAAAGGCAGTCAGAAAAAGGCCCAAGTCCAGATAACATTATGTTAGTGTGACATGGCGCTCAAGCGCAGAGGCGAACCGAATCAGGATTTGATTAAGTGAGCGGGCGCAGAAAGCCCAGAGCGCCGGGCCAGGCACTCAGCCATGGCACGGCCACAGCAGAGATGCATATCTATGTCGGGACACGCCAATGCAGTGCCCCATTCACTGCTATAATCAACCCAGCCTTGCGCCAGGGCAATGTGAACAGATATGTTTCCAATGCAAACAGCCTGTACTGCAAAAAGCTTACTTCATCGTTATTAGACATTGCACAAAACAAAGGAGGGTTTCATTGCATGATCTGCCAACCTCATCTTACGTTTTGTAAAGCCCAATTATGTTTCAAAACCAATTCATAATTGCTCTCTGACCTTGTGCTTCACCAAATAAAACATCTGAATTGGTGCATTCAGGAGAAATAAAAGGCAGTTTTATCCTCGGTTGCTAGGGCAAATCCAGCAAGTTTTGAAATGTACTTAACAAGTTTAACACTTTTCATGCAATTGCTTCAAAAATGTTTCATAAGTTTTAAAATTGTAGACCTCCCCTCCTTAGGTTAAATATTGTAATTTTATGAGGATACATGTGAATGTAGTTAAGTATGATCAATGTTAAACTGTTCGGTTGAATGAAATTGTAATGTTTTGATGAGCGATAAGGATCTGGCAAAGAGGGGCATATGAAAGAATCTACAGAAAGGGCCTCAACAAATAAGTTTGTAAAGCTATGGTTGAATGGAAAACCATATTTGGAGTAATTTACTCAATCAGAAAGCCATTACGAAACGAATTTTGATGAGCTCACTATAATTTTTACGATTTAGTCAAAAATTCTGTTTTCATTTACTCACCCACATGTTATACCAAACCTGTATTAGTTTCTTTCTTCTGTTTAGAACTGTACTGACTTTCATTGTATGGACAAAACACAAAAAGAAAAGAAAAGAAAAGAAAAGAAAAGAAAAGAAAAGAAAAGAAAAGAAAAGAAAAGAAAAGAAAAGAAAAAAAAAAGAAAAATCAAAAGCAATTGAGACATTCTATAAAATATCTTTTGTGTTCCACAAAAGCAAGTCATTCAGGTTTGGAACAATGTCAATGAGTAAATAAAATATTTTATAAAATAATTATAAATAAATAAAGTAAAATAATAAAAACTAAAATAATTGTAATCTTTAAATGAGGGCAGGGTGCGAAAAAATGAGGGAAGTTACTATAATTGACAAAAAGATAAAACTGATAAAATACATACCTTGAATGTTCTGGATAAAAGCACCTGCAAAGTGTTTGTTTGTTTGTTTTTTAAATATCCTTATTGTACTTAAATACTAAACACACTAGTAGTAAATACTAAATATAATATGTGTAGAAGTTAACCAAGTGAACAGAATTATCAATTCCCTACTATCTGCGAGAGTGTCAGTACACATGATATTCTTAAAGTTTGACAATTTGTTAAATGTTATGAAATGCTAATATGATAAGCATGATAGTCTGACAGAATGTGTAACTTTGTCAGTTTGAGTGTGGGAATGTGATTAGACTAGAAGCCGCTCTGTTCGTTTTCAAAATGTGATTTGTTTCGGATTTGCACGAATGAGTGAAACTTCTCAGCTTTGGAAATCTGATTACAGAAGGGCAACACTGTGGCGGTGACTGGGAAGGGATTCTCTTAATCTTCCAATTTCTCTTGCTTCTTCTCTGCCAATTTCTAAAAAACCTGTAGGTGCTCACGAAACAAGCTTATTAGTGTAGACTTGTTTGCATATTCTGTTTTCTACACATTAAAACCAAATGATTTTGTTCAGTTATTGCATTGATGGTATGTAGATTGCAATTTACAAATCCTACAAGCATTTTACGCTGAAGGCAATGTGCTGTATGACTCTGCAGACGTTATCAAGGTATCTTCAAAGGATGTTAAAAAGTATCTCACACCCCTTTATAGGCCTCCTGCTCTTCCTAAACAGAAATGACCTCATATTGGCAGCTCTCTTCTGAATCCAGACCTCTGAGCCCCCACCTCCGTTCCAGCACAGACAGTAAGCATTTAAGCATCTGCCACTATTTTCTCTGCCTCAGGAGAAAACAGAAACATTCACAATAACTGAAGAGTGTTGTGGAGGAGTTAAAGTGAGTCAACCTCATGACATTGTAGTTTATTGAGACAGACGTGGCTCCCATAATAGCTGGTAGCCTATTGACCATGTGATATCGCAATGATAAAGGTATATATCTACTGCCTTGATTTTAAATGCATTCACATTTTAGTATTATCTGCCTAAAAGTGATGTATGAAGAGTTTAATTTAAAATTTAATTTCACGATTTTAGTCTTAAAATTCTTTTACAACGATGAATGCCTCAAAGCTTGTTGATGAAAGTTGATCTTATACTGAATGAATGACCTACGATTTTCATCAGGTCATAAAAGCGCCTTACTGACTTTTCTTTTTCTTTTTCTTTTTTGCTACTAGCTTTCCACTTTCCAAAAAAATAAATAAATAAAAATAAATAAATAAATAAAAAATCTGGTCTAAGAAATCCTTTAAGGACCTGGGTACTAATTTAAACCATGTAATTTAACCATAGCAACATTAATGCACTTTATGGATTTATTTTCCCCTGTCTTATGCAACAGAACCACTAGGGGCTGGTGGTCTCTGGCCTTTGTTGGAAACCATGCTTCTCTGCTTTGCTTTGCACAGGCTCTTGTCTGGTGCTCTTTTTTGTGTTTGGTTTGGACATCGCACAAAGGCTTGCAAAAGTACTTAATTGTTTTATATAAATACTAGAGACATTCAGACATTAAGCTTTCTTGTGGCTTAAATTTAAGAAAGTCTCTTTCTTTTACCGTGAGTCTTCCTTCATTTACATTGATGTGTGTATATAATGCATATTTAATATAGCTGTTATATAGACCTTAGCTAGGGAAATGCCAAATTTAATTTATGACAGGAATGAAAACAACGGTGTGAGAGATAGAAGGGTAGTGTGTTCACTGGATTGCACTTTTATTTTAAAAACATGGCAATTCTACTGCATTTCAAAAAAGAAAACTTCATTAAATATTTTTGAAAGTTATAAAATTACATTATTAAAATCAGATGTGATCCAGGTACTTTATAATGTAAAGACTGTAAGTCTGTCCCTTACAGCCTTGTTTTCATCCGCATAAAATTCAATGTGGCATCTACTAAGGCTTATCAAGGCCTTGTCATGATGTCATGTAATGTTGATATCATATTCAGTGTTGGGGAAACTTTATTACTTTTCATGGAAAGCAATGTTATGTTACTTTTGCGTTACTTTTAGTCACCTGTGGCTGGGTTTGTGTTTTGACAGCAATGTTAATTATCACAAAAAGAAAAAAAATTAAAAGCAAGAAAAAAAGTCAAGGTTACAATGAAGCACATACAATGGAAGTGAATGGGGCCAAAAGATTCCCCCCCCCAAGGAAATGTGAAGCTTATAATTCTAAAAGCATTTACATTCATACTTAGGTTAAGACTGTTTAAATTATCATTTAAAATTATTTATAATATGTTTTACATAAATAAATAAATAAATAATGTTTTACAGTTTTTGCTATTACATTGTCACGGCAACAAAGTTGTAAAATTGTGTATGACCTTGCACAGAAGAGGACAGTAAGCATATGGTTTACATCTTGTGACTATAGAAACGGTGAGCATTTTAATGTTTATGGATTGGCCACATTCACTTTTGCCTCACTGTAATCCAGATTTTACCTTTTCTAAAGAATGAAGGCCGCCATTGAAATCATACTGACAGTTTGTTTACATCTTGTCTCATAAAAAGTGAAAATTTTTCAAACATGGAGTCATTTTATACTCTCATTCTGGATTTATATGTCATATGCAGTATCGCCCTCTGATGAACCCCAAAGCAAGTACATCTCAATCTCTAGCTATGACTCTCCAATGTCATTCACTGTTTTTCACCATTTTCCCACTCCCTCCATCAGGTTAGCCCCAGGTTCGTCAGAGCTCACCCCCACATCTGCGATTGCACTCTTAATGTGATCAGTAATGAATTTTGTGTTACATTAAGCCTGAATAAATGGAAGGACAAGCGCAGACTACAAGTGTCCAGGAGTCCGACTTAATCTAATGACAGCCGGGCAGAGACACAACCAATTAGAGGGGCAGAGAGTGGGCCACCGCAGGCTACTGCTGGGATTGCAAATGAATAGACCAAAATCAAATCAGGGCTCTAATAGATGCGCTGCAGAGAAAGAGGGAGAGACAGTCAATGCTAAGCATATTAAAGCCTTGTGACCTCCCTACTCCCATTGCTGCTGCCCGCAGAATTTACAGTGGGCCAAATCAAAAGGCCTCATTGTTCACATATAAGAGGGGAAGACAGCACTGTGTCTCTCTGAAAGAAAAAGAGAGCTATCTAAGTACTAGGAACCTTCATTAAGTGTCTCACTGTCTGTTCTGCTCTAAAAGCATGAATCAAACGACTATGACACATAATACATTTTTTTCTTTAGCTCCTGCATTTGTAGATGCGGATAATTGGAGTCAAAATAAAATTTTACATCTCTCTGTTGAGACTACTCAGTAGTATCAGGGTGTTTCTTAAATTCTGGGAACTTATTTTTGCTACTTTTCAAATGACTTTCATGTTTAGATTTCATTTTTATTTTATTAGTACTCCTGTCCCTGAGCCAGACTATTAATTTTAAAACAATACAATCAAACAAATAAATTATATATATATATATATATATATATATATATATATATATATATATATATATATATATATATATATATATATATATAATACTGCATATATATAATACTGCATATATATATATATATATATAATACTGCATATATATATATATATATATATACCCCCCCTCCATGAGGTGCCAAACAGGAAATAATTATATAAAAATCTGAATATATAGAAGTAAATCTGAATATATAAATGTAATTCTGAATATATAGTTATAAGTCTGAATATACAAATGTAAATCTTAATATATAGTTTTAAGTCTGAATATATAGAAGTAAATCTGAATATATAGTTATAAATCTGAATATATAGAAGTAAATCTGAATATATAGAAGTAAATCTGAATATATAGTTATAAGTCTGAATTTATCAATGTAAATCTGAATATAAAGTTATAAGTCTGAATATATAAATATAAATCTGAATATATAGTTATAAGTCTGAATATATAAATGTAAATCTGAATATATAGTTATAAGTCTGAACATATAAATGTAAATCTGAATATATAGTTATAAGTCTGAATATATAAATATAAATCTGAATATATATAGTTATAAATCGGAATATATAGAAGTAAATCTGAATATACAGTTCTAAGTCTGAATATATAAATGTAAATCTGAATATATACAGTCATGGCCAAAAATATCGGCATCCTTGGTAAATATGATCAAAGAAGGCTGTGAAAATTAATCTGCATTGTTAATCCTTTTGATCTTTTATTTAAAAAAAAAAAATCACAAAAATCTAAGCTTTCATTGGATAATAAGAATTTAAAACGGGGGGAAATATCATTATGAAATAAATGTTTTTCTCAAATACACGTTGGACACAATTATTGGTACCCCTAGAAATTCTAATGAGTAAAATATCTCTGAAGTATATTCCCATTCATATTCACAATTTTGAGCACTCCAGGGTGATTATGAACATGAAATTATCCAGCCATGGCTTCCTGTTTCATAGAAATATAAACAGGAAGGAAAACAAAGCCCAAATTCCCTTAATCATCCATCACAATGAGAAAAACCAAAGAATATATTTCTGATGTGCAGCAAAAGATAATTGAGCTTCACAAATTAGTGAAGTGGCTTTAAGAAAAGAGCTAGAGCAGTGAAAATTCCCATTTCCACCATTAGGGCAATAATTAAGAATTTCCAATCAACATAAAATGTTACGAAACTGCCTGGAAGAGGACGTGTGTCTATATCGTCCTAATGCACGGTGAGAAGGAGCGTTTGAGTGGCTGAAGACTCTCCAAAGACCACAGCTGGAGAATTGCAGAAAATAGTTGAGTCTTGGGGTCAGAAAACCTTAAAAAAAAAAAAAAAAAAAAAAAGCCAAACAGCACCTACATCACCACATGTTGCTTGGGAGGGTTTCAAAAAAAACTAACAGCACCAAGATTGAGCAGACTGAGATGAGCAAGATCGTTTAAGTGAGCAGCTAACGTTACTTCAGACTGTTCTGTCGCGCTCCGCCATATCATGATATAAATAAATAAATCAATAAATAAATAAATAAATAAACTTTGCATGCCATAGTTTACACAGGACTGGCGGGAAATGTGCATTGATACAAATTTATTATATATGTTAAGTGGTTTATTTTGATTGGTTAACTGTTTTTGTGGTGTTAAGAGAAAGCACCTCCTCAGCGCGTCCATAATATAAAAGAAAGACACTTTTCTGCATGCTGTAATAAATCGCTATTTTTCTGTACTAAACAAGTGAACAAGATGTTATAGAATAATATTTTAATAAAAACCTAATTTTGACAAAAAAAATTGACATTCGGCCTATTTTTCGAATTTCCTGAAAACGTCCCAGCGCAACATCCGACGGGTTTTACCAGATCGCATCACATATATTTACATTACATTTACATTTAGTCATTTAGCAGACGCTTTTATCCAAAGCGACTTACAAATGAGGACAACAGAAGCAATCAAAACCAACAAAAGAGCAACAACATGCAAGCACTATGACAAGTCTCGGTTAGCCTAACGCAGTACACGTAGCAAGCAGATAGAATATAGAATAAAGAAACCTAGTTTTTTATTTTTATTTTTATTTTTTTTAAGAAACAAGTAGATAGAATAGAAAAAAAAGAAAGCTAGTGTTATTGTTAGTGTTAGATTTGTAACTATACATTCAGATTTAGTTCCATATATTCACAATTTACATTTATATATTCAGACTTATAAGAATATATTCAGATTTACTTCTATACATTCAGACTTATAACTATATATGCATATTTACATTTATATATTCAGGCTTATAACTATATATTCAGATTTATATATTCAGATTTATAAGAATAAATTCAGATTTACTTCTATATATTCAGACTTATAACTATAAATTCATATTTACATTTATATATGCAGACTTACAACTATTTATTCAGATTTAACTTATAAATATATTTTCAGATTTACATTTATATATTCAGACACATATCAGTTTGGCATCTCATATATATATATATATATATATATATATATATATATATATATATACATATATATATATATATATATATATATATATATATACATATATATATATATATATATATATATATATATATATATATATATATATATATACATACATATATATATATATATATATATATATATATATACATACATATATATATATATATATATATATATATATATATATATATATACACACATATACATATATATACATATATATATACATATATATATATATATATATATATATATACAAATATACATATATATATATATATATATACATATATATATATATATATATATATATATATATATATATATACAAATATACATATACACATATATATATATATATATATATATATATATATATATATATATATATATATATATATATATACATATATATACATATATATATATATAATTCTTTCTTTATTATAAACCATAACACCAACAGTAACCTGAAGTTTGTCTGGTCCGTCTAGCTTGGGTTGGGTTGTAGACCTCTAATTCACCATGTTGAATGAAGGGAAAAAGACAGAGTGAAACAATGTGGTGGAGGAGAGGAAGTAGTCTGGTCTGCTGGATCACAGACCCATAGACAGCCAACAGAGATAGTATAGGATTGAGAAAAGCAGGGGGATGGGGAGAGGGGGACGTTTTGCTCTCTGGAAAGATACCTCACACATGAAACGCTGCTGGGTTATCTAGAGGAACTTTGATGTGGGGCCCAGTGGCTATCTTCACCTGTGCCTGGGGCCTGGACTCCCTCAGCCACACACTAAAGCCTCAGACAGCTGGTATTACACAGGGAAAAGCCTTGAACCAGCAGCCTCTGCACACACTCCACACTCTGACAAAATGAGAGAGGGCTGGGCAACAACATGACTGCGGTATGAAGGGGCTGGTGGTTGAGAAGACACTGCTATCTCCTGGTAAACACTCAAGCAGACTGCGGGACAGCAGATAGGAGACAACTATAAAGCTGTCTGAGCATGTCGGCCGAGTGGCAGGACTGTTTGCACAGTTGTGATTCTGTCGTCAAAGCTAATCATAATTTGGAGAATATTTTTGGGATCAAATAAGCATCTTCACAGAATCAAATAAGATCCCACAGGATTAGCTGAAGGTCTACAAACATAAAATTAAAAATAGGAATTTATTTTGAAACCAATGATTAAAATTGATCAGAAGTTCTAATTCCAACATTTCATATCAAGCAACATCTGTCTCCAAACCGACATATATGTATAAGTCATATGGTCATAACTGGAAAATGGATAGCCAGTCACAAAAGCCACACATTCACACTTATACCTGCATGTTCTTAATTGGCCTCTTTGATTCCACAAAGAACCTTTAACTTCCATTGAACTTTTTTATTTTTTCTTCAAATAGTGAATGTGTTCTTCAGATTATTTAAATATTTTTTGAATTAATATAAAAAATGTTTATTATTAAAAACCTTTTTACCAAAATGTTCTTTGGGATACCCAAATTTATTCTTCTTTGGCACTGCTGTGAAAACCCCTTTGGAACCTTTATCTTAAAAAGCATTGTTAAGCGCGATGCTCTAGGGTGCTACAATGTTTCGTGTTTAGACATTGATAATTTTTCATAAATCATAATAAACTTAATATAAGCATAGCACAAATATAAAAAAGCAATATAAATAAAACTATAATATAGATGAAAATTTTGTAATATTGATTTCTTGTTGATAGTGTAATGTAAATGCTGTTCCATATGCCTTTAACTAAGAAATTTAAACGCTGGGAAAAAAACAAAACAAAACAAAACAAAACAAAACAAAACAAAACAAAACAAAACAAAACAAAACAAACAAACAAACAAAAAAAACTGGAACATGGAATTTGACAAAGTAAGAATTTGCCAGATTTCAGAAGACAACCAAATACCACATGACATATTTGTACTGTATATATACTATATACTATATGACATGAGAAGGAAAATTCCCCTCTCTGCACTGACAACAAGCCCAAGTCATTCATATTATATTGGACTTCCAACATGTATATAATTTATAATGAAATTCATAATTTTGTGCACACCCCATGACCAGACTTAAGTTAAGGAATAAGTAGTGCTTGCTACAGTTATTTTAAGGCCTTAAGCCCAAGACAGGGTGATAAAATGAATTATCTGAATGTTAAGGTTATGAGCTGTCCAATGACAGATGTTTTTCCTTTTCATTCTTCATGTCTCCCTTGCTCTCTTCTGATTTCCTCCTCTCGTCTCCTTGCTCCTTCCCTCTCCTAAACTGTCTGAGAGTGAGTCATTGAATGCATTCCACAACTTTCACACCCAGCTTTTAAAATGGTGCAATGAAATAATAATGTGTCTCATGAGAGAAGGTGTGAGAGAGAGAGAGTGAAAGAAGGGAAGAAACAAAAGAGGGGGGTAAATTCAACCAATAGGAGATAAACGAACAGTTGGAGCGATGGCCTAACAGTTGGTACACATGGTCTGATGTGGGTGTCATGAGCCTATGACATTTCCTGATCCTGTTCACTCTTCTCCAATTCTTGTCCTATCTCTAACTGTAGCTGTAAATAAATGAAGTTCCAAATGTATGTTCGGGAGGAGCGTAATCATTCAGTCCTGTCAATCCTCATCACAAGCCTATATACCGTCCCAGCATCCCTCCACCTACCCCATCTCCTCTATTTCTGTTATTATTCCCTCTATGTAGTATCACATTGGGGGGTTGAACTCGGAGCTCAAGCCGGGCCTCGGGTTCAAGCCACCATCAAGGACGGCAAGCCAAATTCGTTTGCCATTAACCATCAAGACTGGATGGACAGGCAAACTTATGAAAGTGGTAAAAAGCACAAATGAGATTTTCATCACCGTAAACAATGAAATAGCAAACAGCTGATGGCAACCAAGTAAAGGATTATCTTAGGCAAGTGAAATTTCCACATCGATTTGGAAAGAATGTTAGCGTGAAGAGGCAAGCAACAAACTATCTTTTTCCACACTATTGCTGCAACAGTACAATTCCCCCAACAGTGACTGTATTTTATGGACACCCAAATGAACAAACTATGATAAAATGGCTTCCACTTCAGCTACTTCGAAAGCATTCCTGCTGCATTTTTATCAGGTTTTTACACTTTGATTCCCCCAGGAGTTAAAGAAGAGAAATAACGTTAATTTGAAACAGTGTAAAGTCAACAACTCCTTGCAGTCCCGCCGTATAAATCACAAAAGAAAATGGAGTGTTCTGCCGTTTTGAAATAACATTTATCAACTTACCATAACAGGCGTAAATTGTAATGGTCAATGTCTGTGTTATTGGGTTCATTAGAGATACTGTGTGCTTATTCTCATGTGGGAGGTGGGAATAGATCATATAGATCTAGTCAAGCCTTGATCTAGACCAGGATGAGACAGCAGCATAAAGTCGTCTTCCCCCCCCCCCTACACACACACACAAAACCCCATCGTCAACATCTGCATCGTTCTGTTTTACTGGACCTCTACTCTCTACTTTCTGCCAGACCTTCAATCAAACCCTTCTCTTTTCCTGTTTCACAAAGAATCCTGGCAGCCATCGCCGCCGATAGCATTTCGTGTGATGTGGGGGTGTTAACGCAGATATGATATAGGCTGAGAGAGTGTGAGTAATCCCATCAACAGGCATCTGTGAAAAGACTTTTTACTTACACTCCCATTCACAGAATGCATCTGCCTTTCAGCTTGCTCCCTTCACGAACACACATACACATATATACACACCAAAGTCATCTTAAAAGCAGTGTTTCGGGGGGATTGAAGGGGAAGGAGGTGAATTTGAACTCAAGGCATTAATGGTGAGGAGTGCACCCACAGCAAAGTGTGTGTATGTTTATTTATGTGCACATATGCGTGTGTGTGTTTGCGAGGATGTCTTCTCTAAGTTTTAATAGCTCTTCTCTGTGCCGAAGGGAATCACAGTGTGCTTTTAAAGTGTACAGAAGTAGCATATGCATGTATAGCACCTCATGAAAGACTGTGAGAGCAAAAAGCCATCCTTAGCACATTAGACTGCAGCTCTGTTCTTGGGTTCCTGAGTTCTTCAACACAAAATTAATTTTGCATACACCAAACCTGACCTTGCAGGGACACTGGAGACTCTCAGTTAACACAAAACAAGCATTCACCAAGATAAGCTTGTTCTGTCATCACTTGGTCCTCAGTCATGGTCAGTACTTTAAGAACTGGCATCTATTGTACAGAGCTAACCAAATTTTGTAGGGTTTGCCAACAACTATGACAATTTCACTTACAAGTTAAGACAAAATTTTAGAGACATTTCAGTTTCACTTGCACTAGTGCACAATATTCTAGTTTGTCCAATGGGCCTGTTCAATGACTATTCATCAACTCAAACCACAAGACAGACTAAATGTATTCGCCATCTTGGAACGGTCAAAGTGTCACCACTCACGATAAAAATCAATAAGTTTCAAGAAGCCAAAACATTGCACAGAACAATGCCAAAACAATGAACAAAAATTTAAATTCTTGAAGAAAGTGGATAAACTTTCACAGGTAAGGATGTGTTAATTAGTATTTTTAATATGTATTAACTCAATATTATGAGTTTTTATTATTTTTAGTACCTTCTAACTGTTGTGTTAGCTAACAAATTCATCTTGTTGTATTGTGTTAGTTTAGAAAAATTATCTGCTGAAATCTGTTGCAGATATACTGTATATATATATATTTATACATGCGTATAACTAGGGTTGTAGACACACAGTCAACTTGCTCTCGAGTTTTCACAGACCTGCTTTGACCATTCCAATATGGCGGACAGCTTACGTATAGCGGCCCATAGAAATAGCCACTAATAGGGCATCTACATATCTATGAACTGAAGGAATTTAGCTCCAACTCTGAAAGTGTAGTCACTTTTACCATTCTGCTGTCAATTTTTTTTTTGCCATTTCAATAAGAATCCACATGACTGAGAAATTCACGTGAGTGCGGAAGATTTGGCCTTGGGGATTTGAGTAACAGAAACCAACAGAAAGCTGGATGGTTTGAAAGTGACTTTTTGAAAGTGACAAGCTAGCTTCATACAGTACATCGTTACCCAACAGGTAATAGACAATGGACATTTTCTGCCCACAAAATTTCACCAAAACTTTGCTAATGCGACTGCACCTGAATTAAACCCACCTGAACCAGTAAAAGTACATTTTCAGGATTTTGAGAAACCTCAGGTGTGTTCTAGGTTCAGGTTGAAATTGAACTCTGCAAGAAGGGCGCCCTCCAGGAGCAGGTTTGGATACTACTGTCCTAGATGGATGACTTACCTCCACCGATTAAATTTCAAAACTTCCGCTATGCCCCACTTCAACAGCTTAGCCAATCATCAGCATCTGTTTTGGAAGCTAATAAGCATCAAGTCCCAGTTTCCAAATATCAGTTGCTCATATCAGGCTTCTTATCTAACCTAACCAATAAGACTAACATTACCGGTGAAGAAGTGTCTGTCTGATCAACAAGTAAAATGATCAGACAGACCATCCAAAATGATACATTCATTCTCCAAACAAATTGTCTCCAAGGAGGAAACCCACACCAACACATGCACACAGAAAGGCATCCTGGCTCTACCAGGGACCATGTTGCTGTGAGGTGCCACTGCTACCCTCTGAGCCTCCATGCCACCTTCATAAATGAGGAAAAAACGCAATATTAGACCAGATGTAAGGAAACTGTGTTTGAATTTAAGGGGCCTGTGAAAGTTCTGGACCCCTATAATAACAAAAACATTAAACCTGGGGGGTCCCGTTCTGTTTCATTGAGTTAAAATCTCTCTAATTATTGATATTTACTATGTTTGTTTGTTTTTTCTATTTAGTAAGTGTGAGTTCTTAAAGTTTAATTTTATGGAGAGTATATTGAAGTAAACATATTTAATTTTACATACAGCTTGCTTCCTTCACCCCTAGTTAACGTCTGAAGGAGGTTGGGGTTGGGCTCTATGAGCCCTGACACAATTCAAACACTGTGTAGAAAATACAAAAGAAATTAGCAGAAACATGTCTAGACATTGTACACTTATGCCTGTCCAAAAGTAATAAACACTGATTATTTTACAGATAATGAATCCTCCTCAAGAATATTCTGTTTACCAGCTACTAATTGACTTAAAGAAAAGTCAGAGCAGCTTTCAAAGATGTGATGGCACTAACCTGGCAACTTTTAAAAATTCCAGTAATGTGTTCTTCCTTGGAAGCAGTCATTGTATTACTATGACTACCGGAAGTTACATAAATGCTTCAGATGGTTGGACAGTGGAAGTCTGAGAGCAAGCTGTCTCTGTTACAACCATACTGCCCAGCTCAGTCATCACAATCAACCGGCTCTCATGAATTCAAACTTTCTCCATGCCAGCTAAGCCAGCGAGTCCAATTCAGGATGAGGCGACCACCAAACTTGTGTCTGAGAATTTATTTCTCCCGCCCGTCTCCAGTGTTATGAATGAATGGGGTGGTTGGGGTGTACTAAAATTACGGAGTACCATCAATAATAAATAGTTTGCAAAACCCTAGCACGCTCTTGTTAGTCCTCACCCGCCCAGGCAGTAATGGCTCTTGGTGAAAGTGGTGTACACAGAAAGCTGATGGAGCAACTGCGTGTTTACGTTGAACTGGTAATGTACCCCGCAGCCACTTCAGTGGATGGCAATACTAGCACTTCACTCATCTGGATCCACTAACAGAGATTTATTGAGAACAGCTCCATCACACTCAGTCCACCAACAAATAAAAAAGATTTATTAAATGGCATTATAAACAATAGCATTATTGTTCGCAGTTCAGGAGGGAAAAGGGGAAGAACGCCACCAAAACCATATGGCTTTTGTGTGTGTGTCTCTGTAAGTGTATGTTATGGAGAGAGTTTATGCTTGTGTACATTTTTCTACATCTAAACACATCAATTACAGAATGTGTAGAGAAATGTAAATGGTGCTAGAAGAAAAGTAAGTGACACTCATTTCATTCTAACCATCACTATTTGCTACATTAATTACTCTGGCACCTCAGCTGCGCTCCTCTTTCACGATTAATGACCACTTTAGTTTATCTCAGCTTCACCAGCCCTAGTGTTGGATGTTTATATTCCGTCAACACAACAAAATGTAACAAACCATTTATTTTAGTCCCATAGCTGCAAGCTCGCAGACTCCTGACACTGCTTGCTTGCATCAATATGGTCTTCCTCTCAGCACGTAAGCTTTTAGTTTTTTGTGTGTGTTTATGGAGAATAATCTCGAGTGTGGGGGCTTGGTTTCACACTTCATACTCAGTGTGTGTGGGTACACGTGACAGATCACTTTTACTCAGACCCAGCAACCACACACATTCAGATGAGAGACAATGGGAAGGACATCTGAATAAACTCATGCCCACAATCTGTGTGTGAATAAAAATACATGCAGTCTGAGTGCAAGGAGGATAAGTGAGTTGCAGTGAAGTGTAATATTGGCTCTGTTCCAAGCCCCAATGAGTTGCCTACCTAGACAGTTTGCATATTTGAGCTTCTGTTTACCACATTTGATTTGGTCTGTGTATGTGGGTTGATCAATGTTTATGTTTGAATAAAAGCTTAAATGAAATCTGTTCATCATATAAAGCAATTGCGTCAGCTCAGAAGACTTGAATTAAACTGCTTGGTTCAAACAGTATGAATAAATTTGATGTAGTTATTAAAACTTTGTGGATGTGCGTGGACCTTCAGTGGATGGACAGAAACTATGAGAGACTAAACAAATCATTTATTTGTGTTCCGAAGATGAACGGAAGTCTTGAGGGTCAATATATCATGACAGAACAATATTTTTTTGTGTGAACTACCCTTTTAATTTATGGGTTAGTAACATATAAATGTCAATGATAAACAAAAGGAAAAATCTTACTGAGTGATATTAATTAACTATATGTACTTACTATATGGTTAGGATTAGGGTTTGGCTTAGGGTTACTTCAATGTAATTATGCATATTTTATTGTTATTATAATAGTAAATACATGTAACGTGTAACAAGGACACCTTAAACTAAAGTGTTACCATATATTCTTTAAACCCATGTAAGTTTTCACCTCTTAATAATTATTTTCAAAAACATTTTTACATTTTTTTTGTTTGTTGGTTTGTTTGTTTTTTTTGTTTGTTTATTTTTATTTATATAGCACATTTAAACACAACTTGGAGTTGACAAAAGTGCTTTACATAGCAAAGCAAACAACAAAACAGAAGAGATAAATTATAAATTAATGATTAAAAATAATAATTCCAATAGATAAATACAAAAACACTTCATTGACTTGCTACAAATCGAACTAGGAGGTGAGATTTAAGCATAACTTTAAAAATAGATAGTGAAGAAGTTGTTCGGATGGCAACCGGAAGTGCAAAGGCTTGATCGCCACGGTGTTTTAGTCTGGAACTAGGGATTGATAAAGTTCCTAAAAATCTGGATCTGAGCGGCCTCACTGATTTGTGTGTTTGCAACAACTTAGTGAGGTAGGTTGGTGCAAGATTATGAAGTGCTTTAAAAACCAATGTTAAAATTTTGTATTCCACTCTAAGTTTAACAGGTAGCCACTGTAATGTGGTCAGAATGGGAGTAATGTGCTGGAATTTGCGCGTGCCAGTCAGTAACCTGGCTGCTGCATTTTGAACCAATTGCAGTCGCTCCATGGAGGACTGATTTATCCCATAGTACAGCGAATTGCAATAGTCTAATCTAGATGTAACAAATGCATGAATTACTTTTTCGAATGTCTGTATTGAAAGAAGAGTTTTAACTTTAGCCAAACGTCGAAGATGAAAAAAGCATGACCTAAGCGCAATGTTTATCTGTTTATCAAACTTTAGACTGGAATCAATTAAGACACCTAGGTTCCTTACACATGGAGTAATCCACTGGGCAAAATAACCAATATCGAGATTATAAGAATTAAAAGATAGAGCATCACTAGATCCAAACAAAATCACCCCGGTTTTACCTTCATTAAGTGTCAAGAAATTACTCTTAAGCCATGATTTAAGTTCCTCAATACATACACACAACTTTGCTAATGCATTTTTATCACCAGGTTTAAAAGAAAGATACAACTGTGTATCATCAGCATATAAGTGAAAAAAATACCATATTTCTTGAAAATAGAACCCAGCGGCAGCATATAGATCGTGAATAAAGTTGGGGCACGAATGGAACCCTGAGGGACACCACAAGTCAGAGGAGCACTGTTTTTCAGCATAAACATGCAATACATTTGGTAACACTTGTTCTAAAAGTTTATTAACTTCACTATTAACTCATTTATTAGCATGCATATTACTAGCATACTGGCTGTTTATTAGTACTTATAAAGCATGATATTAATGCCTTATTCTGTATGATCATATCCCTTAGTCCTACACCATTCCTAACTTTAACAACTACCTTACTGACAATTAATAAGCAGCAAATTAGAGGTTTAATGGGGCAAAAGTCAGTTATTTGTTAGCAAGTAGTGAGAATAGATCCCCAAACTAAAGTTTGACGATTCATTTATTTGTAACTATCTATACAGAGTGTTTCAGTTCAGTCTCCTATGAGGTTCCATTTCAGTTAAAATGTTGTCAGCCACACATACCTAAAACGGCTCGTTCTAACACGCCCCCACATCTCTACGTCACGATGTGGGAAGATTTGCATAACACCGCCCAAATGTATACGGAAAGAAAGAAGGCGTAACTTTCTCGCTCTATGTTGTTGCTTCCACCGGCGTCATGTCGTGGAGAGGTGCTGTGTGTTTGGATTCGAGTAAAGAGGACATAAATCTGTGGCTGAGTTTTATTTACAACACTGTCCCAGAGCAGTACAACACAAATATTGGAGTTTGTGCTGCACACTTCACGGAGGATTGTTTTCTTAACATGGGAGAGTACAAGGCCGGTTGTGTGTAACAGGTCGTATTCACCTCGCTCCGAGCGAGATTCGAACCGCGGTCTAAGCGCGGGAGACGGGCGCTAAGAGTCACTAGATCAGGGGAGTGAGGTTTACTGGCTTGCTGGACACCACGGCTGTTACATGTCGAAAGACTTTTACTCAAAAGTGGGGCAGTTCCAACCTTACAAGGACAGTCTGGCGCTTCTGACTCACAGCCTGTAAGTAACATTATGTTTTATTATTTAAAGAATTTGCTGCTTACTATTCAAACGCGAGTGTAAGTAGTGCTTGTTGTTTGTGTTTCTCCGATCACAAATGCAGACATGTTAATGTTTACCCAGCGCGATGCAACGCGACGTGTAAAAAGACAGTATAAGTCATTATAATCAGTAATTATGTCCCCACTGGATACAACAAATGCCTCATTTGAAATGGCTTTTAATGTTTTTGTGTCATCGCGGGGACGCAGCATCATATCATGGCAAAGGGGTGTAACATTTCATCACATGCTTGAGGTATTCGGCCAATCACAACGCACTGGATAGCTGGCCAATCAGAGCACACCTCGCTGTTTCACACCGATGAGCTTTGTAAAAATCGACCCGTTTCAGAAAGGCGGGGCTTAGAGGAGATAAAATAATGTAAAATATGTGGAAAATAATGTGTTTTTTTTTACTTTAAACCGCGTAAACACATTGCATTACACCAAATACACATAAGAATGTTCTTTTTAGCACCATCATATGACCCCTTTAACTAGTTCCTCTTCAGGAACTTGAGCTGCGTCCGGTAAGACGCTTTGGGGAACGTTTTCAGCGTGAGCGGCTCTGAACATCATGTGTAATCAGTCCAAATGATGGGCGAGACATCACGGGTGGGGTGACGTAATGACCAGCTGGTATAAAAGCACATGCGGTGCAGCCAGCATCAGCTTTTTGTCATTGAGCAAAAGCGCTCTGCGTGTGTTGTCCAAACTTTCTGTTTTGTGAGTCTTATTTAATGTTGTCTGTCCTGCCACTTTATAAGCTCCACATAAGGTCGATTATATCTTTTTGCATACAAAAAAAGAGGAAAGCAGTATGTCAAGGAGACATTTAATCGATCGCTTCAAGAAAGAGGGCGAGAGCAGCTCATGTTTCAGATCGTGTGTTCCTCCCTGCGGACGCTACATGGTCCCAGGTGATACACATGATTTGTGCGTGGTCTGCTTAGGAACGGAACACGCACGGTCAGCTCTCGAGGGAGCCGACTGTGTGCATTGCGAGCGTCTACCGATGCATTTGCTCCGCTCCCGGGAAGGCTCTTTTTGACGCTGAAGGAGCCTTCGCCAGCGTATCCCGCGGTGCTGGTCCCGCTGTCGCCGAGGTGGAGCGGCGTCGGCACTCGTGGGAATCGCAATTGGATCTGATGGAGGGAATGGAGACGGGCGAGTCCCTATCTTCTTCCCCACCCTTCAGATTCGGCGGCAGCTCCCCGGGATCGGAAGCCTGCTTGGCGGTTAATTCCCCTCGGGGCGCAGGCTCGGCGCTTCGACTTTCATCCTCCGTGGAGGGTGGGTGCAAGAGTGCCGAGGCTCCGGCCCCTGTGTTGCCCCAGAATGAGGAGCTGTTGAAGGTGATGACTCGTGCTGCGGCCAAACTAAACATCAGTTGGCCGGCCGAGGAGCATGCTGAGCCGCAGTCTAGCAAACTTGATGAACTTTCTGCGAGCGAAACGATCACCTCCGACATGGTGCCTGCCGTTCTTCCCTGATCTCCACACCGAGGTGTCGAGATCGTGGGCAAGTCCTTTCTCGGCCCGCCTCTTCGTCCCCTCCTCTGATTACTACAGTAATGTGGGGGGATTGAAGCAGCGCGGTTACAGAGTGATGCTTCGGGTAGAACAGACGCTCGTGAGCTATCTGTCCCCTGATGCTGCATCATCTCTGAAGGCTCTGAAGGCAAGGGGTACGCGGCAGCGGGTCAGGTGTCGGTGTTACAGGCATACCAGGCTGACCTGCTGAAGGAGATGGATGAGTGCGAGGCTTTGAGCTCCGATGACATCACGAAGCTCAGGAGAACCACTGATTTGGCTCTCCGTGCCACCAAGGAGACCACCCGTGCTATTGGGCGGTCTATGGCAGCCATGATGGCAGCGGAGAGGCATCTCTGGTTGACCCTGTCTGGCATTAAAGATAAAGACAGGGTCTTTCTATTGGATGCCCCGCTTGCGCCTCTGGGTATGTTCAGCGACGTCGTCGATACCGTCGTCGACAGACACCAGGAGGCTCGTAGACAAGCGGTGGCATTCCAACGGTTCTTGCCTCGTTGACCTCCAGCTCAGGCGGCTGTTGGACAGGAGTAGCCCCAACCGAGTGCCAGCTCCTCGTACAGGTAGGCACAGAGACAGAGCGAGGTGGCAAGCGGCGCTCTGCCCCGGGGCCTTCTAAGCCGAAGACGGACCTGCGGGCCGTGCTTCAGGCCAAGAAGGCCTCGAAGAAGTCCTGACGCCCCTGGCCCAGGGCTTATGAGGGTAGCCCCTGCTGGAGGGGAACGGTTTTCACCGTGGTTCCCAGTGCCCGTTCTTCGCCAGTGCCCTCAGGAGGTCGGTCTGCCAACCCTGGTGCTCCAGGGCGCAGTGACCTCCAGCGAGCATATATTTCAGTTCCTTCCACCCAGAAACGTAGCGGATCTGAGATGCTCGCCACCCCTTCGGAGGTCTCTAGAGCAGCTAGTTCTAGCTGCTCTGATTACACCAGAGGCCTGTCTCGAGAGACTGGTTCCCTTAGTAGACCATTTGGCAGCGTGGAAACTACTGCCAAATGTTTCATGATGGGTCCTGCAGACTGTAGAAAGAGGCTACAGCATCCAGTTTGGATCTCCACCGCCTCGATTCAACGGCGTTATTCCCACTCTGGTGGGCCCCGAGCAGGCTCTGGTAATGGAACAAGAAGTAGACACTCTCTTGAGAAAGGAGGCCATAGAGGTGGTCCCTCCCCATGAAAGAGAGTCCTGGTTCTACAGCCGGTACTTCATAGTTCCAAAGAAGGATGGGGGGTTGCGTCCGATTTTAGATCTGCATCAGCTGAACCGCTTCAGTCATGCAACTGAAGTTCAAGATGCTGACACTCAAACAGGTCATGCCTCAGATCAGGTCCGAGGACTGGTTTGTCACGATCGATCTAAAGGACGCATACTTCCATGTCTCCATCCTTCCCACTCACAGGAAGTTCCTGAGGTTTGCTTTCGGGGGCGAAGCTTACCAGTATCGGGTTCTTCCGTTTGGTCTAGCACTCTCACCCTGCACTTTCACGAAGTGTGTGGATGCTGCGTTAGCTCCGTTGCGGCTACAGGGCATCGGCATACTCAATTACATCGACGATTGGTTGATTCTCGCTCAATCAGAGCAGATGGTGGTTTGGCATCGAGATGTCGTTCTTGCCCACATGAAAGTGCTGGGGTTAAGACTGAATGCTAAGAAAAGTGTGCTTTCTCCGGCTCAGAGAACCACTTATCTGGGCGTGGTTTGGGATTCACTCACGATGCAGGCTCGTATGACACCTTCTCGGATCGAGTCGATCCTCACCGCAGTCGCGAGGGTGAAATAAGGCCAGTCACTCAATGTGAAGCAGTTTCAGAGACTGCTGGGTCTGATGGGAGCTGCGTCCAACGTGATAACTTTTGGCCTGCTGTACATGAGACCCCTACAGTGGTGGCTCATGACCAAGGGGTTTTCCCCGAGGGGAAATTCGCTTAGCATGATCAAGGTCATGCGGCGGTGCCTATGTGCCTTAGACATGTGGAGGAAGCCTTGGTCCTTGAATCAGGGCCCGGTGTTGGGAGCTCCTTGTCGCCGCGTGACGCTAGCGACGGACGCGTCCCTCACCGGTTGGGGAGCGGTCATGAGTGGCCACCCTGCCCGCGGTCTGTGGAGTGGTCGCCATCTCTCATGGCATATCAATCGCCTAGAGATGCTGGCCGTGCTGCGTGCACTGAAGTATTTCCTCCCAGACCTGAGAGATCACCATGTGTTGGTACGCACTGACAACACATCAGTGGTCGCTTATATCAACCACCAAGGAGGACTGCGCTCGCGCCCCCTGTACAGGCTGGCGCGCTAGATCCTTGTGTGGGCCCAAGGGAGACTCCGCTCATTGAGAGCGGTATATATCCCTGGGCATCTCAATATGGGAGTAGACGTCCTGTTGAGACAGGGGCCGAGGCCCGGGGAATGGAGGTTTCACCCAGATGTGGTGAAGCAGATCTGGAGAGAATTTGGCCAGGCTCAGGTGGACCTCTTCGCTACTCAGGAGACAGCGCAATGTCCCCTCTGGTACTCTGTAGTTCATCCAGCTCCACTGGGGCTGGATGCTATGGTACAGATGTGGCCGAGGCTTCGTCTGTATGCTTTTCCCCCGATCGCTCTGCTCCCGGGAGTTCTGGCGAGAGTGCGCCGGGACGAGGTCAGTCTACTTCTGGTAGCACCGTTCTGGCCGGGCCGAGTATGGTTCTTGGACCTGATTTCTCTCCTCGACTGCTCTCCATGGGAGATTCTCGTCAGGAGGGATCTGCTCTCACAGGCAGGGGTTTTTCACCCCCGCCCGGAGTTATGGAAGCTGTGGGTATGGCCTCTGAGGGGGCGCAGCTCATAGCTTCCGGTCTCTCAACCGAGGTTGTTGAGACCATACTCCAATCTAGAGCTCCCTCAATGAGGAAACTGTACACCTTGAAGTGGAAGCTTTTCACTTCTTGGTGTGGAGACCGCCAGCTTGAGCCATTTAACTGCCCAATTGGTACAGTGCTGGAGTTCCTGCAGGCCCGACTCTCCGCAGGGTTGACCCACTCTACCTTGAAGGTTTATGTGGCGGCAATATCGGCCTACCACGCCTCTCTTGGGGGACAGTCAGTGGGCAGAAACCCCTTGGTTACACATTTCCTCCACGGTGCGCTGAGGCTGAGGCATCCGGTACGGTCCCGTGTGCCACCTTGGGACCTGGCTGTGGTGCTCGAGGCTCTCTGTAGGCCTCCCTTCGAGCCTATCGAGGATATTTCTGATCTCCATCTCACTCTAAAGACAACATTTCTGTTGGCGATATCTTCTCTAAAGAGAGTGGGGGATCTTCAGGCCCTCTCAGTGGCCCCTACTCATTTGGAATTTGCGCCCTGCATGGCCAAAGCCTTTTTATACCCACGAGCGGGGTATGCTCCGAAGGTCTCCTCCTCAGTACCACAGCCTATAGTACTGCAGGCTTTCTGTCCTCCTCCCTTTCGGGAGCCTGACCAGCAAAAGCACAATTGTATGTGTCCAGTGCGAGCAAAGTGTCCAGTGTCTGCCCTGTGGAGAAGTGCGGACCAATTGCTAGTCTGCTACGGTCCCACTAAGAGAGGTCTGCCGGCTACAAAGTAGACCCTCAGCCAATGGTTTGTGGATGCCATTAACATTTCTTATGAGTCCTCTCAGCTCCCCTCGCCGATGGGAGTCAGAGCTCATTCAACTCGAAGTGTGGCGGCCTCCAAGGCCTTTCTCGCAGGTGTCCCAATACAGGACATCTGCAACGCTGCGGGTTGGTCCACGCCCCTGACCTTTATCAGATTTTATGGCCTCGATATGCGGGCCACTCCAGGCTCTTCCGTTCTCTCGCCCTCGTTGTGCTCCTGAGGGATACACACAGGGCAGGGACTTGGAAGTCTGGCAGCGTGGGCATCTTGTTCCCCAAAGCGTCTTACCGGACGCAGCTTGAGTTCCTGAAGAGGAACGCCTCAAGGTTACGTATGTAACCCTGGTTCCTCGAAGGAACGAGACGCTGCGTCTTGGTGCCACACTTCCTGCATCCCTGCCAGCGTTTTGCTTCATTCCTTGAAGCTGATGGCAGCTGCATCGCACGTGCTTTTATACCAGCTGCTCATTACGTCACCCCGCCCGTGACGTCTCGCCCATCATTTGGACTGATTACACACGATATTCAGAGCCGCTCACGCTGAAGACATTCCCCAAAGCGTCTTACCGGACGCAGCGTCTCGTTCCTTTGAGGAACCAGGGTTACATAAGTAACCTTGAGGCGTTTTTTTGTAACTTGATGCAAAGGTGATATAATACAAAGTATATTGTTATAAATGTACATACATTTTTAAAAAAATCAAAATATTGATGACTGTTGAAACGCCATCACAGTCTTTTGAAAAGGGTCCATAGTTTAAATTCTCTGTCTGTACAAAGTATTGGAGTATACTTAGCATAAAGAAAAAAATTGTGTCCGTGTATGTGCACTTTTGGGACACATGCAGTGACAGAAGAGGTGTCATATGCCTCCCAGGTATCAGTGTGCGCTCTGTTTGGCTGGGCAGTCTGCCTCCTCACCTTAATCCAAACAGAAAACAAGACGCACTGCAGAGATCCCAAATAACCCATTTATGACACAGCTTTACGACAGAGAGAGATGAGTCAGTTTGTTTGTGTGAATGAAAGAGTGGGAAAACAGCTTCATTCTTTATTTTAGAACAGCGAATATGCCGCTAATCTTACGGCTAAATCTATGAAAAAGAAAAAGCATGATATAGTTTTTATGAAGCAGAAGCTCTGTTTTAAACCATAAAATACCTTCTAAAATAACATTGCATGGCTCCTCCCCAGAGATGGCAATCCCTAAATGCACGGCAAAAATCTCATTTATACAAGATGATATTTCATTCAGGATAAGGTATATTTCATTTATTAAAAAATATCAAAATAAAGGTTGCAATTGTTCTTACGGAATCAAAACCAATATATATATATATTGTCAGCATGTTGCTAAACTAAGTACAATAAATATAAAATTACACATATACATATATATATATATTAGTGTAATTTTATATTTATTGTACTTAGTTTAGCAACATTCTGACTTCAAACTCTATTGGTGTAACGGGGCTGATGAGACGAGAGACGTGCGGATCCATATGCAAGCTTTTATTTAGAAACATAGTCAAATCACAGGCAGGGTCAAACAACGGCAAACAGGTATGGCAGGGACAAGACAAAGAGTAATCCTAGGGCAAGCGTGGGTCGACGATCGGCGAACAATATCCAACGGGGCAAGGCAGAGCAATAATCCAGGTACACGAGCAATAATCCAAACGAGGTGCAAACAGAGTCCGAACGGCAAGGCAAGGGTTAATCCAGGAAACACGGGCAGAAATCAAAACACGGGAAGACAGGCAAGGCAAGACTAAGACAACTAAGAGGGCTTCGTAGGGTAGCTATCACTAGGATATTTGCGTACAATACTCGGCGATCTGACTGAGGAAGTCCATGGCTTAAGTAGTGTGTGTGAGATTGCAAGATGGGTATCAGGTGTGAGCATGTGATTAGGGAAATGGCTGCTGGGAAATGAAGTCCGGGGTAGTGTGTGGTGTGAGAGTCAATGTGATGGAAGGGTGACCTCTGGTGGCGAACAAATGGAGGTCCATGGACCAGATTCATGACATAGCCCCTCCCCAAGGAGCGGCTTCCAGACGCTCCAAACATTACACAATCCAAGAAGGTGGTGGAGCGGAGGCGGAACAGAGGGAGGGACGGAGGGCCAGGTCCACTTGGGAGTGGAGAGGTCGAGGACCGAGGCAGAACAGGGCACCAAGGCGGAGCAGGCGGGACTGGAGCCCACCAGGGCGGAACAGACGAGGCTGAAGCCCTCCAGGGTGGAGCAGACGGAGCAGGAGCCCACCAGGATAGCGCAGACAGAACTGGAGCCCACCAGTGTGGAGCAGACGACCTCCACGGCGGAGCAGACAGAGCAGGAGACCACCACAGCAGAGCAGATGACCACCAGACCGGAATTGTAGACCACCTCCACGGCGGAGCAGACGACCTCCACGGCGGGGCAGAGGCCCATGGCAGAGACTGGGACCTAGGGGAAACTGAGACACAAGAGACAGGCAGAGCATATATGGCCTCCATGGCCGGCTCAGAGCAAGGCAGCAGTTCATAGACAGCCTCCATAGCCGTGACAGGGCAGGGCGAGAGTTCACAGACGGCCTTTCTAGCCGTTCCAGGGCAGAACGAGAGTTCACAGACGGCCTTCATAGCCGTGACAGGGCAGGGCGAGAGTTTACAGATGGATACCACGGACACCTCCAGAGGTTCTGCAGCAGATGCCACCACCTCCGGAGGTTCTACAGTGGTAGTATAGGGAACGAGAGAGAGTTCTGTAATGGTCTCTTTGGCCGCAACACAACAGGCTGAGAGTACATTGCTGGGTGCCACCATCATACAAGGGGCTGAGGCGAGCCCCGCTGCTTCTGTAGGTTCTGCAGCGTGTGCCGTCACCTCGGGCAGTTCTGCGGTGGTGTATGCAGCCCAAACGCAACATAAAGCGATTCCCATCCTGGAAAGCACTTCGGTCAGAGGAGTTAGATCATGGACAGAAGGGTTGAAGTGAGTGGGTTTGGGGATACCAGCTGCGCGTGCAGACACCAGCGGTACATCCCTCACACTGGATCCCAGACTGAGAAATCGAAGCACTGACCTTGAATATCTGGGTGTGGTGGACAGGACGTCACAAGACTCTGAATGATCAGCGGTCACGTGAGGTGGTTCTGGAGGGTCAGTGGTGACGTGAAGGGACTCTGGAAGGTCAGCGGAGACATGACGAAACTCTGGTAGATCAGCTGTGACGTGCTGTGACTCTGGACGATCAGCTGAGGCGTGCTGGGACTCTGGACGATCAGCTGAGGCGTGCTGGGACTCTGGACGATCAGCTGAGGCGTGCTGGGACTCTGGACGATCAGCAGTGCCGTGCTGGGACTCTGGACGATCAGCAGTGCCGTGCTGGGACTCTGGACGATCAGCAGTGCCGTGCTGGGACTCTGGACGATCAGCAGTGACGTGACTTGGCTCAGGAATGACAGTTGTGACATGACGGAACGTCGTGGTGGCCGCCATTTTGTGAACAGACTCTGCTACGGCCGCCATCTCAGTCATAGACGCGGTGTCGCGTTCCTCTTCCGCGACACCCACAGTAAACGAAGAGCCAGCGCACAGCAAAGCATAGTCTATAAAGTCCTTTAGACTGCAATGAAACGTCCCCTCTGGTAACTATGACTTTACAGGCTCACTGAGTCCAAAACGAAATATGTCTTTTAATACTACCTCATCAAAGGGAATCTTATGCGCCAGCTCGCAGAATTGAATGACGTACTCTTCAATAGATGAACTCCCTTGACGCAGGTCAAGCAGCTGGTCGAATGGGTCCATACCTGGCCAGGGTCCTGTAGAAAAGCCGCTGGATCCTCGTTTGGCCGAGTATTCTGTAACGGGGCTGATGAGACGAGAGACGTGCGGATCCATATGCAAGCTTTTATTTAGAAACATAGTCAAATCACAGGCAGGGTCAAACAACGGCAAACAGGTATGGCAGGGACAAGACAAAGAGTAATCCTAGGGCAAGCGTGGGTCGACGATCGGCGAACAATATCCAACGTGGTAAGGCAGAGCAATAATCCAGGTACACGAGCAATAATCCAAACGAGGTGCAAACAGAGTCCGAACGGCAAGGCAAGGGTTAATCCAGGAAACACGGGCAGAAATCAAAACACGGGAAGACAGACAAGGCAAGACTAAGACAACTAAGAGGGCTTCGTAGGGTAGCTATCACTAGGATATTTGCGTACAATACTCGGCGATCTGACTGAGGAAGTCCATGGCTTAAGTAGTGTGTGAGATTGCAAGATGGGTATCAGGTGTGAGCATGTGATTAGGGAAATGGCTGCTGGGAAATGAAGTCCGGGGTAGTGTGTGGTGTGAGAGTCAATGTGATGGAAGGGTGACCTCTGGTGGCGAACAAATGGAGGTCCATGGACCAGATTCATGACAATTGGAGTTGCTGCCCATGAAGAATATTCCAGATCAGTCACCACTGTAGTTAGGTTGCTCCCTTATAAAACAGCTGTTTATGTAGGCAATATACAGCAAGACAGCTCACTATGGCTTAGAACAGATGTTACTGTAACTGCTTAAAAGAAAGCAAACATAATAAATTTTCAAAATAATTAAAGAATGACATAAATTCACTATATAGTAATTGTGAATTAAAAAACAGCAACCAAAGGTCACACTTTACAACCCGAATTCTGGAAATATTGGGACATTTTTTAAATTTTAATAAAATGAAAACTAAAAGATTTTCAAATCACATGAGCCAATATTTTATTCACAATAGAACATAGAGATCATAACAAATGTTTAAACCAGTTTAAACATTTGTTAGTTTTAGTTTTTGTAAGTTTTATCCACTAAATGAGCTAATTTCAAATTTGATGCCTGCTACAGGTCTCAAAAAAGTTAGCACAGGGGCAACACCTATGGAGAACATTTGCCGCACCGTTAAACGAAAAATACGTCAAAGACGACCACGAACTCTTCAGCAGCTGGAAACCTATATCAGGCAAGAATGGGATCAAATTCCAACACCAAAACTCCAGAAACTCATAACCTCGATGCCCAGACGTCTTCAAACTGTTTTGAAAAGAAGAAGAGATGCTACACCATGGTAATCATGCCCCCGTTTTGGGCATAAAATTGTACAACCCGAATTCCGGAAATGTTGGGATGTTTTTTTAATTTGAATAAAAGGAAAACGAAAAGAATTTCAAATCACATGAGCCAATATTTTATTTACAATAGAACATAGATAACATAACAAATGTTTAAACTGAGAAATTTTTACAATTTTATGCACAAAATGAACATGTTTACCATGGTGTAACATCTCCTTTTCTTTTCAGAACAGTTTGAAGACATCTGGGCATCGAGTTTCTAGAGTTTTGGTTTTGGAATTTGGTCCCATTCTTGCCTGATATAGATTTCCAGCTGCTGAAGATTTCGTGGTCGTCTTTGACGAATTTTTCATTTAATGATGCGCCAAATGTTCTCTGATCTGGACTGCAGGCAGGCCAGTTCAGCACCCGAACTCTTCTACTATGAAGCCATGCTGTTGTAATAGCTGCAGTGTGTGGTGTTGCATTGTCCTGCTGAAATACACAAGGCTTTCCCTTAAATAGACGTCATCTGGAGCGGAGCATATGTTGCTCTCAAACCTTTATATACCTTTCAGCATTCATAGTGCCCATACCGTATGCACTTATGCACCCCCATACCATCAGAGATGCTGACTTTTGAACTGAACGCTGATAACACGCTGGAAGGTCTCCCTCCTCTTTAGCCCGGAGGACACGGCGTCCGTGATTTCCAACAAGAATGCCAAATTTGGGTTGTATTTTAAGGTCCAATCCTCACTATTAACAAACCATTAACTGGGTCTTTTGCTTCAATAAACTCCTAATTTGCTTTTTTATTAATAGTTAGTAGAGTAGTTGTTAAGTTTAGGTATTGGGTAGGATTAGGGATGTAGAATAGGATCATGCAGAATATGTGCTTTATACTGTAAGCACTAATAAATAGCCAATATGGTAATAATAGGCAACCTAATAAGCAACTAGTTAATAGTGAGAGCTGGTCCCTATACTAAAATATTACCCAACCAGGACAATCAAACATATTTAGCCAGACTGAAGATATCTAAATATTCCTTTTTTTCAAGTGATTCTATTCCACCTGTTTTCCAAAACATCCTCAGGAGGTGCATTAGGGGCTATTTACACGCTGCGGTTTAAATCTGTGGCTCTGCAATCAAACTCTTCTGAAAGTTAGATATAATCCTTAAACCCAATAAATCTACAACTCTCAAATCTGCTTTTGATCTGTGCTTGTAAAGGTGAGGTTATAGGTTCAAGGGCCATATGGCAACCTTTAGTAAAAGTACTTATCCACAATAATATCCACAATAAATGCATCATGCTGTGTACAACATAAAAACCAAACATATTAAAGAATGCATAATAATAATAAAAAAGTACTATAGGCCTCAACTAATATGCTCGGAGACAAACCCAGGGTGTAGAGTTCTACACAGACCCTGTGACCCAACCTGTCTGGCACAGTCAAGTTTTAATACCAAACCTAAAATTGCTTTTGAATAGCCAGACAGTTTGGTAGGGTTAGTAGTGGACCTCTCTCAGGGAACCATTATATTCTTGTTTGGAAGCTGAAGAATGGTGAAAAACTGACTGGTTAATAGGAAGGTTTTTTTTTTTTTTTCTATGGCCAACAAGGATGTTGATCCAGGAATATGTCCTGCTTGGAAAATTCACATTTCTACTACATTCTACCACAGCATTGACAATTTCACTCTTTATTTTGGCTCAGTTATTCCTGGAAACCACACTTCATTTTAATTACTGAGATAAAAAGGAGAAAAAAAACCATGTCTTTTTTCTCCTCTGAAGGCCATGTCACAACACGCTGCAATATGGCGCATATAGGAATTGCTAGTACAGCAGCTAAGAGTCAATTGGTTTCAAATAAAAGGACAAGTGTGTGAGACAGCATAAACAGCATAAACATTTAATATGTGCTGACAGAGGCTATAAGCCTTTGGCCCTGGACAGTCTCACTTTAAACTGTGCGAAAACAAGCAGCATAAATCCACACAACTGTGTCCTGCCATAAAAGTGTCAAGAGGTTATTTTTATTTGGCCACACAGACACAGAGAGAGGGCCCCAACCCAGCCCTCAGTGTTGAGGCCAGAGCCTGAAAGCCCTGGAGGTCTGGCAGAGTTGGAGTGGACAGCATTATCGAGGAGACATTACACCAATACACACGCACACCACTCAATTTTCTCTCTGAATTGCAGTCTTACTGTCTGTTATCTTCAATTTAAAGTCAATGTTGGTCCAGTTTAACGTACACATAAATTTAATTCATTTTGAAGTGGATGGAAATTACAGCTCTACCAGCACCAATAATGAGGATGCGGTTATGAAGATCATGAAAGAGGAGATCTTTCTGTGCTCAGATTAAAGTTGAGCTGCTTCCTGCCTCAGTGTTCCCACTGGGACAAGCAGGGGTGTTCTCCCCAACTTCTGAGCTCGTCCCCCCACTTTTTGAGAAATAATAATTATATTGAAAGCATCTTGGCTGCTGTGTGAAGAAAAAATTGTAGCCAGTTGCATAAAATTACAACTTTAAGATCTACTTGTGGCTTTGCAGTAAGTGGTAATATATTATGTCTAGTGCCCACTTACCCGCCTTTCAACAAGAACTACAGGGCAAACGTCACCTAATTAATATCAGTGAGCACCTAATTAATATTTATGAGCTAAGTTGATGAGGTTTATAATGTATCTTCCACCTTGGGACATGGATTCTCAATTATGCTTCTGGTTGAGGTTAGTCCCAACACCCACAGCCTGTTCATGGCATTTATACGTAGGTAACGTTTACAACCACAAAACGTACATTTTTGTACGCTTTGATTAATGCTGAAACATACAATTTTGACGTATTGCAATGTTTAAAATGTACAATTATTACATATTTACAGCTAAAAACAAACATAAAATGTTTATTAAACTTTTACTTAAGATATTTGTATCAATGAATTTTTATCATTTTTTCAATAGAGTTTTAGTCTACCCCCAAACCCATGCATACTAGTGATGCGCGGATGGCGGTTAAATCCGCGGGTCGGGTGGGTCGGGTAATAAAAACTGATCATTGTGATCATTTGGGGGTGGGTCGCGGGTGGATAAGATAAATCATTAATGATGCAAATAATAAATACATTTTCTAACAATAGTTAGAAATAATAGTTTAATAGGCTACAGAAATTGAATAAACTGTAAATTAACATATTAAAGTTATTCAACAAAACATTATTTAGTCGAGCAGTGAGAGATTTTCTGTCTTTTGTTGTTTGATTAACATTAATGAAAAACGGCACAACTTTATTAGGCTGCTGTCACAAGACCTACAGTGGGTACGGAAAGTATTCAGACCCCCTTAAATTTTTCACTCTTTGTTATATTGCAGCCATTTGCTAAAATCATTTAAATTCATTTTTTTTCCTCATTAATGTACACACAGCACCCCATATTGACAGAAAAACACAGAATTGTTGACATTTTTGCAGATTTATTAAAAAAGAAAAACTGAAATATCACATGGCCCTAAGTATTCAGACCCTTTTCTCAGTATTTATTAGAAGCACCCTTTTGATCTAATACAGCCATGAGTCTTTTTGGGAAAGATGCAACAAGTTTTTCACACCTGGATTTGGGGATCCTCTGCCATTCCTCCTTGCAGATCCTCTCCAGTTCTGTCAGGTTGGATGGTAAACGTTGGTGGACAGCCATTTTTAGGTCTCTCCAGAGATGCTCAGTTGGGTTTAAGTCAGGGCTCTGGCTGGGGCATTCAAGAAGAGTCACAGAGTTGTTGTGAAGCCACTCCTTCGTTATTTTAGCTGTGTGCTTAGGGTCATTGTCTTGTTGGAAGGTAAACCTTTGGCCCAGTCTGAGGTCCTGAGCACTCTGGAGAAGGTTTTCGTCCAGGATATCCCTGTACTTGGCCGCATTCATCTTTCCCTCGATTGCAACCAGTCGTCTTGCCCCTGCAGCATGATGCTGCCACCACCATGCTTCACTGTTGGGACTGTATTGGAGAGGTGATGAGCAGTGCCTGGTTTTCTCCACACATACCGCTTAGAATTAAGGCCAAAAAGTTCTATCTTAGTCTCATCAGACCAGAGAATCTTATTTCTCACCATCTTGGAGTCCTTCATGCGGGCTTTCATGTGTCTTGCACTGAGGAGAGGCTTCCGTCTGGCCACTCTGCCATAAAGCCCCGACTGGTGGAGGGCTGCAGTGATGGTTGACTTTCTACAACTTTCTCCCATCTCCTGACTGCATCTCTAGAGCTCAGCCACAGTGATCTTTGGGTTCTTCTTTACCTCTCTCACCTAGGCTCTTCTCCCCCGATAGCTCAGTTTGTCCGGACGGCCAGCTCTAGGAAGGGTTCTGGTCGTCCCAAACGTCTTCCATTTAAGGATTATGGAGGCCACTGTGCTCTTAGGAACCTTAAGTGCAGCAGAAATGTTTTTGTAACCTTGGCCAGATCTGTGCCTTGCCACAATTCTGTCTCTGAGCTCTTCAGGCAGTTCCTTTGACCTCATGATTCTCATTTGCTCTGACATGCACTGTGAGCTGTAAGGTCTTATATAGACAGGTGTGTGGCTTTCCTAATCAAGTCCAATCAGTATAATCGAACACAGCTGGACTCAAATGAAGGTGTAGAACCATCTCAAGGATGATCAGAAGAAATGGACAGCACCTGAGTTAAATATATGAGTGTCACGGCAAAGGGTCTGAATACTTAGGACCATGTGATATTTCAGTTTTTCTTTTTTTAATAAATCTGCAAAAATGTCAACAATTCTGTGTTTTTCTGTCAATATGGGGTGCTTTGTGTACATTAATGAGGGAAAAAAATGAACTTAAATGATTTTAGCAAATGGCTGCAATATAACAAAGAGTGAAAAATTTAAGGGGGTCTGAATACTTTCCGTACCCACTGTATGTCACGCATCCAATACTGATACACATGGGTTTCATTCGCAGCTGTTTACATTAACTTAAGACAAAACCGACAGTGCTTATGAGGATACTCGCCAGGACGACCATTTTGACGTCATTTTGTGTGTATTTGGCCACTTAAGCACAACAAGCGCGCGCTTTTGGATGTAACTGTGAGCGCACAGAAAAGCGCCTCTAAAGCGCGCGAGTACCGAAAGGCTTAAAAAGATTTGCAAATGAGAAATTGTGACGATGCAACAATGACCGATTAGGCAATTGACAATTCTGTCAATACCGAAACGTGAGCTAAAGTCTTCTATCGCAGCGTGCAGCTCTAGATGCGCTGATGTTAAGAGAAAGGCAGAGAGAAGACGCGGTCACTCATGCTGTTTTCAAATGACTGATTTGATCTGATGGTTTGTGTGAATTTATTTACTCATCTAACCTACATGCTATATTGAATAAATGTTTTGCAGGAATTTCCCTCATTTTAAAGTCGAAAGGTGCGGGAATGAGTAATGCGATATATGCGCAATACCGCACTGAAATTCAGGACCTGATTAAACATAATTCTATTGTACAGAGAACTGTGAAACATGACTTTTCCAAAACTTTCTGGGTTTATTTATGTTTTGCAAAACTTTCCAGGCCTGGAAATTGCTGTTTTAAAATTCCATGACTTTTCCAGGTTTTTCATGACAGTATGAACCCTGAATGTGACGATCGGGTGCGGTTATCTAAATCAGACAAAAATCTAGTTGCGGGCGGTTGGCGGGCGGATAATTTATTTGAAGCTGCGGATTCGGGTGACGTTTTAGCTCATCCGCGCATCATTAATGCATACCCATTTTTATTATTATACATATATGCAGGGAAATTATAATTTTAGTAACAATATAGCATTAAACAGATACTTTCTCCTACCCCTAAACCTAACCATAACCATTCCTTAACAATATGTATAGAATAAAGAAAAGCATGATAGACAGTGCAATCACAATAATTTATTTATTGCAAAAATGTCAAAAGCAGTACTAAAAGTAGTGCTGGGCAATATACGAGTTCAAACGGTAACCATAATCCAGTTTGAATTATGCACATGATTTTTTTTTTTTTTTTTTTTTTTTTTTTAATGGTATACCAGTACAACCGCCCAAGCAATGACAGCATCTTGAATTGAGAGGGGAACCTTGTCAACAGCAGAAATCACAGAACTAAACGAAATGTTATCACGAGCAAACTTCATTTAATAAATAGGTTTGAATACATGAATGCCATTGATATGACAACTGGATACAAAATAATAAAAATGTTAATGCTGTGATTGCAATATTCATAATTATTCATTTGTAAGTCTGTAAAGTTGTTCATATGTAAATTATTTGTTTTAGGTGCTGTCATTACATCAGTATTGTATATTTAGATGCTGTAAATACGTCAGTATTATACATTTCACCGTCTTTGCAAACTTAAGTAAATGTACAGTATGTTTTGTTGAACCACATTTTGCATAAAATACATGCAAATTCTCATGAGATCACATTGACTATTTCAAGAGAGCCCAAAGATCTCAATTAGCTGGATCAGATGTGTTTCATTAAAGCTGGAACTCTACTCCGTCCGCAGGACGGTAGATCTCTGGAAGTACGATGGAGAACCCCTGCTCTGTGACAAACGACAGGATAAGGGGGTGGTGGACTGGGATGAGGGGAAGCATAAATACAGGGAACCAGCAGACTCTGGAAGCATCATGTCCCACCGTTGGGCAGAACTTCACAGGCTCAAAAAGATGCCAGAGACACCAGAAATTTGGACACTGCAAGTGGTGTGTGTATAAGTGTATATACATATATGTGAATCTGTATGTGTGTGTGTTCATACTGTAGACATCTGGGGCGGCAATCAGTGGGCTGCTCTCAAGGGCTGCCAAGGCAAACAAGGCAATAACAAATCCACTTTGCAGATCATCGATCTGCTTCTGCCCTGGCCAAGGTAAACACTCCCGGCTTGAAGTTTGCTTTTCAAAGAAGGGCTAAGGGATCGAGGGGAGGCCACTTCCCCTGCTTGGGCTAGTTTTTTTTAGCTTTCTTCTCTCCTCAACATGTGCAGATAGACACATTCTCAAATGCCAGGCAAAGGGTGCACACAAAGCAATGTAAAAACCAAGCCGTATGCCATGTTCATGCAGCTTGTTCAATACTGTCATTAAAGGTGCTACCTCTCCATCTTTATAGTTTTTAAATTAGAGTGTGTTTGTGAAGATTCAGTTAACCAGGTCATTTTTGAACATTATTCAGATGAACTGTATGCACTGTTTGTAGTCCTGCAGTGGTACTAAAGCGCTAACAGAGGGAATTATAAGTGAGGAGCAGCAGATGGCATGAAGGGTGATGGGTCAGCATAACAGACAGAGCAGCATTGATTTTTAGGGACACTGGATTAAGCGAGGGACAAAATTAGAGCGATGATGTGGTGGGGAAGAACACAATATAGCAACAGAACAACTGCCATCTCTGAAGAGAGGTGCAAGATACTCACTCAGAATCTCAGTTAAAGTGCAGATTTATCAGAGACATCACCAGTTCAGCCTTACAAAACAGTTTTTATGTGGCATGGTAGAGTATCTGATTCCATGTTATATCTGACTGGTTTATAGTGGTTAGTGCTGGTTTGGAGCTACCTGTAGTCTAGCTGGTGGCCAGAATGGCATTGCAAAACTTGGTGAAACTTGCTGAAGCTGGTTGACCAGCAAGAGAGTGGTTGACCAAGGAAGTCTTGCTGGTTCAGCTAGTTATACCAGATACTGTATGCTTTGAAATAAATAAAGTGAATGCTAATCATTCTTGCAACATGGTATTTACATTGTATTGGTATGTATATTGTATTCCGTCTTTTTTAAAAAAAAAAAAAAAAAGAAAAATACTATGCTAAAATTATAGTAACATAGCAGTACCAATTTTATGTTGTAAATTAAGCTAGACTGATGATGATGATGATGAATAGCTTGCAGTGTTTTTCTTTCTGCAACCCTTCTTTTAAGTCTGTCTTTGTGTCTCTAAAGCTTTGCACCTCCATTGATCTCACTATTTCCAACTCTGTTTCTTTTACCTTCTCCTTCTCTGTTCCTCATAAGCAAAGAAAAGAAACGCGTTGCAGTCCAAGGAGAGTGCGGTGAGGCGCAGGGCAGGAGACAGCCTCCATTGAGCTAGCAAATGAGCTTTGCTACCCTAGAGACCACAGCTTACAGTTCGGAAACGCTGGCCGGCTCTCCTGCCACAAGCCCCAGTGCTCTGGCCAGCCTGCATAACCAGGGTTAGGGGAAATGAGGCCTGATGGCCCAGCTGCTCGGTTTGGGGTGAGACCTTAATGAAAGGCCTGCAAATGTCTGGGTCATTGCTTAAGATCCAAGACATTCCTGTCATCAGAGACTGGATTGAGAATTGTATGATGTGGGATCATGTGCGCCTGTTTGCGTGCCACGGCCGGATATCTGGTGTCTTTGTTTTAGCCAAATTTGAACTGACGTCTAAGTGAAGTTTAGACAGAAGGATGACGTTCATTGGTATGATAACTGGCTGCATTTTCATTTGAAATGTCCTTTGAATAACTATCCAGCATTGTCAGTTTGTTAAAAATGATTTCTTATTACATGCGAAGGAGCTTCATATCACAACTCTCCAGTGCTGCCATTTTGATGACCTTGTAACCTGCGGATGGCACAGTGCACACCTTTCTAGATATTTTTAGCATCTGCATTTCAGCACTCCACTTAACAGGATAAGCCGCCCTGGTGTTGACCTGTAAGTGGCTGGTTCAAGGGAGGCTGGAGATGTCATTTCCTCCCTGGTCCTTTTTCTTGATAATTAGAAGAGCAGAACAGAAGAAAAGGGGGGAAAAGGTACATTGGCTGTTGCCTGCCATTACTGTATCTCAAGGAGGTCTGTAATAGCTGAAGAAAGCTAATTGTTAGCAATCAATGAAAAGAGCTTGGTTGATGTGTGAACTCCTAGAAGTGCACTATTTGAAATTTCCCATCTTTCTTCATTGGACAATGGAAAGTTTTGAGCCAATCACCTGAGCTGTAAATGCTATGTGACTGATCACTCAGGAGTCACAGGAAAATGATGACATGACAATATTGATTGGCAGATTTAAGAGTCCTTCAAAAAATGACATGAACACTGCTGAAACATCCATAATAAAATGAAATATCTGCATGGATTTATTTTTATGAAATAGTTGTTTTGGATACGTTATGCCATCTTAAATGAGAGATTAACAAGGTCATGCTAACTAGCCAAACCAATTGACCCCTTGCCGTAGCCAGACTTTGGACAATCAGCATTAAGTCTTGTCTGATTTGCATTATATTCTGACCAAGAACTGGCCACATAATCTCAAAACAAAACTCTTGAATATACTGCATATAGATGTGTTCTTGCCATAAACCTCAATATCAGCAACTTGTTTTTGAACTTTAATGACTTTCTTTCCTAGCACGCTGATAAAAAGCATCAAACTCCTCAAAACTGAGAAAGGCCAGCCAATTAAATTGGATTGGGCTATTTAAGAAAGCTGTTGCCATTTTTGTTTGCAGGATGCATCAGACAGTCAGTGATTGGTCTATGCAGTTGAAGGCTAAGACAATCTTTCAGCTTACTCTTCCTTTCTGTACATTTTGTTTATATGAGTTTAATTCTGTTCTACTTCTCCACTTTATCATTCAGAAGAGTCTATATTAATAAAAGGAGGGTTTTTTTTCTTTAATTGGCCTTTTTGATTTTTTCCAAACATCAGGAAAAACAGAATTAAGAACAAACCTTCTAAGCAAAGCATACACTTGATTACCAGAACAAAGCATTGCCTCCCAAACACACACACACACACACACACACACACTTAACATGATCTCATTACAGCTCTCATCACTCATGGCCGGGAAGAGGAAATGAGGGTGGACCCAAAGGAAGTTCAGGGGTGGCCTGGCAATGTGCACAGACTTGCTGCATACTCAGTGTGTGTTATAAGGCCCTTTGGGTAATTAACAGCAATCAGAGGAACCCTTTCCCTGTTTGCAACCTCATAGGACTCCCTCAACTCTAGACTAATGAACTTAAATACACACACACACACACTCACACACAAACAAACGTTTGTTTCATTATTAGTGAGGACGTCTCATAGACTTCCATTGTTTTTATACCAGTTTATTGGTATTTTTTATCAGCTAACCCAGCCCCTACCCCTGAACATAACCCTAACTGAAAACAATGCAGAAAGCTATATTTAAATAGAAACATGATTCACTGATTTATAAGACTTTATAACTAGTAAGGTTCGGCTCACAAATCAGTGTTTAACAGGTTTCGCTATATCGGTGAGAGCATTTTTAAATAGTAAGTACATTTTGGACTTCACAAATATAGTCAAACCTGTGTACAGACGCACACACACACACACACACACACACACACGCACGCACGCACGCACGCACGCACGCACACACGCACGCACGCAAACACACACTTCTTTAAAGTAACAATTTATAGCCATTCTTACAACATTCTTGCTACTAATCTCACAACAGATAATCAAAAATGCACTTTTTTTCATATGGTTCAGTGTGTTTTCATTTATATGAAGTTCCCAACTCAGGTTCGATCCAGTGATGAGCCTGTCCAGTCAATCATCGCGAGGACTGAATATAGTCATTGCGTCATTCCAGCGACAGTTCTTCCGGAATCCCTCCACCGCCCCTTCTCCTCTTCTAAGTCTTCTCTTTTTCCTCCACATTGTACCAGGGGGTTCTTACTCAGAGCTTGAGCCGATCCTCAGGTTCGAGCCTCTTTCGCAGACAGCAAGCCAAGTTCATTTACCATTATCTGGTAGGCGAACACGTGAAGTTATTTCAAAACACAAATTCACAAAATATCCTTTTCACAACATAAAAGTGTTAAGTGTTTCATCTATGTAAACTATTTATTCACAATAATTGTCTTTCATGATGTTATTACTGTCAAATCTTTCGTTTGCCACTCTTCGTGTTCAGTTTAGCATGTTTGTCTGTGATTTAATCCAAATGATCTGAATGGTTAATCAGTGAATCATTTGGTAAATATATTCATTTCTATAGATATAGATGTAGATTGCGAAGAACTGCATGGTTTGCAGTTTCTGAAATGAATAACTACGTATAATGAATAATGTGTGTGTGTGTGTGTGTGTGTGTGAGAGAGAGAGAGAGAGAGAGAAAGGGAGAGAGAGAGAGAGAGAGAGAGACATCTGCAAATTGTGAACAAAGAACAAGGTAGCAAAAGCAAGAGAGCTAAAAAAAAAAAAAAAAAAAAATCAATAAATATGTGTCCGTCAGATTGATCAGAGACTCATCCGAAGAAGACAGATGGCATCAAATTGCTGATTTGAAACTTGTGTCTTGCATTGTTTGCTGGTTACAATGATTTTGTGCAATATATATATATATATATATATATATATATATATATATATATATATATATGTATATGTATATATATATTCATTCCACAAATTCATTGTTTCAGAACACAAGATTTTTGTAATATGTGATGAGAACATTTGGTTTAATCACAGAAACACAAGATCTTCATTCAATTTAGCACTTTTTTTTAACAACTAGCTCCAACTCTAGTGAGAACATGAGCTCTGGTTTTAACTTGCAGTGTTTTGAAAATGTTCACTTTTCATATGAAAATTGCATCAAAATGAATAAGGAAACTATACAGTATAGATCCTCTATCTTTCTATTCTCTGTCTTGGTGTATCTCCTCACTGCAAAAAATAATTTTCATAATCAGTGTTTTTTCCCCAGTAGTTTTCCAGTAAAAATAGGTGAACATTCTCAAAACAACATCAATTCACTTGAGAAGCAAAATTGTGTACGATATTAAAACGTGTTTTTAGAGATTATCTTTATTTAAGGATAAATCAGTGTGGACAAAATATGGTAAAGCTTTATGCATCAGAATCAGAAAGGGCTTTATTGACAAGTGTGTTTACACACACATTGTCCTGTCTTGGTGACAGAAGCTTCCAGTGCAAAGAAAAAGTACAGTTCAGACATAATTTGACATATAATAAACATACATATAATAATACGAAATATAACACTAATAATAAAGAGAATAGACAATAAATGAAAAACTATAAAATAAAATAAAAATAATATTGTGGCAATAGAAACATAGAGGGAAAAATACCAATAGACAGAATTATAAATGTGCAAATGTACTATTTATAGATGAAATTTTTTGAGAAATTATGTACAGATGTGCAGTCCTAAAATGTTATGTATTGTTCAGGTGGAATATGACCTGATGGAAAAAGCTGTGCCTGGCTGTTTTGGTGCTCAGTGCTCTGTAGCGCCAGCCAGAGGGCAACAATTCAAAGAGGAAGTGGGCTGGGTGTGAGGGGTCCAGAGTGATTTTTTTCAGTCCTTTTCCTCACTCTGGAGGTGTAAAGTTCCTGGAGGTTGGGCTGGGGGTCACCAGTAATCTTCTCAGCAGTCCTGGCTGTCTGCCATAGTCTTTTGATTCCTGATTTGGTAGCTGAATCAAACCAGACAGTTAGATGAACACAGGACAGACTGAATGACGGCTGAGTAGAACTGGGTGACCAGCTCCTGTGGCAGGTTAAACTTCCTAAGTTGGCAAAGGAAATACAACCACTGCTAGGAACTTATTGCAATATAATCAATGTGATTGTCCCACTTAAGGTCCTGGCTGATGGTGGTGCCCAGGAACCTCAATGACTCTGCTTCCACAGTGCTGTCCATAATGGTGTTTGGGGGGAGTGTGGGGGTGTTTGTCCTGAAGAACACTTTCATCTACACTGTTTTGAGTGTGTTAAGCTACAGGTTATTAAGACTGCACCAGACAGCCAGCTGTTCAACCTAGTTTCGATATGCAGACTCATCACTGTCCTGATGAGGCCGATGACTGTAGTGTCATCTGCAAACATCAGGAACTTGACACAGGGGTCCTTTGAAGTTCAGCCATTCATGTACAGTGAGAAGAGCAGTGGGGAGACAACACGTCCCTGAGGGGCGCCAGTGCTGATCGTGAGAGTCCAAGATGTGAGTTTCCCCAGTCTCACTAGCTGCTGCCTGTCAGTCATGAAGCTGGTAATTCACTAACAGATTGAGGGAAGGCACGGAGAACTGGGTCAGTTTATCTGAGATAAGATCAGGCATGATGGTATAGAAGGTCAAGCTGAAGTTCATAAATAATGATAGTGGAGAGTTTGAAGCAGAATGGAATTTCGCACAGCTCCAGAGATCTGTTGAAGATCTGTGTGAAGATGGTGGCCAGTTGGTCTGCACAGACATTTAACAGGCAGGTGAAACACAGTCTGGAACTGAAGCTTTCCTAGTCTTCTGTTTTCTGAAGACCTGGTTCACATTCTCTGCACATACAGTACCTTAAGCACAGGTTGGATGGTAGGGAAGGGAGGAGGATTGCAGAGGGTTAGGTAAAGATCAGAGCGAGTGGGGGGTGTGAGATTGGGTTTTTCATAAATAAAACATAAACAATCAAATAAGTTTATGTTTGCATAAACAAGACGTAAACCATAAAATAAGAAAAAATCTTAATATAAAATATATTCTTTGAAAACATCTTATTTTCTGTGTAATTTGTCTCTCGATTAATTTTTTTTTTTTTTTAAGGATGTTTGGATAATTTTCCTGCGAAACAAGACAAAAATACTTATTATGCACACACACACACACACACACACACACACACACACACACACACACACACACACACACACACACACACACAAACAACTAGCCTCCACCTTCACACCACCAGAGCTTCTTATCAAGAGCAGGTGACTGGAACACTTTGGTTTTGTCACCTTGCTCTGATCCAAACAGGGATGACCCTCTGTGGCGACATAATCGCAGTTTCTATCTGTCTTAAGCGCTTTAGCAGTGTCATCGAAGGCCAGGTGCCAGGTTCAATAAAATGCAGAGTAATAGTTTAAAGCCTCTGAAAATACATAGCCTTGTTTATTAGAAGGTCCAAGAGTCATTGGTGGGTTTCAGCGCATCACAGTCAGGGGTCCTAAAGGCACCAGGCATCAGAGGACACAAGAGAATATTGTTAAGTGTAAAGGAACTAACCTAGCAAAGCCAGCCTAATCAAAACATCTTTAGTGTGAAATCCATCTGGCTCAGGTTTGTGCATTCAACAGTTAAAGACCATTTTACAGAATTTGATTTATCAGAAAAGTGTTGCCTTGTCATACTGTAAAAAGACAAAAGTGTCTGATCTATTAAGAGACTTATTGAGTCATGAGGGTCTGCAGCAGGGTTAGCTAAAACTAAAACCCACAAAAACATCTTTGTTACTTGGAATAAAATGAACATGAACTTAAATAAAATAAGATCTAAAAATAAAAAAAATATTATTTTAGTCAGCAAGTTGCCTGACATTTCTCATTTTCTTTTAGTTTAAATTAAATAAACTAAATTAAAAAAAAAAACTATATAGAAATATTTCAAAACACAATAAAAAGACAAAAAACGTCCAACAAAATTATTACAACTTTAACTAAAATTAAAATGACAACAAAAACATTAAACAAAATCTAATTCAAAACATTACCAAAAACTATAATAGTATACAGTATTTATAAAACTGTAATAACACTGGTAGAAAACATTATGCACATACTTTGCTTGAGAACGGGTTAGTGTGGTTTATGGAAAGGACAACGTGAATCAGGAACAAATGTGGCAATGACAATTTTAATCAGCTCTTCAGATAAAACCAATCTTCTCCACACACACACACACACACACACACACAAACAAGAATAGATGCTCCATCCAAAGCGTGTAGTTCTATCCCACAGTACAGTTCTGTGTTAATGGCCGCACTGCTCCATGCTGCTGTTTCTTACAGCAGTCCGGTGAAATATAGGCCATTTGGTGGCTGGGACATAAATTGTTCTGTCAGGATTACACACTCAGCACCGGAGTCCTCATCAGGCTTGCTGTTATTCCACAGAGGGCCCATCAGACAAGAAACATGCTTTTAATTTTGGGATGTGAGGCTTTATCCAACATTTTGCCTACTAACACCATCTATCAGCCTCTGTGTCTTTTAATCTCTGTCTAAGTCTGTGTCACTGTTCCTTTTGCTCTTGTTTATGAGTTTTTCTCTGAAATAGTGACTATTTTGACACTGTCGGCTCTGCTATCGGGTGAGGTAAATCCGGCTAAACCTGGCAATAATGTCTCAGAGGGTGAAAAGGATTATTAAGGAATGGCTCCAAAGGCTTTGGGATGGCTAAGAATCTTAACCCATTTAACCTGCTTTACACCATCATTAAATCAGGGCACAAAAGGGCCAAAATTAAATACTGTACGCCGAATCATGATTTTGTGTGGGGTACATGTGTCAAGCAGGACTTATTCAGGTCAAATGCATCTGAAACTGAAATTTGTTCATGGCATGCTGTTGATTTACCACAGATATTATATTAATTTGGCTCTCAGTTTGTAAAAATGAACATGAAATGCTTTTACAGTATACTGCACAATATTTACACTATTTGTGGTGTAGCAGCTCACGATAAAGAAAAAGTAATGGCATATATACTGACAAGTTCTTAGAAGTGTACTCTGTGTTCATGTTGGTTTTATTTGGTTTTGAAAAAATTTTATGCTGTTTAAAAGAAAAGATAATAAATGTAATAAATCATGAACCATTAACTTACATCATATATAGTGATTTTATCATTACTTACATTACAGTTACAAAGCTTTTGTCAAGAAAAAAATGTAGTGTAATCATCAAGTAACAAGTAAAAAATGAAAACATTTTCATTATGATACATGTGAGTGTATACGTCAATCATTATTTGCAAAACATTTATATATATATGAATATATATATGAAGTTTATTTGCAAAAAAAAGATAACTCCATTTTTTAAAAAATCATCTTTTATTATTTTTATTATGTTATCATGTTTTCATTGTGTTTTATTGTGTTAGTTAGCTGTTTTTTAAAGTTATTTTTTAACCTAGTCAAAATAACCCAACTGCAGTTGGATTGAGATTAATTGGAATGCACAATGAAAAAACATGATTTCTGAGAATTGTTAAAAACTGAGTTATCTGTTTTTGCGCATATATATATATATATATATATATATATATATATATATATATATATATATATATATATATGTGTGTGTGTATGTATATGTATGTATATATGCCATAAAATACCACAATCATGCCACATTTTACAACTTAAACAAACCTTGTCTTGCCATACTGTAAAAATATATAAATACTTATCTCTTAATAACCTCATTACTTTCTGAAAAGTTTTTTAAATATACATATTTTTAAGTATTTTAGAAAATTTTGATTTTACAATTCACAAAATATTTTTTGTGGAGCCACATTACTGGATGATATCAGGACAGTTGTATTAACCTGACATTTTTACTTTATACCCTCAAAAATATAAAAAATAATTTTAAATCAGAAATTAAAAACAAGCTCATCATAGATTATGAGTATTCATTGTATGTGTGCATTGCATTTTTAATACATTTGTAAATGTATTAAATGTAAATTTATAGGACCAGCGATAAAGAGTCACATCTTGTCTCTTATGTCTTATAAACAAGAACTAGATGGACTCTCTTCCAGCCTTCCTTATGTTGGGTTATTTAAGTTTCATTCTTAATTAAATGCTTCACATATTTTCAGACAGCTTGTTTCATCCGCAGATGGAAACTGTGAAGTAAGTGCAGCCTCGCATGTGGCTGTGACAAACAGCTTATAGCCTCTGATAGTCCTTCAACTCAACAGTGTAGCTTAAGAAGGGAAACACTACATGCAATATTCACTCATAAAACAAAGGAAATGAATATTAGAAAGATGAAGAGGAGAACATAGGAGCGAAAGCCCCAGACAGTCAGACTGCTCCACCAGTGTAATTGGTTGTGACTGCACTCCCCTATCTTTGACATGTAAATGGATCGAGCCGTTCCCTCCTTAACTACTGCATCTAATGTTTCTTTAATGTAATGGAGTTTGATCTTAGGTGTCCTATGTCCAATATTTTTCTGTAACGTCGGACTGAAGAGGTCTCTGGGGCCTATTGGGTTCATGCACACACACTCTCCCACACACAGACACAGGGAACTCAGTTTGAGGTTGCCTAAAACTACAGATCTATAGATGATCAGAGTTCATGTAGAAAACTGATACACCGCTGTACGTGATGGATTTGACAGCATATCTGGCATCACACACACACACAAACACGTCATGTCGCTCCCTTATACCATGACAACATCAGACATCTAAATCAATGAGGCATCTGCAGTCGTCTTAGTCTTCATTTGTTAAGTGACTCTAACATCATTGCAAAATTTCATTATAGTCATGGAGACTAATGACTTAAGGCGACAAGCATAAATAAAGTAAATTGCAGTAGGTTGACATGTGCCTCAGGACACAAAATGAACTTATGACCAATAGCTTTTTTACACAACTGACCAGACACTCAGACCAAACAGAGCTAATGAAGAGAATTACTCAGGGTGCACAGATGAATCTCTAGTTTTGAGGGAACATGAGATAGCGGAATCCAATGGACAAATCCTAAAATGTACAATATGATTCGGTGAACATAAACAAACTGTAAAATTAGGTCTGCATGTTAAAAATCTAGAAACTAGAAATATAGATTTAACATGATTTTCACAAGTAGGATATGTTCTTGGAGAAATATTCTTGATTGTTCCTGGAACAATCCTTTTAATCAGTTTTATATTCTATTATTATTATATTATAATATTATTGTCCTCTGATTATATTATATTATATTATATTATTGTTGTCTTATGCAGTTTACAGAGTTTATGCAGTTTATTTGTAGAAAAAAAATTACAAAAATATTAAGAACTTTTTTCAGTGTAGGAGCTAGATTAGATTTGGGTTTGAGCCTGGAATAACATTTTTAACAATGAATCTCTGCTCTCTGAATTAAGCTAAGGGCTGCTATTCCAAAGGTTGATTGTTCGAGTCTTGTAAGAAACAAGGCATGAACTACCATCATTGTGATTTGTGACAATGCACTTAACCTCTGGTTGCTTTTGGGGGCTGCACCAAGAATAAGTGTACAGGAAATTACACTGAATAAAAGCAATAAAAGACAAATTATGACTTACTTAACTACTACTGATAGAAACAGCAAAGGATGAGGATCCAGGAACACACTGTACTTGTGTAAATCAGATTGAGTTTAAAAGTACTCATACTTTCATTTTGGAAACCCTAGATGTCCCATATATTGTTCTCAATAGGGTTTTTGTTGTTATCAGTATTGCTGGATGTTGACCAAATTCCAGTGGCAAGCAAATAAGCCTGGACTGCGAGTGTTTTGTCACTTTACCAGGATCTGCCCGCCATCATGCGTCATGGCCACCAACACCTCCAGGCCAACTGAGCTGTCGTTTTAACCTCACTGGGACATCAACTGCAACAGCTGGATGGAGGATTTGGTCCCCACATTAATATCCAGCGAGGCCAAAATCTGTCATTGTCCCAAGTGCCATTGCCGAAACATCTATCCATCACAAACATGTAGTAAAGACACTTCCTCTCATCAAGCCTCTGCAAGCATTATGTGTGTTCAGCTCTTGAACGAATTTTATGAATGGAAACAATTAATAAGCGTTGATAATGGTGACCTCCACATAGAGCTCTGTCTGCCGGTCTCTCCCCTCCCGTCTGTGTGAGTCTGAATGCGGAGCGCGACAGGATTAGCACCCTGTTAATGGTGCTTATCAGTGCATGTGAGTGCAAACAGCATGGCCATTTTGCAGGCTAATCTGCGGAGAGAAGGAACAAATCCATCCTGAACCCTCCGTAGTGTTGCCGCCAACACCCTGGCCTGCCTCTCAGCGCCCTCTCCTGCATTCTTCACACATCTTAACTGTATCAAGCCATACTTCTAAGGCCTCTATATGATCAGCATGATCAAAACTTTGTTCAAAAACCTGTTGTACACAATTTACTATGTCTTCTGCCGTCTGATAGATAGTTTATTGTTTTTATTTTTTAAAGTAAAAAAAAACAAAGACTTTTAACATTATTGTTAAAATGCCCCCCTTAATATTGTCTTTTTGCTATGAAAATTGACTGATTTTGTAATGTAAATGTGGGGGTATGAGTATCATTTTTTTTTATTAAATTATTATTAAAATTTTAAAATATGAATATAAAAGGCTTTTTAGGAATGTTTGTATATCTCTCAGTCTTGTACAGCATTGGCTTGCATCCCAAAATAAAAATAATATTGCTTTGAATATAAAAAAAACAAACAAAAAACATTTAAATATCAAAGAAATATTACTGTGAAATACAGAGTGATAATAATGATAGCGTACACAAACAGTAGTAAATACACAAACACTGTGAACACACGCCCAGAGCAGTGAATATCATCAAGTGCTCCAAAATGCTTATTTTTGCTCAGATTGGGCCTCTGAATTTGAGCCTCTGAGTTTTTTTTGTTGTTTTTTTTCTCCTTGAGAATTGCTTTGCCTGACTGTATAGGTTGCAGTGTCCATAAATCTAATGTTACATTACTTTTACATTACTGACATTATTGACAAGTCTGTCTGAATGAGGACTTGCTATTGTGACAGGATAAAGGTCAGAAAAATTATTTAAATATTAAAAAAAGGAAAGGATATTGTATGTGAGGGACAGCTTGTTTATTGTGGATAAGCAGGGAGGCAGGATAAACCCTTTGGAAAAACTCCTTTAGTTGTAAGTCTTTACCTACACTAAACAAGCTGCTGGTGTGCAAGCAGACATATAGAGCTGACGACGCATCAGATATACGAGTGTTTTCTTTGTTTAAGGAGGGATGGAGCAACAGAAAGTCAAGAGGGTAAGATATCTTACAGCGGACAATCAAAAGAATTCATGAGCTTCCACAATGCTGTTAATGAGATTACAGGTCACAAAAGATTTTATAATGTATCTTGAAGTAAGATGACTCTGATTTGCCCCTCTGTGCACAGACTCTAATTTGCTCTAAATATTAATAAATAATTTTAAAAAGTAAGAATACCATTTATTTTTTGTTTTATTATTATTTATTTGTTATTATTTTTTGTTCATTAGCTTTAATTTTCCACTTTTTTTTTTTTCCTTTTCTTTTTTTTTTTTTTACTTTGGGTCCCAGAAAAAAATAACTTTTTACGAAATGTAAACAATTTGTACTGAATGTAAATAAACTGTTTTGAAAAGTCATAATAATAGAATCGTTATTAATATTATACTTGAGCATCAATAATAAACAATGATAATTGAGCACCAAATTAAGCAACATTGTGTGATACTGTATCCAGCAAAAATACATAAACTCCAACATGTTGTACCTTCTACTATAGCAGGAAGGATGGCTGCATTTTCCCATGCATGGAGCTGAACTTGTGGGTCTGCGTGCCTGCAGACTGAGAGATCTGGGTGTGAGTGGGAGCCCGGGCATTTCTTTAGTCAGACATGACCATGAAACATTAGCCAGACCACCTAGAAACCAGGGAAAAGTGCAGTAAACTGTTTGACTATCCTGCCTCCGCTCCTTCCCAAAACTATATTTAACTGTTCCCATAAAGAACGGCCCCGAAATGAATTTGGGAAATGCCTGGCCTTGAAGCAAACTGATGAAGAGGAAGTGCCATTTCACCTCTGAGTGGCTCAGACAGTGTTTATTGGCCTTTCATGTGGGTCTCGGGTCAGTTCTTCTGATCTGTATCTAAACCTCATCTACTGAGAGAAACAGCAAGTCTGATCTGAGATAAGCTTAAGGCATTGTCAGTGGCATATGAAATGTTCTAGGTTGTGTTGCATTTTGTTTTTGTTTCGTGCTTTTAAGAGGATACAGACAATAAAATAATACAGACTCCTAACCATAGTCACCATTCACTTGAATGTGACTAAGTGACCTAACATTTTGATAGAAATCTTTCCACAGAAGAAAACCATATGGGCTTGGAAAGGCATAATTGTGCATTTCAGGTATCTTTGCTTTGTGCAAAGATATCTTCATATAAAGTCCAATAATATAGCATATCTGAATGAGATTACACAAATGTTACATCAATACATTTGAAAGTACATGAAGGACCATTGTTTTCAAAAACATCATAGACATTTATTTGCATTTCTGCAATATAGTGTACATCCCAGATCATCATAAATACATAAATGTAAACAATTGTACCATGGGTTCACTGACATGAAACACGATAACACCATGGCATTCGTAACGTACCACATGGATCGGATGATATATGAATATGGTAACAAAAACACCATGGTATTACCATCTGATACCATCATTGTATGTCATAGTACATATTTGTATAGAAAATCTTATACAAATTACATTTGAGTAATTTACATTTATAGGTTTTTTTTTTTTTTTTTTTTTTTTTTTGTGGATTGTCTCCCATTTATAAAATCCATGACCTCGGCTTCTGATGAAGTCATTGGAAAGATTACATGCAAACTCTCACATATAATAATATAAGAGTAAACACGGAGAGCAGTTTTCCTACTTTTTAAAAAGAACTGAGTCTGGAAGTAGTAATGTGAGACTTGACTAATGTAACTAGCCTCTTTCATCACTCAAAATGCACAACTGCAATTTAAATGATTGATGATGAATGGGAAAAGTTTAGGAAATGATTGATTTTTATGGAAATAATGACACTGTTCGGGTCAGTAAGTCAGTGGTTGGGATGTGGCAGCTCTCGTGTGCTCTGTTCTGGTTGGTTAAATCCTTATGATGTCATCAGTCCTTATGATGTCACAAGGACGATGATGGTTATAAAGAATGGTCATAGCTCTCCACTAGTAAATCTGTCTCTCAAATTATTAAAAACAAATGCTTCTGTCTCTTCTGAACATATATGTACATGCAAGTTCAAACTTCGGTTAGGGTTATGATTGAAAATGTGTGAAAATCTGTAAAAAGTAGGATGTTGGCAATTAATAATTCCAAGTTGTACTGGTTCTGGACTGGGTTAAAGTGGGTTTAGTGGAGTCGCTCTGAGCACAGAGGCAGGTTGGCGGTTTCTCTTTAATCTGAGCTGATTTATGATCAGTTCCTCTACAGCATGTCTGGAGACAGTCTGGCGTCCTCTCCGCTTACAGCCCATCTACACACACACATAAACACAGACACACAAACACATACACACACAAACAGGGCCACACAAACATACATTCAGAAACAAACTGGCTCATATACAGACACAAAGCAATGCCACATAGACATGCCCCACCATCCATTATGGTGAACATCACAGCAAGGCTAATCAGCAAACATTCATCTTCTTATAGGCTGTGACTGTGTACTCGCATGTGTATATGTTATCTGTGGGAATGACAATGTATCACAGACATCTCAATACCACCGTAGTCATTTATTCTGTGACAGTGTGTGTATGTCTGTCTGCGTCGGAGTGTGTGTGTTTGAACAAGCAACTGGACACAGGAAGTTCCATGCCTCCTAATACACAAACAACGTCTGGAATCTGTTACTAGATTTAACTCTTTCCTCTCTGTGTAAATTGTGAGGTATTAAATTATGCAGCATTTAAATAGATATATAAAAACAGTTGTGCCTAGACCCTTTCAAAAAGTACTAAAGTACCATGTAAATTCACAAAACTGAGCCATATTTTGACAGTCATGTTAATGCTAAAATACAAAAAAATTACCTGAATTACCAGAACTTAGCATATAATGATGAATATCATAATTTCAAGGTACTTTGATGTGTATTCAATGGCATGTACCATATTATTTACATGGTAGTCTATGATACTTTAAAGAATACCATGATATAAGTCTGAAAATTTTGTCTTAAACCAGGACTCTAACTCAGCAACATTGAAACATGTTGTAGAGACATTACTGATTTTAAACAGTTTTAATAGCAGTTGATTCATTTGCTTATTGATATTAAAAAGGTCAAACTACCAAGTAATAAAGTTTAAAGAATCGTTCACAGTTTATAAATGATGTTTTCATGCTAACAGTTTGAGAATATTTATCAAGCCAGATAACCCTGAAAGAATATTATTTTAATATTACTGCTGTTTGATGTTTTTCGAGAAAACAAAGTTCTGGGAAGGACCCTCATAGATGCAACAGTACCATGTCCAAAAAAATATGGTAATACCATGGTACAGAGAGGTACTAGGGATCTTGGAGGTCATTGCTTGTTTTAACGTATATCATAGAAGCTTCTTAACACCCACAACTACATTAACATACTGTACTTGAATGTGTTTATATGACTGTGAACGTGTGTTTCTGTCCATGTGTAGGCATGTTTGTATGCGTGCTCAAAATGGCCCAGCAGGTTCATCCGTCTTCTGCAGAGCTCAATGTCAAAGCCAGGTACCATTATCTCCTCAACTTTGCGTAAACTCAAGAGACCACAGTGCCCCAGACTCATCCTTTTATAAACACACCTCAGACACACGCACTCATGACTCACACATTACAGCTGCTACATGCATCATTCATCCACAATAAGTGCCGTTTATTTGTATATTCTTTCTCCAGATCAAGTTCACATGTCCTTACACCAAAATAATGGGTCACATGCCCCCTTGGAACTTTAAAAACAATGGAAGTTGATCCAGTATTACAAATGGAAAGTATAGTACAACTAGTATAGCAGAACTAGTAGAACTAGCTAATACAACATCACACACACACACACACACACACAAATTCAAACATTCATTCTTCATTCATTAGCAGTAGTATGGAGCTCTTATGTATTTGCAAATAACACAGTCCTGATCTTGTGCTTTGACAAATAGAATCCTCCTCTAAATCCCTGTTAAACATAGAAATGTTAAGGGCATGGGAGTGATGGGAATAACTGATGGAGTTTGACCTGGTACAGCCCCTCCTTCTCTGTTCTCTGATCTCAGGACCACTCCGTCCCATCTGAGCACAGCCTATGGGATTCAGCGTTGACCCCTGGCCCACAATCATCCGTTGTATGGGTGCGTGCCTCTTCATTCATGGATGAAAGAAAGAACAACACAGTTACTGGTGATTTTGCAGTGCAGTTTATCTCTGTATTTGATGAATTAACTACTTAAAGTAGAAATAAAGTATAGGCTACAGTATTTCATAGAAAGTTCAATGAAACTGCATGCACGATAATTATACAATAATTAGATATAATCTGAAATAGTTTTAGTTAGCATAGCACATTAAAGGAGGAATTTCATGACTACTACCAACATAACTAGTGTATAAATGTTTATTTACTGCAGCAAATCAATGTAAATGGGCAGAGCTATGTGCAAAAGCAGTAGCACTTTACAATAAGGTCCCATTAGTTCATAATAGTTAAAGTGTTGACTAGCAGCAGTACATTTATACACATAACTAGTGTATAAATGTTTATTTACTGCAGCAAATCAATGTAAATGGGCAGAGCTATGTGCAAAAGCAGTAGCACTTTACAATAAGGTCCCATTAGTTCATAATAGTTAAAGTGTTGACTAGCAGCAGTACATTTGATACAGTATTTTTAATTCTTTGTTAGCCTTAGTTAATAAAAATAATACTATTCATTTTAGTTCATGTTAGCTCAGGTCTTTTAAATAATATTAACAGATATGGCTTTAGATTTTAGTAATGTATTGGTAAATGTCAAAATTTACATTGACTTAAATTAAGTAAATGCTTTAGAGGTATTGGATACACTTTATTTTACAGTGTCCTTGTTACACGTTACATTTATAGTAATACCATGCATAATTTCATGCAACTAACCCTAAACCAAGCAACCCCTAAACCATAACCCTATAATAAGTATATGTTGTTAATTAACATTACTCAGTTATTAAATGTATAATTACACTGTAACAAGGACACCTTTAAATAAAGTGTAAAAGAAGTAATATATAATATAAAATATTTTGTTAGTTCATGTAGTTAATGTAGTTAATCAATGTTAAACAAAATGGAACCTTATTGTAAAGTTTTACCACAAAAGGCAATATTAAAATGTCAGCAAACGAAAATTTCCACATCAGAATTTAGGATCTACTCATTTATTATATTATTTTTATTATAGGCATGTCTAAGCCATCGCCTGGCGCTGAGTAAGGCCAAGCTAAAGGGTGTTCAAGTGTAAAGACTGGCGGCAACATCACACAGGCTACCTACAACCTGAAGGTGTCAGACAAAGAAGCGACTACAACTACAGTCTCTGTGGACAAGCTTCAGTACTGTGTATGGGAAATACACTGAGAAAGTCAATCAATGCATGTAAGCAGTGATACACAGGACAATGCAAACAATGACTGAATCTGCATGTTGAGTTTCATTTTTAAGTAACTTAGTGTCAGAGTTTCCCCTACAATTCCTTGAGAGAGATAAAAACAGAAACAATTGAGACAGCTGACCCATTTGAAAGTGCTGCCTGCTGGTTACAGTTATAAGGTTTGATAAGTTATAAAATTAATGGTAACACTTTATAAGGTCAATGCATCATCTAACATTCAGTAACAACAAGCAATACATTTGTTACAGTATTTATTAATCTCATTGTTAGTTCATGTTAGTTTAGGTTCATTATTGACAGGCACAACTTTTCACAACTTTTTATTTTTCTCAAGAAAAATATGAAAACCAGGAGACCTAAGCAAAACTCTCTGTTTTCATATAACTATATAATATCAATGCTTTCACTGAAGTATAATTGAGTTATAAAATTAGTGATTCTTCTGTGCTATGGGGAGTCAGAACAATTTAACTGTGAGTCAGTCAGCATGTTTAAACAATAAATGTCAGTGCACTTATACAATAAGAGTAGTATGTTGAAACAAAAAAGGCCTTTGTGTTGCCACAGTCACAGAATGAGGTCAAAATGAGAAGCCACAACACTCATAGGAAGTGCACAGTCATGACTCAATGCTACAAAGAATGAGCCTCATGTCACACTACAATTTCCAGTATGTGTTTGTGTTTGGAATCACTTTCATATGAAAGGAAATTAAGATGATGTTGATGGATTAAAACTGCTCCACAATATGAGCTATACTTTGTGATGAAGGCTGACAAAAAGGCAGTGAGCATTTTAGACAATTAAAGGGATAGACAAACCAACTAAAACTAAAATCTCTTATTCTTTCTTTTTCTGTTTTTTTTTTTTCCCAAACACAAAGTGTCAGAATACTTCTTTGTCTTCATTTTGAAAAATATGTATTTTTTGTCATTAAAATAAATGCAACGTTTATAATTTTGTTGCTTAAAAAGATTTTAGACAGTTATAGTTGAGATAACTTCAAGATAAATTCCTGTGACACTGGGACAGTGTGGTTTGGCAAACCCAGAAAGAATGAAACAGGCTCCGAAACTAGAGTAGCTGAAAACTATAAAGCAGTTCTTTCTGTTTCTTTCTTTCATTCATTTCATTTTCTACACATCTCCAGTGGGACGTACACTACAGAAAACAAGAATTCACTCTGGTCTGGAATGTGACTGATGTTTTGCCCACCAGAGGACGAGACTCAGAGAGACATTTGTGTCTTCAAGCTTTACACCAGCATGTGCATAAAACTGTATGACCTTGTAAAAAGTCATTGTCAGTTTGAGGAACACACAATATTCATTCATATACAAGAGTCTCCCAAAGACATGAGCCATTAAATCTTAAAATATGAGACATTAAATAGAGATGAATATATATTTAAATCTATGTGTGATACATGAAATCTAAAGACTGAAATGTGATCCATTAATCTGTGAACTTGTTATTGCTCAGAGGTTGATCTTTTACAACTCTTACAATCTTTTACAAAAACTTAAAAGAGGTTCCCCTTCAGGAACTCGAGCTGCATCCGAAAACGCTATGGGAACGCCTTCAGCGTGACCACGCTCTGAATCACATGTGTAATCAGTCCAATGGATGGGCGAGACATCACGGGCGGGGTGACGTAACGACCAGGAAGCTTAAAAGCACGTGCGGTGGAACCGGTGTCAGCTTTCTGTCATTCAGCAAGCACTCTGTGTGTGTTGTCATATGAGTCTGGGTTGTGAGTCTTATTTAGTGTTGTTTGTCCTTACCACTATAAGCTCCACCATGTCGAAGGCTTCTGAAAAAATGAAGCATTTGGGCGAGAGCAGATCACGTTTTAGACTGTGTGTTCCCCCCTGCCCTCGCTACATCACGAGCGGGGATACACACAGTCTGTGCGTGGTCTGCTTGGGAGCGAAGCATGCTGAGTCGGCTCTCGAGGGAGCATATGCCACTGCGTACGCTTCACTCCCGGAAGGCTCTCTTTGAGGAGGGAGCCTTCACCAGCATTCCCCGCGGTGCTGGCACCGCTTCTGCCGAGGCAGAGCGGCAGCTGCACTCGTGGGGTTCGCAGTTGGATCTGGTGGAGGGAATGGAGACGGGCCAGTCCCTATCTTCTTCCTCACCCGCCAGATCCGGCGCTCCCTCCCTGGGATCGGAAGCCCACTCTGCGGTTTCTTCCCCCTGGGCTCAGGGCTTGATGCTTCGCCTCTTTTCCTCCGAGGAGGTTGATGTGGAGAGCATCGAGGAAGCGCCTCAATCGATCCAGTACGAGGAGCTATTGGAGGTGGTAACTCGTGCGGTAGCCAAGCTGAACTTTGATTGGCCCGCCGAGAAACAAACCGAACCACAGAAAAGGAAGTTGGACTCTTTCTGCGTGCGAGGCCACCACCTCCATGCCGGAGCCTGCCTTTTATCCCCGATCTCCACACTGAGGTGTCGAGATCGTGGGGACGGCCATTCTCTGCCCGCGTCTTCATCCCCGCCTCTGACTACTACGCCATTGTGGCGGGGTTGAGTGAACGTGGCTACAGAGCAATACCCCCGGTGCGGCATCGTCTCTTCAGCGCTGGTGGGCAAAGGGTATGCGGCAGCAGGTCAGGCTGGTGCATGTCTGCACACTATGGCTGTGTTGCAGGCGTACCAAGCCGACCTGCTGAAAGAGCTTGATGAGGGGGTGGAGATTAAATCCGAGGACATCTCTGAGCTGCGCCATTGGACGGCCGATGGCATTTGTGGCATTTGAGAGGCATTTGTGGCTGACCCTGTCCGATATGAAAGAGAAGGACAGGGTCTGCCACATGGATGCCCCACTTACGCCTTCTGGCCTGTTCGGCGACGCCATCAACTCGGTCGTCGACAGGTACCAGGAGGCTCGTAAACAGACAAAGGCGTTCCAGCGGTTCCTCCCTCGTCGCTCTCTGGGGGCTGCTGGGAGGGAGCAGCCCCAACTGCATACCAGCTCCTTGTACAGAGAGGCTCAAAAGCAGAGCATCGCCTCCCGCACTCCCCCACATCGGGACCGGGAGCTTAAGTGACGCTCTGGGCTGGGGACTTCGAAGCCAAAGCAAGTCAAGCAGTGCTCGAAGCCAAGAAGTCCTCAGCCAAAAAGTCCTGACGTTTTGGTCTCAAGACTTCTGAGGTTGGCCCCTACTGGGGTAGAGAGAGTCACACCGCATTACACGGTGCCCGTCTCGCCTCAGTGCCCTCAGGAGATCGGTCTGCCAACCCTGCCAGTGCTCCAGGGCGCAGCGGTCTCCAGTGAGCGCTACTTTCAGTTATGTCCGCCCGGAAATGTAGCGGAGCTGAGAGGCTCGCCACCTCTTGGGAGGTCTCTAGGACAGTTAGATTAGTTGTCTCCTGCCGGTGCCACCGATCTAGCTGCCCCAATTACACCAGAGGTCAGTCTCGAGAGACTGATTCCCTTAGTAGACTATTTAGTAGCATGGAAACTACTGTCAAATGTGTCTCAGTGGGTCCTGCATATGGTAGAAAAAGGCTATCGCATTCAGTTCGGTGCTCCACCGCCGTATTTTAGCGGGGTCATTCCTACTCTGGTTGGCCCCGAGCAGGCTCTGGTAATGGAACAAGAAGTAAACACTCTGTTGAGAAAGGAGGCCATCGAGGTGGTCCCTCCTCATGAGAAAGAATCCGGCTACTACAGCCGCTACTTCATAGTTCCAAAGAAGGATGGGGGCTTGCATCCCATTTTAGATCTGCGTCAGTTGAACCGCTTAGTCATGCGACTGAAGTTCAAGATACTCACTATCAAACAAGTCGTGTCTCAGATCAGGTCCGAGGACTGGTTTGTCACGATAGATCTAAAAGACACATACTTCCATGTCTCCATCCTTCCCACTCACAGGAAGTTCCTGAGGTTTGCTTTCGGGGACGAAGCATACCAATATCGAGGTCTTCCTTTCGGCCTCGCACTTTCACCCCGCACATTTACAAAGTATGTGGATGCTGCTCTCACTCCACTGCGACTTCAGGGCATCCGCATACTGAATTACATCGACGATTGGTTGATTTTAGCTCAATCAGAGCAGATGGTGGTTCGACATAGAGATGTCGTTCTTGCTCATATGGGGGAGCTGGGTTTGAGACTGAACGCCAAGAAAAGTGTGCTTTCTCCATTACAGAGAACCACTTATTTGGGTGTGGTGTGGGATTCGACCACGATGCAGGCACGTCTGTCCCCTGCTCGTATTGATTCGATCTTCACAGCAGTCAAGAGAGTGAAAGAAGGCCAGTCACTCACTGTCAAGCAGTTTCAGAGACTGCTGGGGCTGATGGCAGTTGCGTCCAACGTGATATCTTTTGGCCTGCTGTACATGAGACCCCTACAGTGGTGGCTCAAGACCAAGGGGAAACCCGCTTCACACCATCAAGGTCACGCGGAAATGTATTTGTGTCTTAGATGTGTGGAAAGAGACTTGGTTCTTGTCTCAGGGCCCGGTGTTGGGAGCTCCTTATCGCCACGTAACACTAGCGATGGACGCGTCCCTCACCGGTTGGGGAGAGGTCATGAGTGGCCACAATCTCACATGGCACATCAACTGCCTGGAGATGCTGGCGGTGTTTTGAGCACTCAAACACTTTCTCCCAGACCTAAGAGATCATCATGTGTTGGTGTGCACCGACAACACAGCAGTGGTCTCTTACATCAACCACCAGGGAGGTCTGCATTCTCACCCTTTGTACAAGCTGGCGCACCAGATCCTTGTGTGGTCCCAGGGCAAATTCCTCTCACTGAGAGCAGTGCACATTCCTGGGCATCTCAATATGGGAGCAGACATCCTGTCGAGACAGGGGCTGAGGCCCGGGGAATGGATGTTTCACCCCGAGGTGGTGAAGCAGATATGGAAAGTTTTTGGCCAGGCTTAAGTGGACCTCTTTGCGACTCGAGAGACATCGCAATGTCCCCTCTGGTTCTTTCTGACTCACCCAGCTCCTCTGGGACTGGATGCTATGGTCTGTACGCTTTTCCCCCGATCGCTCTTCTCCCGGGAGTTCTGGAGAGAGTGCACCGGGATGGGGTCCGTCTACTGCTAGTAGTCCCATTCTGGCCGCGCCGAGTATGGTTCTCGGACCTGATTTCTCTCCTCGACGGCTCTCCATGGGAGATTCCCATCAGGAGGGACCTCCTCTCACAGGCGGGCAGTACGATCTTTCACCCCCGCCCGGAGTTGTAGAAACTGTGGGTGTGGCCCCTGAGGGGGCACAACTCATAGCTTCCGGTCTCTCAACCGAGGTTGTTGAGACCATTCTCCAATCCAGAGCTCCCTCAACGAGGAAACTGTATGCCCTGAAGTGGAAGCTTTTCACTTCATGGTGTGGAGACCGCCAGCTCGACCCAGTTAACTGCCCGATTGGTACAGTTCTGGAGTTCCTGCAGGTCTAATTCTCCACAGGGTTAATCCACTCCACCCTAAAGGTTTACGTGGTGGCCATTGTGGCCTACCATGCCCCTCTCGGTGGCCAGTCAGTGGGTAGACACCCCTTAGATACACGTTTCCTCCGCGGTGCGCTGAGGCCTCCAGTACGGTCCCGAGTTCCCCCGTGGGATTTGGCAGTGGTGTTAGAGGCTGTCTGTAAGGCTCCATTTGAGCCCATTGAACAGATATCTGATCGTCTTCTCACGATTAAGACTGCCTTCCTTCTAGCTCTGACTTCTCTGAGGAGAGTCGGAGATCTGCAGGCCCTGTCAGTGGCCCCTTCTCATCTTGACTTTGTGCCCGGCATGTCCAAAGGATTTCTATACCCTCGAGCGGGTTATGTACCGAAGGTTCCCTCTGTCATCGTACTGCAGGCCTTCTGTCCTCCTCCCTTCAGGGAGCCCGACCAGCAGAAGCTTAACTGTATGTGTCCAGTTCGAGCGCTGGACACGTACATCCCTGTGGAGAAGGGTGGACCAACTGTTTGTGTGCTATGGTCCCCTTTCCGCTACTAAGCAGACCCTCAGTCGGTGATTAGTGGATGCCATTTCCATGGCCTACGAGTCCTCTGGCCTCCCCTCGCCAATGGGAGTCAAGGCTCACTCCACTAGGGGTATGGCAGGTTCCAAGGCCTTTCTGGCAGGTGTGCCTTTGCAGGACATCTGCAACGCTGCGGGGTGGTCCACGCCCCTCACGTTCGTCAGGTTCTATGGCCTCGACATGCGAGCCACTCCGGGCTCTTCTGTCTTCTCGTCCAAGCAACATACTAGACAGGACATACTAGACAGGGACTTGTCATTCTGGCGGCGTGGGCATATCGTTCCCATAGCGTTTTCGGATGCAGCTCAAGTTCCTGAAGGGGAACGTCCCAGGTTATGTATGTAACCATGGTTCCCCGAAGAGAACGAGACGCTGCGTCTCGAAGCCATACTTCTGGCGTCCCTGTGAGCGCTTGCTTCACTCCTAGAAGCTGACGCCGGTTCCACCGCACGTGCTTTTAAGCTTCCTGGTCGTTACGTCACCCTGCCCGTGACGTCTCGCCCATCCAATGGACTGATTACACATGTGATTCAGAGCACGGTCACGCTGAAAGCATTCCCATAGCTTTTTTGGATGCAGCGTCTCGTTCCCTTCGGGGAACCATGGTTACATACGTAACCTGGGATGTTTCTTTCTCAGCTTTATCTCATGTTTCTCCAAAATTCCTCAGATGAACTTCAAACAATTAAAGCTATATTTTGATGTAAATCTTTGTCTTTAGGAGTCAGGACAAGTCACAGGAAGTTTTGTAGGTTGATATGAAGTCTCATTAATGTAAATTACTACATATTCTGTGTTGGGAATGTCACAGATCTTTCAGTATTTTTCAATGCTATTTTAAGGCACAAAACACTGATTAAAGATGGCTCATATTGCACATGCTCAATGAAGGGGGAAGGGCAGACACTCTGGTTTCCTGATCTGATTCTGGCCTGTTAGGGGACCAAGGTCATGAGCAGTTCAGACGGAGACCTTTCCACAACTTTATGACTATGCTTATACAGGAGATCAGACAAATGCTTCCTTTCACAGCAATATTGGATGATAGAGACTGAGAGATGCAGGGAGAGATGGAGAGAGAGAGCTAGCATAAGTGCCTGTCTGTAACCGGAGCCAGGTCCAAGCAATTATCTCCAATAATTAGATCGCAAGCCCAAAACAGAGCCAGTTACACACACACCCCGCACAGGCCCCTGGCTCCTGTACAACAACACAAGGACCTCTAATTCACTCTACCAAGGGACACTCAAACATAAGGCCCAATTAGGAGGCCGAGCAGGGCACCAAAACAGCTGGCCTTGGGTTCCGGAATGTATCCACTTTAGCCCATCGAATACTTCCATAATAAAGCTGACCTCGGCCGAATCTAATGTGTGTGTGTGCATTTTTGTAGAGCTACTATAGTCAAGCCAGGGGCACAGGAAACTGTATTAGACAGAGTTTGTATTGGGACTGGAATTAATTGTCCTCTCCAAAAGACCAAATAATACAAGAGATCTCTGGATGCAAACATGTCTGTCTACAGCACTCACTGAAAACAGATGAGTGGAGCATTCATTTGATAGAGATGATTCACTGCCTAATGGGTTGATGGATTGGGCAAGCAAGGTGAAACGGATGTCTGGAGGCACAGATAATACTTACTTTTTAATGTTTTTGACCTTTTTGCAGAGATAAAGTACCTTATTGCTGAAGATGACAATATCAATTGAATGAGATATTGTGAAATTACTATATTTATTAGAGATGCACCGATGTATCAGCCAACAATCGGTATAGGCTGATAGAAGCAATTTTTTAAAAACATCCGATGATCAGGGCTGATATATCCTGTCAATCAAAATTGGCGGGAATGCGCATCAAATACGTGCTGTGTGTAAAGATGTCTCTTGTGTGGAATTACTTTGAAGTGGGGGACAATGACGACAAAACTGCAGTTTGTAAGCTAAGCACAGGTAAAATTTCGCAAGGCGGAACTTCAGTTGAAAATTTTAACACAACTAATTTGATTACGCACCTTAAATGCCGACATGCCAAGGAATATGAAGAGTTTGTCAAAGCTAAGCTAAATGCCAAACAAAGGCTAGCGTGACTCCGTCTATCGCGCAAGTGTTTGACAGCACCAGAAAATTCAAATCTGACAGCACGAAAGCTCGTGAAATTACTCAGAAAGTAATGGAATTTATGGCGCTTGATGATTAGCCATTCTCCGTAGTGGAAGAGACCGGATTTCAGCGACTGGTAAGATACCTTGAGCCTCGCTACACTTTACAGAGTCGGCGTTATTTCGCAGACATCTGCTTACCGGAGATGAACAACTGTGTGGCAGATCACGTTCACAAGCTTCTTCATAACGATTCCGCGATGAGTTTCACCACAGATATTTGGTCTTCAGATGTAAGCCCTACGAGCATGCTTAGTCTCACTGCTCAGTTGTGATTTTAAACTTAACAAAGTCTTGCTTCATTCACAAGAATTTACCGGTTCTCACACTTTATTGGCGATCCCTCAAGCATTCACTGACATGTTAGACAAATGGAAAATTGACAGATCAAGAGTGCACACTGTTGTACGCGACAACGCGAGGAACATGGCTAAAGCCATGACGGACAGTGAGATTATGAGTTTGCCCTGTATGGCTCATACCCTCCAGCTGGCTGTCAATGAAGGCATATTAAGCCAGAGAAGTGTGACAGAACTGGTCAGTATTTGCAGAAAGATTGTAGGCCACTTTAAGCACTCGCAGCTTGCTTCTTCACGTCTACAGTCCATTCAGTCACAGATGGATCTTCCACTAAAAAGACTTAAGCAGGATGTAAATACGAGGTGGAATAGCACCTTCTATATGATGCAAAGTCTTTTGGAACAGAAAAGAGCTCTTGCTGCTTACACTGCAGATTACGAGCTACCTGTCACACTTACTGCGCAGCAGTGGGCACTAATGGAAAGCAGGGGCATCGCTAGTGGGGGAAAAAAGGGTGACAGAGTGCATAGGGCCCAGAGGTCTGGGGGGCCCGCAATCGCCTACTGGCCATCGGGAGCACTGGGACATTCCATTCAAGTAGTGGGCCGATCTCCAAAACAAGGGAGCCCTCCCCGATATTAGGCGGCGTTTTTAAATTACAGCGCATGCAAAACCGGATAAAGCAAATACTCCAAAAGCACGAAGCAGCGCTACACGATGCATCCGCCAGCTGCGCGTCAAAGCAGAGCAGGATCAGTCTCCCGAACAGCGCCGCGCTTCTGCAACGATTTATAAGAGACAAACAGCTCAAGTCGCTTGATCCATTCAGATGTGACACAGAATTGTTATACAGTCGTGTGAGAACATTAAAGGGTCTGTAGTGATGCTGGCTGAAAACAGCCACAACAATGAGATATATTGGAAAACGGCAATAGGCTTGTCAATTTTAACACTTAACTTTTAACACAATATTAACACTGTACAAATAGCCTATGTGCTGGCAGAAATGTATTTATTATAAATGTTACTGTTATTACATATTGGGGAATATTTTAATTTTATTGAAGTTGTTTTTCTTCATGTTTAGTTTTTTTTTTTTTTAGACTACAAATTTTATAGTTTATTGTTACTTATTTTTAAACCACATAACCATGGTAATGAGAAGAGGACAATGGTTTTACTTCTTGTGATCACCATCCTACTAGTCAGCTAAACTCTGGATTCTAAGCAAGAACTTCTTTCTTTTTAGATGTTTAGTTCTAATGAATTTTAATTGAAGTAAAATCTTAATTCAATAAGGGCCTGATTAAAGATAAATATCAGTGTCCTATAAATTAGGCTCTTATTATTTACAAATAATAAAGTTCTTAAAGGGAGATTCACCAAAAAAATGAAAATTGTCATCATTCACTCAACATCATGTCATTCCAAACCTGTATGAATTTCTTTCTTCTGTGGAACGTAATCTGAGAAATTCAAGATGTTTTTGTCCATACAGTAGAAATCAAGTGTAACAAAAATGGTTTGGTAACATTCTACAAAATCTTCGGTAACACTTTAGAATACTGTTCCATCATTAATGAATGACTACACAAGAACACATGAGTAACGTAATATTAGCACTCTAGTAACTACTAGTAACTAACAAGAAACTCTGATTAATGAAATAGTAAGTGAAAGTGCTTAGTCGAATGTGGTAGTTCACTATTAGCTAATCAGTAACTATTATTTTTTCATACCTCCCTAAGAACTAATAAGAACTACTGTATACAAGTTCATAATTAATATGAATAATACATAATGTATAATTAACTCTAAAGTAAAAGTCATGGTAACCCACTAGTAATGACTCAAGTTTTATCAAATTCTTCAGAAGGAATTATTAATTATTTGGATCAGTATTCTAAAGTGAAGATCATGATAACTCCCTAGTAATGACTGAAATCATTGTAAGCTTTTGAGAGTTTTGTAAAGTACTGGATAGTAACTATTCAGGTGGTACTACATCCTTCTAAAGGAATTACTAATTTTTTGGATCAGTATTCTAAAATGAAGATCGTGATAACTCCCTAGTAATTACTGAAGTCATTGTAAACTTTTGAGGTTTTTGTAAGGTTATGGTTAGTAATTCATTTTGCTAGATTTGGTAACACTTAATAACATTTGGTAACACTTAAATCATTACTATACTTACCATGATCTTCACTTTAGAATACTGATCCAAATAATTAGTAATTTCTTCAGAAGGATGTAGTAAGACATGAGTCATTGCTATCCAAAACCTTATATATATCTCAAAAGCTTACAATGACGTCAGTCAATATTAGGGAGTTATGATGCTTTTCACTTTAGAATACTGATCCAAGTAATTAGTAGTTCCTTTAGAAGGATTTGGCAATTCTTGAGTCATTACTAGTGGGTCACCATGATCTTCATTTTAGAATTAATTATACATTATGCATAATTCACATTAATTATGAACCTATATACAGTAGTTCTTTGTAATTCTCCAGGATATATATAAAAAATAGTACTTATTGATTAGCTAATAGTGAAGTACCAGTTTCAACTGAGCACTATTACTTACTAAATCAATAATCAGAGTTTCTTGTAAGGTAATAGTAGTTACTACAATGTTAATAGTGCATTAGTCACTTGTTCCAGTGTAGTTATTCATTAACAAAGGAACAGTATTCTAAAGTGTTACCAAATCTTCTTTTGTGTCCAACAGAATAAAGTCATTTTGAACGACACAAAGGTGAGGAAATGATGACAGAATTTATTAGCAGTAACTCGCCAGCAGTCTATCTCAAAATCAATGCTTTACTGTCAAGTGCTTTTCTATGTGACAAAAATGCATTATTAAGTTTGTTGTGAATTCAGTAATATCTATCGTTTCTTTACTGTTTTATTTATTCATTTATTTACTCCAATTGAAGGCCCTAGGGCCCATCAAAACATTCAAGGGGGAATTTGTGGGAACATTATTTTAACGTTATTGCAACGGCCCTGATGGAAAGCATAACTACATTTCTCTATCCCTTTGAACAAATAACCAGAGAGATTAGCAAAGAAGATGCGTCCGCTGCTGACATTATCCCCCTGCTTGAGATTCTAAAAAAGGTTACTCAGCAAAGAAGCCGACAGTGACTACGGAGTTAAAACAATGAAAAAAAGCATTACTGGAGGCAGTGCAAAAACAGTTCAGTAACACCACTTCCAACCATATGTGCTGTATCGCAACGGTCCTTGACCCACGATATAAAGACAGGTTTTTTTGATGCTGACACAAAACGGCAAATGCATGAAATGATAGTTGCGGAGATTAAGAAACTTGGACATCGTGGAGACAGAGAAGATGCGCAGAATCTAGAAGGTAAGTTTCCATCTAAAGAAATATAATATTCAATATAATAGGCTATTCAATAATTCAGAAGTCCTTTTAAATACAGTGGGCCTCATTATTTATTTTTTATTTTTTTTATTTTTAGATATCGTACAGCAAAAGTAGGCTCGCATAGAAACAAGAGAATCAACAACAGCATCTTTCTCTGCCATATTCAACGAAATTGTTCAAGAAAACGGGACTGTGGCGGAGAATCCGAGTGTGTCAACGCAAGTTGCCAGTTACCTAGCAGAGCCGGTGATTCCCAGGCACGAGAGCGCACTAACGTACTGGGCCGCTAATCAAGGCCGTCTGCCTGAGCTTGCGCAAGTGGCGAGAAAATACCTGTCCGCTCCTTGTACGAGCGTCGATAGTGAAAGAACCTTTAGCTCAGCATCTAATGTCCTAAACGAAAAAAGAAATCGTCTAAGCTGCGATAAAGCAGAAATGTTTTTATTTGTGAAGAAGAATTTACCCCTTACCCTTAAAGGGGTCATATGGTGCGATTTCAAGTTTTCCTTTCTCTTTGGAGTGTTACAAGCTGTTTGTGTATAGATAAGATCCCCAAAGTTGCAAAGACTAAAGTCTCAAAACCAAAGAGATATTCTTTATAAAAGTTAAGACTCTGCCACACCCACCTAAAAGGGCTCATTCAAACACGCCCCCACATGTCTAAGTCAAGGTGTGGGGAGATTTGCAAAACACCGCCCAAATATATACACAATGAAAGAAGGCGGAACTATTATTCTCGCTGTAGTATTGTTGCTGCCACCGGCGCCAAGTCCTGGAGACTCTGTGTGTTTCGTTATGAAAGCGAAAGTACTTTGTTTGGTCTTCCAAAAGAGGACACACCTAGAAATCAGTGGTTAAGTTGTATTTACAACACTGTTCCAGAACATTTCAAACCAATTATTAGACTGTGTGCAGCACATTTTACGGAGGACTATTTCCCGAACCTGGGAGAGTAGCCTACAATGCTGGCTTGCACAAAGGCTGTTTCTATAAAGTGGGGAAATTCCAACTTTGCAAGGACAGTCTGACAGTTCTGACTCACAGCCTCTAACTACTTTCTGCCACTGACGATTCAAACGTGAGTTTTGAACAGTGTAGAGTAGCTAGTGCTTCTCCGATCATAAATGCAGACATGGTAATGTTTAAATGTAAAAAGACAGTATAAGTCATTATAATGAGTAATTATGTCGCCACTGGATGCAACAAATGCCTCGTTTATAATGCGTTTTATTGTTTTTGTGTCGTGGCCTTTTATTGTGGCCAGCCTAAGGCACACCTGTGCAATAATCATGCTGTCTAATCAGCATCTTGATATGCCACACCTGTGAGGTGGATGGATTATCCTGGCAAAGGAGATGTGCTCACTACAGATATAGACAGATTTGTGAAAAATATTTGAGAGAAATAGGCCTTTTGTGTACATAGAAAAAGTCTTAGATCTTTGAGTTCAGCTCATGAAAAACGGGGGCAAAAACAAAAGTGTTGTGTTTATAATTTTGTTCAGTGTATATATAAAAATAAGTATGAAAAAGTAAAAAAAATAATATATAAATAAATAATAATGTAAAATAAAACTTTTATACTACTAAAAAACGAATTGAAACATTTTTAAAAAATGAGTTTGCAACAGATTACAAACTAAATGTGCACTTCGACATGTGTATGTATATAAAGTCTCTAAATAAATTCATTAAGTAATAATCATATTAGAGCTGCAACTAAAAGATGGAATACACTACAAGACATTTAAAATCTGAACATACACTTGCTGACTTTGTAAATGGTTAAAGATGAAAAACTGAGCATCATACACTAACGACTGAGGATCACACACTGCCAGACATTCAAGTACTTCTGAACACAACAAATTCTCACAGAAACTTTGTCTTGTTGCTAAAAGAACAGGTAACACTTTATTTCGATAGTCCACTTTAGACATTCTACTAGCAGTAAGTAATTTTGCAACTACATGTCAACTAGCAGTCATTAGAGTATTAGTAGACTGTCTGCTTAATATCTTCTAACACTTTATTTTGATGGGTCCACAATATACAACATATGCTATGAGAATCTTTGCAAGTATATGTCAACTTATTCTACTTACCCTAAACCTACCCTAACAGTCTACTCTGAGAGTTAGTAGACATGTAGTTGCAAATTAATGAGAATTAGTTGACATGTAGTTACAAAGTTACTTATAGTTAGTAGAATGTCTAAAGTGGACTATCAAAATAAAGTGTAACCAAAGAACAATACGTTCTCTTGTTGCCAAATGAAAAAATATGTTCTAAATGCAGCTCAAAATATCAAACATGTTTGATATCCTCAGACTGGATGGAATCATAGTCTGAAGTTAAAAAATCAGAGACTGTGACCATCATATACTACTTGATTTTCTATGGAATCTGTCAACTCAAATCTACAGACTGGCTCTGACTTTTGGCAACTAGCATCAACTTGTCCAGACTGTAAATCAGGGGAAAAATCTGGGCAAAAGTTGTGTAGTATTCCAGCTTTAACTGTTTAACACAACATAATTATCTTTCAGATTTTGGCTATATTGAAAGTCCTCTTTTAGAAAACTCCATTCAGGATATATTGGATTGAATTGATAGTTTCTGCATCCTAAATTTAAACCATGTTTCCTTTTAATTCTGTAAATTGAGCCTTGTTAGACTGGAGAGCCAAAAGTACATGTAATATTCAAACCAAGATCAAAAGACAGTAGGTTTTATCACTAGTTTTATACCTTCTGAAAAGCCCCGCTTTATTCATCTGGTAGACTTTAGATAATTTCTGTTTTCACAGATCAACTCGGAGAGACAGGAAAGAGTGAGGAGTGGAGAAATGCAGAGGAGAAGATGTGTTTAACTGCTCCCTGGACCCTCCTACTCAATTCTTCCTACCTGTAATGCTTCAGGCTCCAAATCTCAAATTTGTCCTTCCACACACTCTCGAACTCACTGTCCAAGGTGGCTAGACATGCTGGGACATTTGGAGGGGGGTCAGATGCACTTTTAACAATAGAGAACTTGGGCTATGCAGATGCTCATCCAATCAAATTGTCCAGCAGCAAGCTTTTGAACCTAAAGATGGGTCACAAGCAACAGCGCATATTTGTGACCAGACAACAAAAGATTTGCCGTGACGTAGTGTTGTGAGGCCTGCCATCTGTACCAAGGGAAATACTAAGCTCTCTACATATGATTATGTCACAACACACACACACACACACACACACACACACACACACACACACTGTATAAATAAACACACACATAGACTGACAGACGTGTGTCTCTCCAGTTGTTTAGCGTTGAAATATCCAACATCACTGATCAGGTTTCCTCTGTTGAGAGCTAAGGACTGCACTCTGACCTCACAATGACCTGGAAATTAATGTCTGTTTATGTAAGACATACAATGTGCCAAATATTCCCAGCTTAACACATTAACTTCTGTGACATAGAGATATCTGTACCCCATTTAACAACAAGCTTATGGGATATAGATACATATGGCGAATAGACTCTCCTTTTTATAAAACACTGTCCAGTTCACATTTATTTTTAGCATCTTTATGAGCGCATGACTGACTGTGCATGTGTTTGTATATTGTATGCACATTGTGATTTTGCCAAGTATAGTGTTTCTGGATCATTCATTCTTTTTCTTTCTTTCTTTACTTTCTTACTTATAAATTCCCACCACAATGTCACTTCCACTATTAATTCTAATAAAATGTATCACATTTAATATTTTTGGAATATGATAATATGATAATATTTGTCTCACTAAGGTTAAATTCACAGCTAGCATTTTCTATATCCTAAATACACACAATTATCAATTTTCAAATATTATAAATTTTACAATGTTTGTATTATTTTTATTGACAGATTTACATCTTGATTGAATGACGCACAATCAGTATAAATATTCTGTGATATTCACCTTGATTTTTTTTCTTTTGTTGTCTTCACACATCAGATATCTCATAAATTGATATAAATCTTATTAATTTTTGTTCATTGATAAATTTGTATGGTAAAAATTTAGAGTATAGGTGTCACGGTGCACACAAGGGAAGTGAGGAGACGAGAGGTAAACTTCAAAATAACAGTCTTTAATCCAAAAACGGGGTACACATGGTACGACAGAGACACACAGGAACATCAACGTTAATACCAGACGCTAGACTCAGGGAAACACAGGGCTTAAATAATCAAACTAAACGAGATAATTAATAAACACAGCTGGTAACAAATGAACTAATAAAGACTGGAACAGGAAAATAACCAAATATGGGCAACCAAGAGGGAAAACTAAGTCAAGGGGAGCACGAGACAGAAAACCACAAGACAAGACAGGACACAGGTCTGACAGTACTCCCCCCTCTCTTATGGCGCGTCCCCGCGCCTCCTAACATCCAATGGGGAGGGGGGTAGGCTCTCTGGAGCCCCTCAGGATAGACACAGGGGAGGCCTCCAGGACGGATCAGGGGACTCCGGAGCCATGGCGGAGCAGGGAGCTCAGGAGGCCATGGTGGAGCTGGGAGCTCAGGAGGCCATGGCGGAGCTGGGAGCTATGGAGGCCGTGGCCTCATCCTTCGCCCCGGCCTCTATGACCGGATTCTATTAACACAGACTCAGGAACAGGAGCCCTCCTCGGGCTATCCACAGGAACAGGAGCCCACTTAGGGCTAGGCTCGGAATCTGAGGCCCTCTCTGGGCATGACGAGAGCACAACAGCCCTCCTTGGGCTGGACGTGGAGTCAGGGACCACTTCCATTGAGGCAACAAGAGAACCCCAACAGACAAGACAAGGTTGATTAAAACTGTTCCTGTGGACAATACTTTAGGGGACATGACCAGACTCTGGTCAGGGGCTGGAGCCTGCACTGGACTCTTGGTCAGGGGCTGGAGCCTACACTGGACTCTGGTCAGGGGCTGGAGCCTGCACTGGATTCTTGGTAAGGACACTGTAGCGAACCTTGGAACTGAACTGAGCCACAGACGACGGGCTTGACGTCGTAGCGGCCGGCGGGCTTGACTTCAAAGTTGCCGGCGGGCTTGAGGGAGCCGCAGCCAGCGGCTTGACTTCGGAACAGCTGGCGGGCTTGAGGGAGCCACAGCTGGCGGGCTTGAGCGAGCGGCGGCCCGCGAACTTATCTATGGATCGGCCGGCAAACTTAACTATGGATCGGCCGGCAGGCTTGACAGATGAACGGCTGGCTTATCTGACTGATGACCGGCCGGCGGGCTTGGGTTAGCCACAGCCGGCGAGCTTGACAGATGAACGGCCGGCTTACTTGACTGATGAGCGGCAGGCGGGCTTGGGTTAGCCGCAGCCGGCGGGCTTGACAGATGAACGGCCGGCTTGCTTGACCGATGACCGCAGCCGGCAGGCTTGACAGATGAACGGCCGGCTTACTTTACTGATGAGCGGCCGGCGGGCTTGAGTTAGCTCGCAGCGATCCCGCCGAACTCCCACGTTCAGTTTCAGCGGGCTTGGGCGGAATGACGAGCGGCAACTTCCATGCCGTGGGGGAAAAAAAACAAAACAGAAAAAAACTTTAAAAAAATGGAAAACAAAAACGAGGGGAATGGGCGCTGCTTATTGTATTGGTCTGGTATTCTGTCCAATACAATCAGCACACAAGGGAAGCGAGGAGACGAGAGGTAAACTTCAAAATAACAGTCTTTAATCCAAAAACTGGGTACAAACGGTAAGACAGAGACACACAGGAACAGGACATCGACGTTAATACCAGACGCTAGACTCAGGGAAACACAGGGCTTAAATAATCAAACTAAATGAGATAATTAATAAACACAGCTGGTAACAATAAAGACAGGAACAGGAAAATAACCAAATATGGGCATACAAGAGGGAAAATTAAGTCAAGGGGAGCACGAGACAGAAAACCACAAGACAAGACAGGACACAGGTCTGACAATAGGGACCAATTCTCACTATTAACTAGTTGCTTGTTAGCATGCCTATTATTAAAATATTGGCTGTTTATTAGTACTTAAAAACTACATATTCTGCAAGACCATATTCTACATCCCTAATCCTACCCAATACCTAAACGTTACAACTGCCTTAAAGCAGCACATTAGGAGTTTACTGAGGCAATAGTCATAGTTAATGGTTTGTTAATAGCAAGAATTGGACCTTAAAATAAAGTGTGACCATTTGGATAGAATGTCATGGTTTTTAAGATAACGCTAAAATCCATACATATAATAGTCATTATTCAAAAATAAATAATGCAGACATAGCAAAAATAAATTATGCAGACAATAGTATGACATTTCTAAGACAATTTGTCCTTTTCAAAATTTCAAAAGGTCTTAATAAAAATGATCTGTTATCCCCAAACCCTCATGTAAACTGAAAAAGTTGTCCTCACTTAGAATCAGATATTGTATTGGCACATCATGCAGGCTATTAAATTATACTGGCTTGTGATGCAGGATTTAGGACCCTGTTTTTAAAAAGTCTATGAGAAACCCCTAGTCCATGATTCCCACGCACTTCTCCTATCACTTGCAGCAATGAGTGGGGTTGTTCTTGGTCAAATTTAATTCACACAGTAGGAGTATAGTTAAATGAGTCATTCTTCTGTCTTAATGCACCATGTGTTGCTGCTCCAGGGAGCACATTCCAGTCAGGGATTGGTATAAGATGCCATTGTTGAAGTACATTAAGCCTGGAGCAGAAAAGACACTTTTCACTCTGTGAATAAGTCATACAGGCATATTAGTCCAATTTATTGCAACCACAGACACTTGCTCAAGTAAACATATGATTATTCTGAACTTCTCTATGTTGCTTTCTCTTGGAACGGGCAGTTCAAGTGGAGTTCAAAGGGCAGAGAGTCAAAGCATTTGAGTGACTGATAAGCTTGGGTTAGGGTGTCTGTGAGTTGAGCAGATGGGGGTGAGATAGACAGAAAGAAAGGTTTCAGGTACAAGATGAAAATCTGCAGTATCTTCAATTTTCAGTATCTTTCAAGCAAATATTATCAATAATAGTTTTTGCTTATAAACCAGAATTTTTATTTCACTGCAACAGGAAAATTAAAAATCTGTTATGCTCAGACGTTCTGTGAGTTATATCTGACATTGCTCTTGCGTAAGAAAAAAAAAAAAAAAAAATCATTCCAAATGCAATAATGCACACTTTACTGGCTAGTTTATAAACCCACAAACTAAATATGAAGAGTTTATTTGCAAAAACAGATTTATTTTTTATGATTTTTTTAAGTCATGATTTTTATTATGTTATCATGTTTTTATTGTGTTAGTTAGCTAGCATTTTTAGCTATGTTTTACTTAATCAAAATAACCCAACTGCAGTTTGATTGAGATTAATTGGAATGCACAATGAAAAAAACATGATTTTTGAAAATTGTTAAAAATTGAGTTATCTGTTTTTGCAAATGAACTCTTCATATTTTTTTTAATTTGATGATCGTTTTGAAGTGTTATATATGGGCCACACATTAACCAACATTACTCTACATAATTGTCATTATTGTGATCATCAAGTGACATCCATTTATCAAATAATTTTGGTTTACTTTAATAAATAGAGAAAAAAATATTTTAATTAAATGAATGATTTTTTTTTTTTTAATAAATAAAAAATAGATCTCAGTTTTAAATCATGTTTGGCATTGCTTATGGTTCATTTGTCACACTGAAAAAGGTCAAGCTGAAAGAATTGCATTGTGGGATATATGTGATGCAATTTTCTTAAATGACAAACTAATGTATATGAAGGCTATTTTATCAGATAGGCTAAGTGTGCATCCGTATAGAACATCATTGATTAGGATATTCCGCAGAGGATTGTAGATTCCATAGAATCCACTTAATGTGCCATTTATGTGTAATATTTTTAATTAATTCAGCAGAAATTGCATTTTCCTACAAGTAAGCAACATTTAATATGACATGAGTAATACATGTGACTATCATGGTGTGACTATCATGGTGTGACAACACCATTACAGTTTGTAATATCATGCTCAGCAACATGTGAGAGGGTTTCATTGACCTGAAGAAAGGAGTTGAGATAGCACAGGGTGCAAGTGGAATTGTGTCAAATGCTCACTTGGTTTCTGGTTTCACAAACGTTAGAAATTGTTTTGCAAGCACTTGTTTTAAAACAGAGTGTGAGGAAAAAAAAGTGAAAGGCTGTAGGGTATTAAGGCTGTTCCATTTTAATACAATGCAAGGCAAAGTTTGGCAGGATCCTTTTGGGAATTTAATAAAATATCAACAAGTGTGCACAAAAATATCCTTGACAATAAACAGAAGCACATTTTAAATGCAAAGGTCAATGTGAATGCAGTTACGATTACTGGAGGCACATGCCTCTGATTAGACCAATCATCACAGACCTCGCACTGACCATCAACATCCAATCACATTTCATAATTCCACAGCACATGGAGGATATGAGAGCAGTTACAATCATCATTAGCTTGATGAGCGCAAATTAGTGATACACAAAGAATTTTACTGCCTGCCTCACACAAATAACACATGCAAATGCAACCCAGTTTACTCCAAAGGCAAGATGAAACATGTTTGCAAACCATTTACTTCTACAATTTATTTAAACAGAATATTCCACAAAAAATAGACAAAGCGAGACAAAAAAACAAGACAAAACAACACAAGATTAAATAAGGCGAGACTCAAAGAGAAGAGAAGAGAAGAGAAGAGAAGAGAAGAGAAGAGAAGAGAAGAGAAGAGGTTTAAACACAACTATTGAATACAATTTTTCTTCAGTATATCATTACTAATACAATAAATCTTCATTCATAACATCATTCCTTAATCTTTTAGTCAAATGTAAAACCAAAACATACTTACAACAACAGTCTTTTAAAAATTAAGAACAAGCTGTTCTTCATAAATACAACATAAAATTTCCCCTACACACCACTTTTCTTTGAAAGTTATTAAATCTCCCACCAAAACATAGTAAGAAAATTTAATTTTCAATCTATTTGCAAATAAAACCTTCAACATTTTCATTGGGTCCATTCCACCAATACCCAGTAGTTTTATTTTTTCTAGTCTTCCAAATTGACAGTTTTGCTGTGCTTAAAACATAGTTTAAGAGACCAAAAATTTGTCTTTTTTGACATTCTATACTTTACACCCCCTATAAAAACACATTCTGAAAAAAATTCACCAAAACCTCTAAACCATTCCATCAAAACTTTAAAAAGCTCTTCCAATCGTTTACAATTCAAAACAAATGTTCCACAGTCTCTTCTTCACCACAAAAGTCACACTCTAACTGCTGGATTAAGGTGAGACACATATCTGTTTGTACCTATTGCCCCGTTAATAAGCCTCCACTGCAAATCCCCAGTCCGCTTCTCTAGTGGAAACTTATACAGGGACCTCCACTGATCTCTCAAGGGGAAGTTTGGCCCAAAACTCCTTGTCCACTTCAACGGCTGCCGCTCCTTCAGTACCTCTTTATGAACAGTCTTAAAACATAGGTTATATAAAACCTTTTTAGACATTTCATCAACTGTCCATGTCCCAAAAGTTTCAGAACCCTCTATAGGTTGGTCTTCTAACACACTGGTGTCACAAGTTGAAATGTCAGTTGGTTCGTTCAGATGTTCTCTTTGTATAAGTTCTCTATAATGTCCTGGCAAAAAAGAATGTATTTCTTCCAAAAAACAAATAGCCAGGCGTCAAGATCGCAGTCCTGTGAAAAACATTATATCCTCCACAGACTTCCATCCATCCGAACTGACCAAATCTTTTAACTTTGTACAGTTTCTTCTCATCATGTTCTCCTGTACACTCTTTGAAGACATCAGTGTACCATGAACTACTGGATTATGAAAGAGTGGCTCCTCCAACACCCAGTATTTAGGGATTTCAAAGACTCTTTTAATCTTGAAAGTTTTAGCCCATGCTTGTAACACTGATTTATAAAAAGATGTTATCTCTAAGTCCATCTCCTGAATTTGTATCCAGAAAAGATGCAGATCATAGTTAAACCCTTCTGCTCTTCGCAGGATTGCACCAGCAGTACGAGTCCATACCAAGTCTTTTCTACACAAAAGTTTTTGGGCTGAAAGCAATCTGAAAGCTTGAATTCTGCTCTTAATGTCTATCAATCCATATCCTCCTTCACAAGGAGGCAAATAAAGTTTTGCAGCACGAATCCAGTGTTTGCCATCCCAGAAGAAATCAACTAGTCTCTTTTGTATAGCAGTCACCAATTCTTCTGGTGGTTCAACCACCATTAACTTATGCCATAATGTGGACGCAGCCAAATTATTGATGACCAAAACTCTTCCCTTGTAAGACATTTGTGGTAATAGCCATCGCCATCTAGATAATCGGGCCACCACCTTCTCCAGCAGTCCCTCACAATTTTTTCCTGAAACCTAGAAGAACCAAAAAAACACCCAAAGATTTAAAACCTTCTCTCCCCCACTTTAACCCTCCCAGTAAATCTGGAAGCCTTTGATTTATCCATTGACCTACTGCATATCCTTCACACTTACTCCAATTCACTTATGCAGTAGACGCCTTTTCATATACCTCTATACTCTTTGTAAGATTGATGACATCTTCTTGTCCATTTATAAAAAACCATTACATCGTCAGCATAAGCAGATAATACAATTTTATTACAATTAAAATCATTTGGTATTAAAAACCCTTTAAGATCTCTTCTAATTCTTCTTAATAGTGGTTCAATGGCAATGCTATAGAACTGTCCAGAGAGTGGGCATCCTTGCTTAATTCCTCTTTTTACAGGGACTGATGCACTCAACCCTCCTCCCACCTTCACCAATACAGAAACATCTCAATATAACAGTTTTACCCAAGAAATAAAATTTTCACCAAAACCAAAAGGACTCAAAGCACTGAAAAGATATCCATGGTCAACCCTATCAAAGGCTTTTTCTTGGTCTATTGATAAAAAAAAAACATTTTAATATTGTCTTTGAAATTCAAATCAACAGCATCTCTTAAAAGAAAAAGATTATCCATAATAGATCGATCGATCAGGTACACAATACATCTGATCACTATGAATAATTGTGTCCAAATATTGTTTCAACCTATTCGCTAAACATTTTGCCAAAATCTTATAATCCGTATATAAAAGTGAAACCGGTCTCCAGTTCTTCGAAAATCCTAAATCCCCTTTTTTAGGTAACAAGGACATTACTGCTCTTCGGCAGCTACTTGGAAGAAAGCCGTTTTCAAAACACTCTTTTGTTACTTCATAAAAATCTTGTCTCAAAATGTGCCAGAAATAATGATAAAAGTCTGTGGTTATTCCATCAATACCAGGCGAACGTCCCAATGAAAGTTGTTTAACTGCATCTATGAGCTCTTGTAAAGTAATGTCACTGTCCAAATTTTCTCTCTGTTTAGGTTGCAACTTAGGGAGATCTTGATAAAGGTCTGCAACACTCTCCTTATCACATTGTTCAACATATCACAACATATCACATTCTCCTTATCACATTGTCCAACAGCAAGTTTTCTCATTTTATTTGGATTGTCTGTAATTGTCCCATCTGGACGTCTTAAATGAAGCATAGGATTATGCTGCACCACATTTCTCTCCCGTTTAAAAAAATAAGCACTGGGAGCATCCATATCCTTAACAGAACAAAAATGTGACCTTATTAAAGCATTTTTAACTTGCTCTTGTAAAAGATGTTTCAATTCTAACTTCTTCTTACTTAATTCATCACTTTTGTTAATCCCTTCTTCATTGTCCAACATCATCTTTTAAATTTCTCCTATTTCACATTGCAATTTTTGCACAGTATCTCTAATTTTAAGTAATACTTGAGACTCATAATTTTGAGAGAAAATTTTAATATGCACCTTTCCAACCTCCCACCACTGACTTTTAGTTTCATAATTATTTTTCTGTAACCTCCAATTTTCCCAAAGATGAGTAAAACTCTTGCAAAATAACTTATTATATAATAATTATTATTAAAATGCCAATAATGCTGTGATCTAAAAGTTGTTTTTTTATTTATATCTATAGTTATCATATGATGGTCTGAAAAACCTCTAGGAATAATGGCAGCATCCATCACTCTATTATTAAAGGACTTACTCTTATAAAACCTATCTAATCTAGCCCCCTTAACTTCATTATTACTCGCTTTAATCCATGTATACTGTTTTATCCCTTCATTCCTATTTCTCCAGACATCACTTAAATCATGTTCCTGAATCACTTTAGAGAGCACTACACCTGATTGAAAATGAGGTTCTTCGCTGTTCCTATCAGCATTAAAATTTTCAGTGCAATTCCAGTCCCCAGCCATAACTATACAAAGTTTTTTATAATATTGTGAAATATGACTCTTTATTTTTAAAAATAGCTCAATTCGCTCTGACCCAACATTTGGTGCATAGACATTAATAAATAAAAAATTGTATTCCTTCAACTTCTGCATGGACAAATAACACCCTTCCAGCCACTACTTCTTCAATTTTGAAACTTTCAACAGTTAAAATTTTTGAAAACAGAACAGTAACTCCAGCACTTGTACTAGAACCATGATTGAGTGCATATTTTCCCTCCCACTATAAGCCCCACTCTATCTCATTACACCTATCAGAATGAGTCTCTTGTAACATAACAACATCAATTTTACTAATTTTCATAAATTCTGATAGTATAGCTCTTTTATTTTGATCTCTCACTCCATTTATATTACAAGAGCCTATTCTCATATGCCCCATATTAATAAAAGAGTAAGAGACAGCAAAGAGCAGAAAAAGACAGGACAGGAAAAACACCCAGTGCATCAAACTCTTTTTCGAGTTTCGAAAGAACCTTTATGCTTTCTTAGCTTTGTAAGCAGTTTCCTCAATCTAAATCTCTTTTTTTTTTCATTAAATTCATCCAACCCAACAGTACGCTATAATTTAACCACGGATTTCACAAATTTCTCAGTATCCGAAAAAAAAAAAAAAAAAATCTCTAATTTCTACTGCTCTTCCAAATGTCTCATGCAAAAAAATCATTTATCTCTTGTAGAGAATAAAGATTACTATCTTCCATTTGAGAGCCTGTTTCAGAAAAACCTGAAATTTGAGAGAATGTGTCCTCATCCCTCATTTCTACTTTATTTTCATCCTCTAGTAGGCCTTCTACAGTACTTTCCATTTTCTGATTAAGCATTCCAACTCCACTAGTACTTGCAGTCTCAGAACTCAAAAGATTCTCATCCATATCATCTTGTACAACTACAGACTGACTTTCATCTTGAACTGCATTTTCCTGAACCTCAATTCCTTCATTATCACTCTCATGTACTTCAGCTATAGCCTGTTCAGTTACTGTTTCCGTTCGTTCTATTTGACTATGCTCTCCAGCTGGCTCATTTACATCAGATACTACATTATCGATGTTATCCTCCTCATTTATGTTCACTTGAATTTTATGAGGACAAGCAGTTCACTTGTGGCCAATGTCGCCACATTCAAAACATTTCAATCCAGCGGTAGAAGCATAAATCATAAACGACTTACCTTCATCCATAACCCGAAACGATATATCCTGCATTGGCTCTTTTAAAAACATGAAAACTTGTCGTCGAAACGACATCACGTTTCAATTCCGAACTTTTACAACCCAGTGATATGACTTTTAACGGGCTCGCAATTCTTCCAAACCTAATGAGTTCTCTCTCAATAACTTCATCGGGGATAAATGGTGGCACATTCAAAATAATTACCTTAGACGTTAATGTAGCCAAAGGAAGGATTGGACAAAAACCACCATTAATCACAATGCTACTCTCAATAAGTTGCGCAACAAGTTGCTCCTCTTTAAGAAAAACAACAACCACTTTGTTCATCCAAGATGCCGAAGATATGTTTTCACAACCGATTTGTTCTCCCACTGCTAATAGAACACTTTCCTCCGTAACTCCCTGTTCCGACACACACCTAACGCCATGACGGAGTGAAGGAGATGGTGCACGCTCACCTGGGAGCGACGCCATTCTCACACTCGCCAATTAATTTGAAAACACAAACCAAAATCTAACTTAAGAAAAAAAAAGATATTTTAAACAAACAAAACGAAAAATAGAAAGTAAAGAAAAAGATAAAGAAAATATTTAAGCGGACAGTTGAAACTGAAACGTTCTTCCCCACCGCACCCTCCACCACTCTCCTACATCTCGCGAGAAGAGAAGAGAAGAGAAGAGAAGAGAAGAGAAGAGAAGAGAAGAGAAGAGAAGAGAAGAGAAGCAATATTACATGCATGAGAACTAAATCTCTGGGAGATGACACTCATTTCCTCTATGCAAAGGGTGGTGGGGTGGGTGCAAAATAGGAAAAAAATGATCCTGCCAAGCAGTTCAATACATGAGAGTTTGAACTTTTGGCTTCTGGCCGCACTCTGATTGTTTTCTCTCGCCAATCACTGCTCATAGATTTGCTTAAAGCCTCAGCTGCATAAATTGAAGTTGATCGGTCCCATCCGGCGACTCGTCATTTAATAAACGATGCTGTTTGAACTACCTGCATGTGACTGTGATTGAGGGATAAAGAGAGCTGTAATACCGCAGCCAGAATGTGTAATAAGGCTTGTTATGTCTTTAGTGCACTTAACTTTGTACTGTGAGATCGAGTGTGGCTTAAGTGTGAACAGAGCTGTGGTGCAAGAGTAAACAGAAAGGGTGACAGTTGTATATTTTGCTGTACACTTTCCATTTAGATTTGTAGATTCTAAGTGCATTACTGCAGATGCTTGTTGCTTTGTTTTTACAAAAGAGGTAAATTTTAGCCCAGCAACTCATTTCAATATCATATGTAATTTACACCAGGTCACAGACAATAGAGTTTAAAGAAACATACCAAAACTCCAGAAACATACCTAAACATACAATTATCTGCGGTTTCCAGCTGAAATAAACATTAGTGGTAGTAAATCACTAACAACTTCTATCCCTTTTCACATTAATTATGATTACAAGTTTGATTAATAAAGACTTATTTTTGTTTGGTTTCTTGCATATTATGTTATAGTATGTCCTAAAAACACTTTTGCTATAGTGCATGAATTGTAAATTAATGTACTTTTACATTTTCATCACAACCAGCTCCATATGCTTTTCTGATGTAGTAAAGTTGCTCAGTAGCTCAGCCAGTACAGCATTTAACTTGTGATACAAAGAGCTCAGGTACAAGTACTATGAAATTCAGTTGCATTCATTTTGTGAATATTAACATGATGAACAAAAAATGTTAGAATCATTTGTTGGTCACAGAGCTTATTTTCTAAAATAGTCCAATAGAAATCCTATTGGGTTTTTGTCAAGGAAACCATGCTGATGCTAACTTCCGGGTTGCCCTACAAAAATATATCATCAGTGCAGCACTTTACCAGGCATTCCAATTTCTCTCCATTGCTGTAATGCAAAAGTGGCCTGTGCTGTCTCTGATTTAACCCTGAATGACTATTTAATGTACATGCCAGTATCTGAAGGTATGGTGTGTGGCAGCTTGGTTTACTGTTACTCACTGCTCTCTGTAGGATATAGGCTACATAATAACAAACTATAGAATACAATCATTATAAATAAAAGGTATTGTGGTATGAAAGTAGTGCTGATGTATTTCTGCAAATTAAATTAAGTGTTTGTGGGTTGTTGGGGGATGCAAAGACTTGAGTTGTGGTGTCTGAATGAGAAGGACACACTCTCCCTCCTGAGATGGTGCATCATGGCCGATTACTCACACTCTTTGCACATCAGCTCCTGTGAGAGGAAGAAGTGTCTACTGCTGCAGGCGCTCTGTGTGTGTCTGAGAGTGAGTGTTGTGTGTTTTAGCATGTGCGAAGAGAGTTCACGTTAAAGAGAGAGACAGAAAGAGTCTATGAGTGTGTGTGCGACACCGAAAGGTAAGAGAAAGACACTTTGGTAGTGTAAAGCAAGCGTTCAAAACTATTTTTATCAGCTGAACCCATAAGAAATTATTTACTTGAAATACCCCAGAGTTTGTAAATGGTGTTAATATTTTAATAAATATAACAAAGTTCACAGCAATCATCACACATACACTGGTTACAACATCGAAACAGCAGCTTGATAACTTAAGCAACCATCAACTACAATGTCAAATTGAATTTAAAAAGTTCTAAACTACTTATAAAAATTATATATATATATATATATATATATATATATATATATATATATACACATACATACATAATACTTACAATTTTTGAAAATATTTTTTATTTAATTTGACTAGCATTTTTAAGGTTTAGAACAGAAGTTTTAGTGTCACAACTATGTTTTAGGGTAACAACATAATGCAAGTGGTGTGAAAAGAGGTCAAAGGGAAATTTGTGAGACCAAAATTGAATGATCTCTTTGTGTCTTTCTCCCTCTCTCTCTCTCTCTCTCTCTCTCTCACTCTGTCTTCCTTCCTTAGCCTCTTTTTTGCTTCTGAGGCACAATAGTTCCAGAGAGACAGTTCAGAAGAAGAGCCAGGCTTTGGGCTCTATGGGCCCTCAGGATGTGTGTGGCTACAACATCCCCCATGAAACCACAATGATGTCTTATCCTGATAATGAGCACACCCATATGTAGCCAATGTGGTAGCCACAAGACGAGTCATTCTCCCCATGGCACGCTACTAAGGTCAGCTCATCCTCACGCCAGTATCGAGTCCAAGCCATGATGAATATGCGTGTGACAGTGGGTTGGTGTTAGCGTGATGGAGAAAATGTGTGTGCGGAGAAAGGAGGTCATGTCATCTCCCATAAGAAAGAGGTGAAGTTCACAGTTACTCTGAGGCCTCAGAGGAGCTCCACGGCCCAGCCATTAAAGCCCTGTTAAAACTGTTTTGATGTTGTCAGCTTAGAAGAAGGGAGATAGACAGAGAAACAGACAGAGATGGCGGGGGAGGGTAAAAGTGTCCCATTCAGCACGACGGCACGGCGTCTGTCTGGCCGGCAGCACTTTGCTGGGTCTCCAACTTGCATAGGTGTCAGATCAGCAAGCTCGTAATTTCAGCATCAAACATTCATGAGCACACAGCAAGATTCGCCAAGGAGCAATGGAGGCCTCAGAGCTCAGAGCTTAAAATGCTAAAAGCCTCTCAAAGATGCTTCAAGTGTCTTCTCAGATAATCAAAGCTGGTGGATTCTCTCATACTGGGGCACTTGTTGTCATTTACAGTCATGATCAGATGGAAAAGATATGTTAGATGGTTGTGAACTTGTGAGCCCTGTTTAAATGCTTGTTTAGCATTTATTACATTTTGTATTTGTATAATGCAACCCAAGCTCACTGGAAATATTTGTCTCAAAACATACCTATAGATATTATTTCCCACCGAGGCTCACTGGAAGTACATGCTGTAATTATTGCATGTTTCACAGCAGTTTCAAAATGAAATGTTTGCAGAGTGTCACTAAAAAGTTAATTCTCCATCGTGTTGGAAAATTATGTACCACCTCTACAAAGCACGTCACCTCAAAGCGCAGTGCTGTATAGCATGTTAAAATTTATTTGAAAAGTGCAAAAAATTTTGTGAAAATTTGGCTATTTTAATCGAAACTCTGTAAATCATATTGAGAAAAGGAATGGTAACACTTTATTTTAGGGTCTCTTAACTAGTTACTTAATAGTATGCATATTATTAGAATATTAGCCATTTATTAGTACAAATTAAGCACATATTAATGCCTTATTCTACATGACCTTATTCTACATTCCTAATCCTACCCAATACCTAAACTTAACAACTACCTTATTAACTATTAATAAGCAGCAAATTAGGAATTTATTGAGGGAAAAGTCATAGTTAATAGTGAATAAGTGTTGCCTATTCTAAAGTGTTACCAAAGGAATAACAGTTGTCAGAGTTTTACTGCCTTTAGTATTAATTTCAACTGGAAACGTTTAAGCGATTAGCCTATGTATAGGTGCTTTTTTTTTTAGTTTTGCAGAAATGTAGGTAGAGGCACATATTTCCAGTGAGCCTGGGTAGCATATTTCACTGCAGTTTCCAACTGAAAACTAGATGCAGTAAAACTCCAACAACTTTTATTCCTTTTCACATAAATTATTATTAGAGGCAAATTATCAGTCAATAAAGACTTATGTTCACACTGGTCCTTGCACAATACAATGTTATATGACCTCGGAACACTTATACCATATTCAGTGATTTGTAAAGTAATATATTTTGATGTTTATATCACATAACCAGCTCCGTATGTATGGCTTTTCTAATATAGTAAACTTGCTCTGTAGCTCACCTGGCACAGCATTGCACTTGCAATGCAGAATGCTCACATACAAGTCCTGTAAAACACAAGTCATGACACTCCACAAAAGAGCTTAAAGCCTTAGAAAAGGTTGATTCAGCAAATGTGTTTTTTCTCACATTTGCTTTTGTTAACACTATTCATTATGTTTAGTGTAAGGGGTTTGTTATTTTCAATAGAGCATTAACCTTATACTGCCACTCTCTGGACATTTCCAATTTCTAATGGGGTTGGTAATAGTGTTGAGCATTGTAATCTCACCCACTTTTAAAGTGATTCTATTTGTCCCAGCTCAATTCTGAAGATTTTTTTTTAATTCAGTGCATGTTTGAAGGTACTTGATATGTTTATATGCACCAGTCCAAATTTTCTTCACGCAATCCCTCTTTTTATTTGAATGACTGTCAATGCTTGTTGCAACAAAAATAGATCCAAAGGTTTGTGCCTCTGAACTTGACCCTCTTGACCTCTCCTCCACTCTTGAGGGCTGGAAGGCGCCAGGCCTTGCTCAACATACCATGCCAGTAAGCGATCACACAGTCTCTCAAGGCTCTTGCGTTATAAATGGAACACTTACAACAATGTGTGCTGTTTCCGGCTGTTAATTGCTAAAATCAGTGCTATTCACCTTTGATGCCATGGAGACACCATGTCATGGGCTTCATATGAACTTCGGCCAAAAGGTTGACTATCTGCACATCATTCTGCATACAGATATTGAGTTCCCTGCACACTCCACTTTGCATTTTTTTTTTTCCTTTTTTTGTGGTGTGTGTATTGAAAGACTGTCAGAGTTAGAATGATGCTACTGGACAGAGCACCAGCTATTGGCTCCTCAGTTAGTCAATTTGATGAGTTGTGTCAAGGCATTGAGGTTGACGAGGAGAAGGGATGAACTGGGAAGGGATGGCATTTCCCAGTGCACTAAAGCATTTCAAGAGAAAGTTAATACTAAGACAAACAAAATGTCACACTATTACTTATCTGTCCACTGTTCCACCTCATCTTTATTTGATGAACTGACACTTTCATTTGTTTCATGAAATTAATCCTGAGTTGTCATCAAAACTGTAATTATTTTGTTAATATGGTGCAATATGTATTACACCATATTTATCACTTCTACCTTAAAAGACTACTTTGTAAATAATCTTCCTGACTTATATCAACTCTTTAGCATATCCAATAGCTCAGAAAAAATGTGTTGTAACAGAAACTATTGACTCTTCTTTTTTCCAGCACTTTAGACACTGTTACTCCTTTACACTTAAAGAAGATTAAGTAAAGCAGTCCTTACACCATGGTATAACAAGCACACTCACACCCTAAAGAGAGCAGCCTGGAAAACAAAAAAAAACAAAACAAAACTAGAGGTATTTTGTATTGCATGGAGGGAAAGTACTTCTACCTACAGAAAAGCATTAAAAATGCTAGATTTGCTTACTTTTCATCTTTTTTAGAATAAAACAAACACAACCCCAGGTTTTTATTCAATACGGTTGCTAAAATTAACAAAAAACAAAACATAAATAGACACAGACATTTCCCAACAGCACAGCAGTAATGACTTTATGAATTTCTTTACTTTCAAGATCAATACTATCAGAGAGAAAATGATAACCATGCAGCCATCAGCTATAGTATAACATCAGATATAGATCCTCTGAGGAACAATTCTACTCATTTTCTGCTATAGGAGAGGAAGAATTGTATAAACTTCTTAAATCATTTAAACCATTGAAATGTATGTTAGACCAATGGTTCTCAACTCCAGTCCTCGGGACCCACTGCTCTGCACATTTTGTATGTTCCTGAATCTAATGCACTCAGTTCAGTTCATGGATCTCTCTCCCAATGAGCTGAAGATCTGAATCAGGTGCATTAAATAAGGGAGACATACAAAATACGCAGAGCAATGGGTCCCGAGGACTGGAGTTGAGAACCACTGTGTTAGACCCTATTCCATCTAAGCTACTAAAAGAGGTACTTCCAGACGTCATAGATCCTCTTCTGAATATTATTAATTTGCCATTGTCATTAGAATATGTCCCTAAAACCTTCAAACAGGTTGCTACAAATCAGAGTTACAAATGACCTACTTATATCATTCAATCGTGGTTGGATCTTAGCATTGTGTTTGACACTATCGACCACAACATTCTTTTGAATAGACTACAAAGGTATGTTGGCATTAGTGGAATTGCATTGGCATGGTTCAAATTGTACTTATCTGACCATCATCAATTTGTAGCAGTAAATGAAGATGTATCCTATTGATCGCAAGTACAGTATGGAGTACCACAAGACACAGTACTAGGACCTTTGCTTTTTACCCTCTGTTAGCTGTTATGCTGATGATACTCAGCTCTATATTTCTTCACAGCCTGTCGAAACATACCAATTTACAAAACTAACATCATGCATAGTTAATATACAAAATTGGATGACAAGTTATCCTGCTAAATTCTGAAAAAAAGAGGTGTTAATTATCAGACCAAAAACCTCCGCATGCACTAACCTAGAACACTGTCTAACACTTGATGGCTGCTCTGGAAATTCTTCGTCATCAGTTAGGAACCTCTGTGTGCTATTTGATAGCAATCTTTCCTTTGAAAGCCATGTTTCTAGCATTTGTAAAACCACATTTTTCCATCTTAAACCACACCATATTGGTTTCATCTGGCCAGAGGAGAACTGGCCCCCTGACTTTGCTTAGTTGGGACACTTAATTTTTGGCAATACTATTGACTTAATTGCACAGACACTATTGGACTTGTAATGATTGGTCAGAAGCATGTGGATCCATTTGCAGTGTGATTTATTAGACAGAGACAGAATCAAACAGGCAAGTGATCAGCAGGCACAAACAGGAATATCAGAGGCAGAGCAGAGACGTAAACAATACCAGGCGGGAGTCGGGGCAACAAGCACAGGTTCAGAGTTCCAAGGCAAGGTTCACAAAGGCAGGCGGCGGGGTTCACAAAGATCAAGAGCAGTCCGGGGTCATACACAGGAATAACAATCGAAGGAAAGATAAATGCTCAGTAATGTCAACCGGGGCAGAAACAAGACTTCGCAGTGAGTGTAACAGAGAGTGCTGGTTAAATAGGCCAGGTAATGAGCTACACCTGGGCAGGTGATCAGCAGCCCAGTGGGTTATGGGAAATGCAGTCCGTGGAAAGAGTTAGTATTCAGGTGAGGGTGCCCTCCGGGGGCCATCAGAGAGAGCCACAGAGGTCTGACTTATGACAGGACTACTTTCTAAACAGAGTTATTAGATGAATGAAATATTGAGCAATGCAGGGATGCATATTACATGGTACCATTTGCAGATTCATTTACTTATTAATAAGATCTTGTAGAGTAAATCTTGTATTAGTAAAAGATTCAATTCTATTCAATTCAAGTTTATTTGTATAGCGCTTTTCACAATACAAATCGTTGCAAAGCAGCTTTACAGGAAATTAAGTTTCTACAATATATTTATATATTGTAGAAACTTAATATATTTAACTTATGGCGAAATTTGGTAGTTCTGTATGTTGTCTGAGGGTAGGCATCATCTGAGGTCCTCTGAGGGGTTGGCATCATCTCTTCTCAGGTGTTCTGGATCCAGACTGAAGCTTGTGTAAATCCTAGTCACCACGGGATGTTAATCCCATGGCAGAAACAGAGATACAGATAGAAACATAATTAGCGTCGCTGCTGTTCCAACCAAGCAAAAATGATTTGTTCAATCCAAGCTAAAGAACAATAATGTGTGTTTGATCAGATATAACTGCAGTACAAGATTATGAGATGCATTATGTGAATGCTTGGCTAAAGAGATGTGTCTTTAATCTAGATTTAAACAGAGAGAGTGTGTCTGAACTCCGAACATTATCAAGAAGGCTATTCCAGAGTTTGGGAGCCAAATGTGAAAATGCCAAATGCTCTACCTCCTTTAGTTGACTTTGTTATCCTAGGTACTACCAAAAGTCCAGAGTTTTGCGACCTTAGGGAGCGTGATGGATTGTAGCGTGGTAGAAGACTAGTTAGGTACACAGGAGCCAAACCATTAAGGGCCTTATAGGTAAGTAATAATATTTTGTAACTGATGCGGAACTTAATAGATCATATCCAAATCATATCCAGACACAAATTTCAGTGTGTGGGTTTTAAAATTACTGAAGAAGGACCTAAAAGAACCGTTCAAAATTAATGCATAGTGGGAACAGGAGAAAAGAGATGGAGGTTACGTCCCATTTGGATCTGTTACAACCTACTCTACTACTGTAACAGTACTGTGCTAGTAAAAGCGCACGACGCAGGAGTAATCCAAAAAACAGTCTTTTAATGATACATCCACACAAGAAACAGAAGGAATCCAGGAGTAAGGGGTAGCACAATACGTAGACACAAACAATAGCATACAAAGGACTAGGGGAGAACACAAGACTTAAGTACTAGAAAAGTAATCAAGGAGAACTGAAACAGGTGTGGAGCTAATTAATCAAAAACCATGGAAACTAATGAGGAACTAAATCAGGAGACAGAAACACAGGGAATTCAAAACCAAAACAGAACATGACCGTGACATATCGCCCCCCTCCTGGAAAGGCACGTCCTCGCGCCGACAAACAGTCAAACAGAGGAGGGAGGGTGGAGGTTCAGGAGGCAGGCATGGGACAGGCGAGGGGCAGGCAATGGGAAAGGAGCATGGTTCATAAGGCCAGGGTGGAGTAGATGGAGGGTGGAGCCAGAGAGGAGCCAGGAGCAGGAGGAGCCAGATGCTGGTCCAGAGACCAGCCAGGATAGCTACCCACGGTGGAGTCTACGGTGGGAGGAGCCATGGTGGAGATGGGGCCGACGACACCAGGGGGCTGACTGACGGAGACTGAGCCGGTGGAAGAGGAGCCCAGGATGGAGACGGAGAGCCGCAGAGCCAGGGTGACAAAGAGGATCCAGAGGGCCAAGGCAGAGCTGGTGGCTTAGGCGACCAAGGTGGAGACGGGGATCCGGAATACAGTGGTGGAGCCGGAGCGACCGAGGACCAATGTGGAGCCAGAGGGAGGGAGGAGTCTGACAGAGCAAGAGGGAAGGAGTGACGAAGCGAAGCCAGAGGAGAGGAGTCCCGAGGCGGCGGATGGTCAACGACTGACCAAGGTGGAGACGGAGGGACGAGGGAGCCCAGTGGAGCCAGTGGGATGATGGGCCACGGTGGAGACGAGGGAGCTAGGAGCCGAGGCAGAGCCGATGGATCAAAGGAGCGAGGTGGAGTCCAGGACTTGGAGGCTGGAGTCAGAGACAGGGGATCCTCACGCCTATGTGGAGCTGGAGACTGGAAGTCACGAGGTGGATCAGAGCGCCCAGATGGCGCTGACTGAGGGTGAGCTGAGGGACTGACAGGCACCAGCAGAGATAGGGCTGAGGAACTGGCTGGTTTTAGAGGAGGCGGGAGAGGGTGGCTAAGTGGGAGCTTATGAGTCACAGGGAGCTTAGGAGACAGGAGAGCTGGATGGAACCAGTGGAGTCCCAGAAGATGTAGGAGAGCTGGACGGAACCAGCGGAGACTCAGGAGACGTAGGGGACAATGGAGGTTCAGGGGAACCGGGAACAACCTTTACAACCCAGTCTATTAAATCAAATTGGAAAATGTCCAAACGTTCCTCATAATAATTATGTCCAGAGGCCAGCTGCAGCTAACCCTCAGCGGCGGGAGTGTGGGTGGGGCTTCCCTCCAAGCCCTCGATCTCCACGAGGACTCCCACGGTGTCACACGTTGTCACCTGCTCAAGCACCTGGTCAGTCATGTCGTCGAGCTCAGGCTCCGGGGCGATGTTCAGCTCTGTCGCTCTTTCCAGTGCTGGCTTTTTTATTGCGGGGGGCTCGGGCTCTGCGGCTGCGGTGGGCTCTGGCAAGCTGGTGAATTCCTCCTCCGCAGTGCCGATGGTGAAGTTTGATCCACAATTCACCAGCACCCACTCCACAAAAGCGGCGAATTCCTCTTTGGGACCATTCGCTGGTAGGCATGCCTTAAACCGCTCGCTCAGGCTTGTGTAATAGAAAACACAGAGCGAGCAGTCTGGGAAGTGGGTAAGACACACCAGATCGAGAAAGTCCCTGGTGTGGTCCTCCAGCTAAAGGTCCAACTGTTCCAGGCATAGGAGCTGGACGGCTGGCAGGTCCATTCCGGGAGAGGGGAGGAAAAAGAAACTAAACAAAAGAAAAGAAAGAAAGCTATACTCAGCTATTCTGTAACGGTTCT